>CM051243.1:29053448-29420948 GCA_027917425.1 Gastrophryne carolinensis
ACCAAATATGTAGACGAGCACATTAATGAGTTAAGTTTGTAGTGTGCAGGCGTAAGGTCGTAAGGATTTTCGTCTGGACGATTATTTATTATAAAAGGAAAACAGAGTCTAACGGGAAACGTAAAGGATTCGTGGGAGGAGACGATGGAAAAAGGGCAAAAACGAAAGGCCACGTTGTAACATGAGTAACATAAATGGAAAACGAAAGGTTCTCGTTGGAATACGAACGGACAAAGACTTTACAGAAGGCTTGCGATGCATGCAGAGAATCACTCGTACACTCATACGAGAGCGGGAAAATGTCAAAAATAAAACAGATCGACACAAAAACAAAAGTATTTTTTTTTTCTCTCTGAATCAACCCTAATCATCGGGATAGTTTAACAAATGTTTAATGATAAGTATCCTTTAAGCTCCCTGGCGGTGTTCCCGAGCGTGACTCGGGGTTAATTTTCGCTGCAAGTAGCGGTAACCCCGAGTCACGCTCGGGGTAGATTAGGCAGAGGAGCAGTCTCCTTACCTTTTCCCTGCGATCCAGCAATGTCCCCGCTGTGATCGCAGGTGAGAGCCCCGGCAGCTGCATCCGTCTCACTTCCTGGTTCCGTCTCTGTGGGCCGCAGAGGCTCATGGGGGCGGAACTGGGCGGCAGATTTAAAGTCATAGTAACGCTTTGTGCACAAAATTGCACATAGAATCAGAACGCTAGGGAGGTTAATAAATCTTTGTTGAATAGAATAATTGGACAGGGCTGGGCCCCATTAGTGTAGTGGGATTACTGGGCCCCCCATACATAACTACTGTGTATGGCTCTAGTAGGGTGCAGCCATATTTTTTTTTTTATCAAAGCCATCGTGTGTGCAAAGCACCATTAGCATATGGAACCCTTAAGTGAAAAGTGTGTGGCACTGGAAAACAGGAGTGCCCAGCCTGGTTCCTTCCCAAAGGAAAGGAACCTATCCCTTTCCCCAGAGGACGGAACCCCCTGACAGGATAAGGCGTTTACATACCCCTCAGCTCCGAAGAGCTTTGGGTCTGCTTCAAGTCCTTGGGTACTAGGCAGAGCTTTTCCCCTGGACTCAAACAAAAACTCAACATACCATTCCCTGGCTATTGCCTGACCGGGTAAAAGAAACAGCTTTGGCTATTGCTTTCTGCAGCAGCTAACCTTCGGTACTGACAACGTCTGCAACCTGCCTTTCCCTGGATCGTAGTGCAGGTACTCGTACGGGTTTTGGGCACTGCCTTCCCAATGGCTCACCACCCCCATACTCATGGGAGCCTCAAGGGAAAGCACTGGGCAGAGGTCAGAAGCGAGTCCAAAAGGCCTTTGACTTCCGACCCCAGGCCTCGGGACAGGGTCCCTAAAGAGCCGCTGGCAAGCCTAACATGAGAACACACAAAAACAGAAACAGGAAACATAAGGTGGCAAAGCTGGGTGACAAAAAGTGGGGAAATCAGGATTATGAAAAGAGTTGTGAGTGCCAAGTGCAGAGACGAGACAGGCCCTCCGGCCTTAAAAAAATTCTCCTGGCCAAAAGGCCTCGCCAATGAGAAGCGTGCATAAAAGGACACATGTATGCAGTGCACAAATACCTTAAGTTCAACCCAAAGTGACCAACTAAGGAGGAGTTAAGGCTACTTGGTCGCCCCTCTACGAGTACGCAACGGCACTACGGCTACTATGCGCAACCCGGCTCCTGAACAGATGCTGACAGATCTGAACTTTTCATTGCGGGGGTCCCCAAATCCCCTCAGGCCCATCATTAAAAAAAAAATGCAGTATTAACCAACAATTGGATGCATAGATTGGATGGGTGGACTGAAGCAACATCCACCTAGGCCTGCATTCACCACCTAAATCCATTCATGGACCTGCATTATGATCTTAGCCAAAAGGCCAACAAGTGGTGCAGCCATATTCTTTACTTGGTTTAGAGCTCTTTATGCCATTCTTCAGAATAAGAATAGAATCAGTAGCTGTGACGGGGTGTATATTTAGTTTAGAAATTTGCCTCTTGTAGGGAGGCCGGGCAGCATCCTCTGAGTGTAAAGATAAACCTCATAAATCATTTTTCATTGAACTGACCAAATGTCACCAGCGACAGGAACAAGGCAATGCAGTGCAGCCGATGGGGTTAATGTAATCTAGGAATAACATTACAGATCGTTTGCATGGGTCCGCCTACTGCAGGGGATTCTGGGAAAGATCCTGCTGTCCTTGGTTTGTAGGCAGCCTGTAAATACTTTCAGGCTGATTCATTATTAGCGCCACTTAGCGATAGATGAGCGTCTGTAGCAGGCATTTTCAGAGCGCCCGCTAGTAGTCACTGTGCTCGGCCGTGGGTCGCTAGTTCTTAGCGCTCAGTCGCTGTGCAATAATGATGAATACATTGTGAGGAGTCGCTATTTGACCAGTACAGCGCTGTATGGGAGCGCATGCTAGCGACTGGTCAGTGCAACCGACTCACAACATATTCATTAAAAAAACAGCCTCACACAACTCCGCGCTGAAAAATGCTTTTCTGAAGGCCAGAGCGCCGGAGGCTGTGTGTTTAAAGCCTGTTTTCCAGCATCTATCCACTAGTAACAAAGCGAAAACATATGGAATTACATTGTAATAACATTGTAACATGAACACTTTAATGCCAGACCTGTAATGTCATTTCTGGAGAAATATATAAAACATGAAACATTTTTGAAAAAACTGCATTTTCAATGCCAGAAGAGGTCACAACATTTTAGAGACGTTTAAAGAGAAGAAATGGATCGTCCATTGAAATGTATGGGAGAACGACAGGTAGCGAGAGGTAATACCTAGCGCTGTGCAAGGCTGAACGCCGGCGCTGTACGCTGAGGCTGTGATAATGACGAATCAACGCTACATGGCGTTATCCCAGTCGCTCAACAAATTCTGCATGAAAAATGTGTAATTGCGTGCCGTGTTCACCTGTCGCTACCTGTCATTTACAAAGCACCACCTGACGCTATCCCTTCATGAATAAGGACCTTTGTGTTTTAGGAAAGCATTCCCTGCCTTGAGCTAATGCAATGTAAACGTTCCCGCAGCCATTTCATTCCAGACTGTTGTGTTATGATTTACACATTTGCAGGAAATCCAACATTTATCTGGAATTCTAATGAGAGCGGCCGCCAGCCTGATTGAAATGTTACTTGTTGAACATGTTCATCTGTCAGCCTAGGAAACTTGCTTGTTTCTACTGAAGACAGTACTCTCATCATAAATATTTACTGTACACATATCATCATTTCATCATAGAAACTAGAATTACAATGCTGGAGACAGAGGCATAACCAGCACTAAACTGCCTGTGAGTCTGCTATGGGGTCCAGAAATGGAAGGTGGCACCAGAAATGGCTGCAAAATACAGTGGTGCACACACTCAAATGATAGAGGTGGGGATTCCCCACGTGTTGTTTCTGGGTCACCTGTTGGACTTGTGGTCCAGGTGGTTCCAGGTGGTCCAGGAGGTGTGTGTGTATAAATGGAGCTTTAAACCGGACCTTCGCCCTGAATAAGAGCCTACTTTGTTTCCCCTAACTCGTACAAACAGATTGCCCACACTAAAAATCATTCTGCCTGCACCTATTGGTTTTTTTGAGCCTTTTAACATCCAAGATGGCGGCCCATGGAGTCCCAGGCTGCCTGCAGACAAGAATTGTCTCCTGACTATGCCGCTTTGCATTCTGGGACTGCTGTCCTTTTCCTGACCCCATCTTTGCTTTGTCTGTGCAAAGCACAGCTATAACCCCACCCCCTGTGCTTTTCACCCCTCTCCTCAGTATGTGATGGCGGCACCCAATTCCTAGAGTCCTAAACAGAGCTGAAGCCCAAGAATAGCGTAAGCGACTAAAAACTATCAAAGAATAGCAGGAGGGAAGATGTACACACTCCAGGTATAACTCCACCAGTATATATGAAAGAACCAGAGAAGGAAACGATCTAGCATAATACTTTTAAATAAAAAAACTTCTAAAAAGTGGCAATCATTACACTCGCATAAGAGAATATAGATAGACAAGCGATTAAAGCAGAAAGCGACCCTCAACAGTCCTCAGTACCACCTTGGCCGATATTAGGTACGGGGGGGGGGAAGGAGCCAATGCAAGATGTAACCAGGGTGAAGAAGCCACCACTGCCACTGCCAACGCGTTTCGTTGCCGTCTACAACTTTGTAACCCAGGAAAAAACAGAATGTGGTCCCCCAGCTTCTAAAAAGCAGTAGGATCCCCTTCTTTCCTGGGACATAACACACTGTCTGCACTTGAGTGAGTCCCAATTACCCTTAAAAAAAGCAGACTCCCTTCCCTCTTGTTCCAACCTGGTCCAAACATTAGAAAAAAACCCTGTAAATAAGAAAAAGATTTGGAGCCCCTTGATTAATGGTGCCCTGCGTGGTTGCTCTATCTGAATACTTCGAAGTCTGACCATGGGGTTGAAAGCTGCCAGCAATTTTTCAGTAATACATGGCAGCTTTAAATACCTTCCACCATCATCATTAAATGATGTTAAAGGGATTTTACATACATAAGGTTAAATAAAACAAACAAAAGCTTACCTGTCCAAGTGTTCCTCCAGTGCTGTGCCTCCTCTCAGTTTGGCGCCCTGAGGAAATACCCTTCCTTCTCTGCCCCCCCGCTGATGTGGACCACCAATACTAGCTAAAGTAGATAGTCAGAACCACGCCCTCGCTCTATTAATAGCTTGAATTGTGCTCTCAGAGCTACAATTTAAGCCCAGCTAACCCCCTCCTCCCCACCCAGCCACCTCCTAGCAAGTCCTCTCGCTCCCAGCGTCAAAAGCTGCCCACCCTGCATCACAGCCAGCTCCAAGGACCACGCCCCCATACATGCTTCAGAAAAGAAATTGTAAGGCAATGGTCCCACTAATATAGTAGACCTACACCTGCCAGCAGTGTGTGCTGCCATTTATCCCCTTTCACCACCTTATGGTCATTTTTTTTTCATGATGGCACTGTCAATCTGCCACCCTAGGGTGTTACAAAGTGGGAGTGAAAGCTTGTACAGGGCCCCAAGTGGCTTCCTCTACGCCATGTGCACCCAGGGCATTTTACTACATGATTGAGAGTGTATCAGGATGATGGAATCACCACTGTCACTGTTAAAGTGGACCAAAACCCACGGAGATCAGCCCGGGAATCTTGATTCCCTCCTCCTGGGTCATGACCGGCGCCAGCACAGGGCAAACCTGGGCAATTGCCAGGGCCCCAGGCATCTTCAGGGGCCCGCTCACACTTGTTCACGGTATTATTTTTCAGTGGTCCAGAACCACCGAATGGCTGGTGTTGTGTGCAGACTGTAGCGTTCTCAGAGCTACCGTTTAAGCCCAGCTAACCCCCTCCTCCTAGCAAGCACCCTCGCTCCCAGCGCCTAACAGCTGCCCACCCTGGATCAAAGCCAGCTCTAAGAGCCACGCCCCATACATGCTTCAGAAAAAAAATCGTAAGGAAAACTGTAAACTATCTAGGAAATTTCTGAATAGGCAATCTAGGCAATTTAAAAATAGTTTCGGACAGTGCAAAATGTTGCCCATCAAAATGGGCTGACAATTGATTTTGCCTGTACAAGCACTTTAAAGTGGACCATCACCCTCCCGTGATCGGCCCGGGAATCTATAAGATTCCCGGGCCGATCACCTCCCTCCCCGCGGGACATCCGAGATCGGGATGTCCCACGGGGTGAAACCCCCCAAACGCCCCAAATCCCCTTACCTTGTCACGCCGCCGCCTCCCTCGCGCCCCTCTAGACGTGCGCGCGCCCGCGCCGGCCGTCTGTGAATGGCCGGCGCGCGGGAGGCGGCGGCGGAGGAGCCGCTTGTCCGTTGCTGTCAGATCGCTTGTCCGTCCGCGCTGATTGGACGGCGCGGCCACGTGGGAGCGGGGAGAGGTGAGTTTTCCGGGTGATCGGGGGGGTTTCACACAGCGGGGCACCCCGATCGGGGGTGCCCCACCGAAGTGGACCAAGACCCAGGATAGTCAAAATCCTGGGTGTTGGTCCACTTTAAAATGAAGAGGGGCAGGTAAGTCAGTGAGGGGGAATTTGAGGTGCAGAGGGCAAGCTAGTGCCTTGACGATACATCATTTTATTACATAGAATCAGTTATTTCTAGGACCAGCCTCTTGCTATAAATCTAAAGAGACCTAATGTGACACTCGCCGCTATTGTCACATGGGATCTAGCTTCTGAATCCATAAAGATGTCATTATGTCTCTGGAAGAAGACTAAAGCGTTTTGTTTTGTGTCTAAATTTACGACACACGTTAGAAAAAAAACTGAAATAAAACAAACCAATATTTTAATATGTATCATTTTCTCCCCAGGGTAATGGAGTAAAATGTCAAACAATTGGATTCATAAAAGCTGGCTGGCTTCCCTGATGCAGGAGGAGTTGGCTGCTGTCCAGCCAAGATCACCTCTGAGGTCAGCGAGTAGAAGCAGACAGAAGATGGTGGCCGGGGTCCAGCTCCCCTGAAACAACCGAATAACTTGAGTTTTTTTTTTCCTTTTCGCCTGAAGAAAAAATGGATGGTGCAGGAGAATGAAACAGAAGAAACAAGAGGAGCCTTGTGCAGGGCTGCCATGTTTGACACACAAGTGTGACATGTCCTTAGTGATTGTAGGGAGATCCTTCCTTGTGCATTTCATTGCTATCAAGGGATGTGACAAGACACAGGGCGCCCCTTCTCTGCAGCCCGGCTGGCACTGGCTGATGGCTTTGTGTAACACAGTCAAGCACTGCCAGAATTAGCGAGGAAACAAATCCGAGTGTTCCTTGGCAGGCGAGCGCTTTATTTCCACCCAGAAGCTGTCTGCTGTTTAACCCTTTTCTAGTAGAAGGACGCTGTAAATCTATTGATATCTGAAAACGGGGGACCAGAAAGGGTCCACTCAAGAACTCAAGAAATTTATAAAACCCCATAGTAGAGGCGTAACTCAAAAATTGGACCACAGCGAGGCTCATACAGGGAGCTTTCTTTCTGGCACATTCAGTCCCTAGGATCAGGACGGGGTTCCAGGTTCATGTGGGCCCTTGGGCGGAATGGTCTCAGTGGGCCCCTTTGTGGTGAAGAGTCACGTCACATCACTTAGGGATGTCTCAAATCTGGATGCCCCCAAAATCATGAAATTTGGACCCAAACTCAAGTTTTGGTCTACTTTGAAGCGCACCAAACCCCTTTAAAACTGACCTTGGAGTCTAAATGATACTAGATTCTCCTGATTTTAGATGCCCCTGTGTGTGACCCTCCCCCTTTGTTCATTACTTTCCTCAAACTGGTGAATGCACCGTGGGATCGCCAGTTTGAGTTAAAGGCCAAACCAGGGGAGTTCTTTCACAAACAGAGGCATCTCAAATTGAGATGCCCATGTAAAGCAGATCAAAACTCAGGGGTTGAATTGCTTGCATAGTGGGTATGCCAGCGATCCCATGGGGTTTCACACAGTAGGGTATCACAGATTAAGATGCTCCAGGGATAGGAAATCAGCTGGGGAGGGCAACTTAAAAGCAGAACAAAACCCAGCACTTCCTCCCCTGGAATCTAAATCGAGATGTCCCGTTGTGGGGAACCCCGCCATTCGAGGAGAAATGGGCACGGGGTGTGGCAGTGCCCTTCCAGTCCGCCACTGGTCAAGAGTCATCGTACACCCCAAAGGCTGGCCCTGTCAGTTAGGGTACCCCCAATCGGGGTAAGGATAAGGGGCAAGGACCAAAAACCAGGATAGTCAAAATCATGGGTTTTGGTCCACTTTAAGTTTGTTTGGGCTAGTGTTAAGAAACCTGTAGTGTCCCATAAAACAGTGTCACGCCCATTTTCTACATAATGGGTGTGGGGCTGCATTGTGACAGTCTTCTGATTGCCCCCCTCCCTCGTGCATAGACCCCCTCAACCCCCCAATTCCTACCTGAATCCTCATCCCCTGGGCAAAAAAGCCTCCCCAGGAAAGAGAACACGTGACCCGCCCACATTACCACCTGCGGGCAATCCTGCGTGTCAGCATCATCGTGCCATCGCTGAGCGGACATCATTGACCGAGGTACTCTGGAGGGTTGGTGGTGAGAAGCAGCCCTCCACTTGTGCAGCTAAAGCCGGCCACTATTGTATGTACAGACTAGTGAAGAACGAGGACATTTTTTACAGTTGTACCCCCAGTTGTCCTCTAAGTTCTGTTCCCCCAGGCATAGCCGGCCTTTGTGCTGATAGCGCAGCCGCACAAGGTGCGGTCATCCTAGGGGCGGAGATGGGGCTCCAGACTTCTTATGCGGCAAGTGTTTTTTTTTTATTTGGACCCACTCAGCTTAGGTTCAGCCTGTGTATTTTGTCCTAGATGGGGAGGGGCACCACTTACCTCTGCCAAATGTATTGGGGATCCATTGAAGGGCACACAGTTTTGTACATGCAGTAGCTTCTTCTTTTAGTAGACGGCCACCGTCAGAGCAAGAGCAGGTTCTCAATAGCCTCTTTCTTCCAGCGTTCTGCGAATATACATGATTCGAGTTAGATAAACTGGGAAAAATAACTCCATTGCTATGGGATATATATATATATATATATATATATATATATATATTTCTTTTACTATGTTCTTTGGGTGCACCTTCCAGGAGGCAGGAGCTTAAAAGTGTTATGCTGGAGGCAATGGTAATTGTTACACTATTGCATTGGCCTGCATTTGGCACTGTCCATTTTTAAAGTGGACTAAAACCCAGGATTTTGACTGTCTTGGTCTTTGCCCCCTGGGCACCCCGATTGGGAATGCCCCGCTGTGTGAAACCCCCCAGGTCGCCCAATCTCACTCACCCTTCATCAGTCCTACAGCGCATGTGCAGCCTCTGGTCCAGTCAGCCCCTTTTTCCAACAGCTCGTCTAAAGTGAGTGGATCTGAGTGTGCTTTACAGGGACCGCGCCAGGCATTCACAAGTACTTGGCGAGGGCACGCGCCCTGCTAAAGGTCTAGTGGGGATGCAGCCCCTACTCGCGCATGTGCCGTTGGATTGACAAAGCAGGTGAGTTTTTCGGGTGACCTGGGGGGTTTCACACAGTCAGGCATCCTGAATCTGGATGCCCTGGGGGAAGAGAGTATGCTTGCCCGGGAGTCTCATAGACTGCAGGGTAGGTCTTGGTCGACTTTAAAATGAAGAAGAAATGGCCGATATATTGAGGTTTAGAGTGGCCCTTGGCACTGTGATGTTGCGCAATAATCAGTTCTCTGACAGCAATGTGATGAATCTGGAGGAGGAGACGGAGGGAGGGGCAGGAGGAGGAGGAGGGACGGGTGGGAGAAGGGAGGGACCAGCAATCCTGTCCCGCTCTGCTGAGCTGATTGGGGGACAAGGTAAAAAAGAGAATGTCATTGGCTGAACCTGTAAACCCCGAGATCTCTGTTTCAATTTAAAAACAGAAAACAGTTTAGGACAGAGCTAAATGGTGTAAAAAATTTTTTTTAATCTCGGCAGTGATACGTTCTGCTTGCTGAATTGCTGCAGGCAAAGTAAAATATACTTGGGACGTACTGCTGCGAGTGGACAAGGATCAAACAAACTCTGAGGTTTTGCAGCCGCTAGGAAATGGGCAGAGCGGCTGGGACAAGCGGGTTTGAGCTTAATATCTAAGAGTTTAATATTAGCAGCCTTACTTTATTTTTTCTCTAAACACATTAATCAAAAGAAATTACAGTACAAAGTGGCCCAGGAGGTGTCACTTGGGTGACAGTTTATCCTCGCTAGATGCCAAGCTTTTGAAGATCAAAGCTGGAAAGTAACGCCATGCCAGGAATGACTTCACCCAACCTCAGTTCCCACATGTGGGTGCGGTGTGGTGGTTACAGGGCGCAGAGACGCTGCGCGGCTCCCGGCTTCTCTAACCTGAGGGAGGAGGTAGGCAGACGCAGATGGCACCCCGGCCACTTTAAAGGGAGGGTGACTTCCCAATGTTTGAAGTAGCATTAAAGGACCACTAAGCTTAAGATACATAATTGGACTAATAAAGTGCACCTAAATATGGATGACCTTTTCCGTAATGTGAGATGTCATTGGACGTACAGTGGTCTGCCCAAGATAATCCTTTTCACCCATGTAGGAATTAGTTCACTACTAGAAGCCGTGAAAAATAGAAATAAAAAACATATGGATACGCACAGCCAGATAAAAACTACTAAAGATGCTGGTCCATGGGGTTATAAACCAGGGAAGAATATGTGAAGCTGGGGCCCTAGATGTGCCCCCAAAAAACCAAATAATTGTCCGCACTCATAAAGCTGAACACACAACATGATTTTCATGTTGTGTGTTTTAGCTGCTTTTTTGATTTCAATAAATTTATGTTTTCACATTTTTCAATATGTTTATGAGTGCGGCCAATTATTTGAGTTTTTTGGGGCACATCTAGGGCCACTACTAGAAGCCTGCTGTATTTATAGTAATTTATAGCAATGAGCAACTGCCCGCCGGCTTCCAGAAAACGCACTCCCGTGCCACCATCTTGCTGCGACCTCAAGGTTGAGCTGGCCATATTAATTCACTTATGAATCAATTAGGCGGCACGAGAACAGACGCCGCTTACTGGGTGCTGTCAGTCACCTGAGCTTCCGCAGCTGCTGATTGGGCATTGGGCAAGTCCTGACTTTTGGGACTTTCACTCCATTTTAAATAAAAGTGGACCAAAACCCATCTCAGACGGCCCTAGCAGCTATAAGAATCCTGATTCCCTTTTCCCGGGGCATCCCGATTTGTGAAACCGGCCTGAATCCCCAGTAAAACTTACCTGACCCCCTTTCCAATGCCTCATGCCATGCCGTTCAGAACACTGGGAACAGGAGACCAGGAATACATCTGCTCCCCTTTCTCTATGCCATAGCAAGAAACATAGCTGTAATGTGTGCATGTGTGCATTAAACTGGACCAACAGCCCGGCACAGTTGGAAAAGAAAGGTAGCAGCCATTTTGGAGCTTCTTCTCCCAGCATCTCAGCCATGCTGCTGCCTGGATTCAACTGACATAAAGGACAATACACAGTAACAGGAAGCCCAGCAGCACTTCCTGTTTGCAGGTGGCCTGCAAATGCATGAGCCGCCATTTTGTTTCTAAAATTTACTACAGCAAGAGTTAGAGAAGGGTAAATACATTTTTATGTGCAGCAATGTAAATTGCAGTGGAGAGGGGGCATTTGAGCACTGTTTGTTGTGTTGGTCTGCTTTAAAGTGGACCAACACCCAGGGGGGATCGGCCCGGGAATCTATAAGATTCCCGGGCCGATCAGATCCCTCCCCGCGGGGCATCCGAAATCGGGATGTCCCGCGGGGTGAAACCCCCCAGGACGCCCACAAACCTTACCTTAACCCCGTTCCAACGGCGCATGCGTGGGCCGCGTCTCGCGCTTCCCTCTAGCAGGGCACGCACCCGCGCCGGCCGTTTGTGACTGGCCGGTGCGGCCACGCTCCCTGTTAGAAGGAAGCGCGAGACGTGGCCTCCAGCGCTCAGAGCCGCTGTGGTTGGACGGCGCTTGTACGTGCATACCACAGAGGCTCTGAGCTCTCTGATTGGACGAGCGCCCGCGTAGGAGCGTGGGGAGGTGAGTGTTTACGGGCATTCTGGGGGGTTTCACACAGCGGGGCACCCCCGATCGGGGTGCCCCACCGAAGTGGACCAAAACCCAGGATAGTCAAAATCCTGGGTGTTGGTCCACTTTAAGTAATTTTTGACTGTTGGTCCACTTTAATATGTCTGCTTGAACTCCTAAAGCATACCCTGATTTTTATTAAGTCAATAATGTAACCATAAAACGATATTGATTCCTAAAACATAGCCAAATCCGAATACCATAATACTTTACATGATTATGTTGCATTATCTGTGGCGGTCTTTAGCGGTAGGGGCAGACTGGCCCAGTGGGCCGCACCCCGCTGTGTGAACCCCCCCCAGGTTGCCTGAAGAAACTCACCTCTTTCCGATCCTACGGCGCATTCGCAGCCGCTCATCAGCCCACATCCCCCGCTTCCCTCTAACAGGAAGTGTGCCCACGCCAGGCATTCACATATGCCTGTGAGCAAGGCCCGCACCTTGCTAGAGTTACAGCGGGGATGTGGCCACTGCTCGTGCATGTGCCATTGGACCAGAAAAGAAGCTGAGTTTATAGGCGACCTGGGTGGTGTTGGGTGTTGGCCACTGATATACTAGGCGAGGGGGCATCTCAAATGCGGACATACAGTTCACCCGCTGCAAAGTCCCTACTGCGATCCCCTGGCAAAATCCGGACCCATGATTGGCTGCCGCTGGTCATGTGGTCTGTAGTCTTCTTCTGATATTTTGTGAATAACGACCATGTGACTGCCAGGCCTAAAAACTTTGAATAGGGTCTCACAAATTATAAGCCCACCCCTGTGCATTAGGAGCATGGTGATTTGTCCCTAAATGCTAAAACATCGGTGCCGGAATAAATTAGCCATATGCGGCAAATATGTAAATGTTTTTTAATTAGAGATGTATGCTAATTTGTGTTAAAAAGAACTAACTGACCTCCGGTTCCTTTGTTAATTCGCACCAGCTTATTGCAACTCGAGATCATAGAGTTCTGCCAGATATGTTAGTGCTCTAGAACTAAAAATAAAATGTAATATATGATTAGAATAATAAATAATGTCTATATGACATATGGGTGAGAGTGGGGAGGGCAGCCATCTGTCATGCCTGTGGTCTGGTTTCCTGTCTTGAGGGCAGAGCTGTGTGCTCAGCGGGGGATCTCATGACCAGTTCTCCTGATTTAGTCTTCCTGGTACCCTCTCCATAACCTCTTCCAAAGGCGTCCGGCCACCTCACCTGGGATGAAAGGCCTGATTCACTGCTCTCGTTGGTCTCTTGAGGGCATGTTGAAACCCGCAGCCTTGGCAAAGCTGATGAAACCTCAAGGAAGTTTGGG
Organism: Gastrophryne carolinensis; assembly: GCA_027917425.1. Lineage (NCBI taxonomy): Eukaryota > Metazoa > Chordata > Amphibia > Anura > Microhylidae > Gastrophryne > Gastrophryne carolinensis. The sequence goes on from CM051243.1 coordinate 29,066,399, forward strand.
AATGCAGACCTTACAAAATAGCCAGTGAGTCAGTGACCTTCTCACCAGATGACTGGCAGAGAGGTGCCTGGCAGACACTACTCACCTTCAGCGTGTAGCGCAATTTCATATACCCACTACAAGTAACGGGGAAACAGCATTAGAGCTTTAATAAGGTCAGACTTTGATTCTGGACTAGGGAAATGCTGAATACCCAGAAAAATGTTTTATGTAGTCACCTTCTATCCTTACAATAGAATCAGTAAAGATTAATTAAGAAGCTGATTCATTAATAGCGTCAGATAGCGACTGTTGAGCGACTGTAGCGGTATTTTGACAGCGACCGCTAGTAGTCGCTGTGCTTGGCCATTGTTCGGTGGATGATAGCGACTCAGTCGGTGTGCCGTAATGTTGAATACAAGATGCTGAGTCGCTATTTGACAGGTTCGCTGTTGTATGGGAGCGCATGATAGCGACTGGACATAGCGACCGGCACCCACCATATTCATTAAAAAATCAGCCTTAAAAATTCCTAGCGCTGTGAAATGCATGTTTAAATCCCAGAGCGCAGTAGGCGATGTGTTAAAAGTAGTTTTTTTAACCCCCAAACCACCCAAAAAAAAAATGGAATGATTTTGAAATAATATTCAAACCTGAATAGTTTAAAATCAGACCTGTAATATCAATTCTGCAAAAAATATATTAAAAAATAATTATTAATTAAAATACATTCTGCCATTGAAATGCATTGGAGAGCGCCAGGTAGCGAGAGGTCATACCTGTCGCTGTTCAAGGATACCAATTTACCCACCTACCCACTTACCCGTTTACCTATCTACCTACCTGCTGATCAACCCACCCTCCAACTGCCTACTGACTCACCCGCTTACCTACTCCCACTTTTCTCTCTATTGGAGCAGCAGCTGGCAGCCCTGGTGCAAAGGCAGAATGACCCTGGAGCCGAGGTAGCAGTTGCCCACCCACCTACCTGCCTGCTGACTTGCCCAACCCTCAACCTGCCCTTCCACCAACCTTGCTAGCTGCCCTCCCACCTACCTACCCACTCACCTATCTGCCTAACCACTTACCTGAGCCCCGCGATCCTGGTTCTGGCAGCAATCCATTCAAATGTTCCACAGCAGGGGCCACAGAAAGATGGCCACGCTCCCATGGGTGAGGACACTCCAGCTGGCAATGATGCCACTAGGAGTGTCCTCACTCATGGTTGCGCTGGCCATCTTTCTGTTGCCCCAGCCGAGGACCATTTGAAAGGAACGTTGTGGCTCAGGTAAGTTGTGCAGCAGCTTTGGCTGCTGCATGCGTTAGGTTAAGGGCCTTTGGCTAAAGTCTGTATTTGGGTTTGGGAACCCAAACTTGAGAAGTTCGGTACTAACCCGAACTTTGTGGCTTGGGTTTGCTCAACACTTCTCACTTGGTATTGTTTACGAAGACGAAGCACCATTCGTCTCTGCGGTTTCAGCCTTAGCTGCATCCAATTGAGGTAAAAGGCAAAAATATTAATGTATGAGCCATGAAACAATTGTTACAATTGTAACATCAGACACATGCCTGGCTGTTACAATGTAACACAGCAGGGAGCAGATCAGTATTGTTACAGAGAGACTCTGCCCTGCTTGTCACATTGCATAGTCGCAGCTGCTAGCTCTTTACTGCAGCAGCCTATGAGACAATAAATGGACCACACTGGGCCCTACTGCCACCGTCTAGGCCCACAGCATCTGCAGTATAGGAAAGTACAGTATAACTGCTCTTTTTTGGGGGGAGGGGGTTAATATAAATTTTGCTATGGGGCACTGTGAGACCCATGTATGCCCCTGTCCTGAAGTCCTCGCCCTTCTTGAGATACATTTAAAATGGAACAAAACCAGGGACCGCTATCCAAATCAAAACAACCCCCTATGGGCAACTATACATGCCTAGCTGGTGTTCCCACGCCGTAGGCACGGCTCTCCTCCAATCAGCTTTTTCGGCCACGCATATTAAACTAAAAGGAAGTCTAGCCGCACTTGCGATTAGCTCGTGGCACCCCCTGCATCACTTGGCTGCGTGTGGCCCTGCCATGCCATTCAGTTACAGCAAGCCAGGGCACACAGACCTGGAGAAAGGTGCAAGAGATTCTGCCAACAGGCACGCCATGGACACATCGGAAGGCTAAGGAAAGCATACCTTCCAACTTTTAAGGGTGGGAAAGAGGGACAATTGTTAAATCAAGCCACGCCCCCTTATTGATTGATGGATAGGAGATAGGATGTAACCGTTACAACAATATAAACACTTTGAATAGGAAAATGAATCATTAATTGATGCAGATCTGCATGATACACCTCAAAGAGAAACAAATGAGAACGACGAGGGACAGGGGGGCATGGACTCAAAAGAGGGACAAAAGAGGGACAGTTTCTCCAAATTAGGGACACTTGAGGGGTATGGGAAAGTGGCGTTTTACGGGGAGGCCGATTCATTAATAGCGCCAGGTAGCGACAGATGAGCGACAGTAGCGTTATTTTCACAGCGCACGCTAGTATTCGCTGTGCTTGGCCGTTGTTCGGCTGTTGACAGCGACTCAGTCGGTGTGCGGTAATGTTGAATACGGGGTTAGGAGTCGCTGTTTGACAGGTTCCGCGCTGTATGGGAGCGCATGACAGCGAATGGCCATAGCGAACGGCTCCCAGCATATTCATTAACAAATCACGCTCAAAAAATTCTCGCGCTGTGAAATGCTTGTTTAAACCCCAGAGCGCTGGCGGCGATGGGTTAAAAGTAGTTTTTTAACCCCCAAACAACCATATTTAAAAAAAAAAAAAAAAAAAACATGTTTTTCAAAACATTTTGTAATATGAATACATTAATATCAGACCTGTAATATCAATTCTGCACAATTCTTTTTTTCTTTTTTTTACCTTAAAAAAAATATCTAACATTGCAGAAGTGGTCACAGAATTTTTGCCAATTAAAAAAAAAAAAAAAAAACATTAATAGCAATTAATTAAGAATATTTAAAGATTGCTCCATTGAAATGCATTGGAGAGCGCCAGGTAGCGAGAGGTCATACCTGTCGCTGTTCAAGGTCGCTCGCTGGCGCTGTGGGGTGAGGCTGGAATAATGATGAATGATTCGCTATCTGGCGCTCTGTCAGTCGCTAAGCAGGATCGGCTTGATAAATGTGTGATTGCGGAGGGGAGCCGGCGTACTCGTGGCGGTGACCGTCATTACCGTTCGCTCACCATTCGCTACCTGGCGCTATCCCTTGTTAAATAAGGGCCATAGTATGCTCCAGGGGTAGTTGTTTAACTGGACCGAGCGTCTTACAGACGCTAGGTCTGGTTTTGGTCCACTTTAATGTAAATGAAATAAACAGTCTGAAGTTTCCCCAAGCAGCAAAACAAAGAGCAAAAGGTCAGTCATGGTAACCTACATGTTTCTCTTTCACGACAGGTTCATTAAAAGAAATGGGAGGTGAAACTAATTTTACCCTCCAGCAACGTAGTGCAGATGTTGAGGAACATTTTGGCCTGGCCCAACCGTGTTTTGCTACTTTGAAATAAATGCTGATGACGAGAGACGTGGTTGACTCATCATTTTACCACCCTACGGGGAGTCCTGTGTGGTTATGGAGAATCCACAAAGGTTTGAGTCCGTAATTATCCTCTCTCCTTGATTAACCACATCAAAGTTGTGAAAAGCTCTCCTGGTCCTCGATAAGACCAACGTGATGTACCTTTAATGGGCGCTGTCATCCATTCGCCTGTGATCCCGTCCTGTGTATAGTAACAATGGCTTTAGTGTTATCATTTATGGACGAAAAACTGCTAAAACATACAGAACGTGAGCCTTTTATTTTTTTGATTCATTGCACCGCTTGCTGTGTTTGATGCTACAAGACAAATAACATGTGGCCCCCTTTCAGTATTTGTTTCATACTGAGTTTGTATTTTTATTAAAGCGGAACAAAACCAGGATTCTTACTATCCCGGGTTTTGTTCTATGTCCCATTACCATTCCAAATTGGGATGCCCCGCTGTGTGAACCCCCCCCCAGCAGCCAACCCTTTTAGATTCCAGGTTCCGCTTTAAAGTGTGATTGCAAGTAATAAAATGTACAATATTACAACTTAAAGTGGACCAAAATGAGTTATCCCACTTTAAAGTGGATTAAAACCCAGCGCGATCGGCCCGGGAATCTATAAGAAAACCAGGATGCCCCACTGTGTGAAACCCCACAGGTCACCCCGTACCTTGGTTTCCGGTCCAACAGTGCATGCATGAGCTGCGGCCACATTCCTGCTATCGCTCTAGCAGGACACATGCCCGCGGCAGGTATTTGTGAATGGCTGGCGCTGGTATGCTCCCTGTAAGAGCGAAGCGGGGTATGCGGCCGCCAACGCCCTCGGAGCCTTAGACGAAGGCTTAGACGACGTGACGTCAGCAGCTCCAAGCGTGCTGATTGGACGAGTGGCGGCGTTTGTGCCGTAGGCAATCTGGCGTGTTTCATGAAGCACGGCATTCTCGATCGGGGTGCCCCAGGGGAAAGGACCAAAACCCATGATAGTCAAAATCCTGGGTTTTGGTCCACTTTAATGATTTTCATAGCGGCAACCCGATTTGGGATGTCCTACGGTGGGAAACCCTCTGGTTTACCCTTATACTGATCTTGATCCTAGACCCCACAGCTGCAGCTAAGCTTAGCAGCAACCCTTACCATCCCCGTTGCCTCCCCCCTTTGTGGCTCAGACAGTAGACATTCTAGTCTGTCGGCAGAGCTGAGGTGCATGCGTTATAGGATTGAAGATTGAAGTGGGTATACGGGGAAACCAGGGGGTTTCACACTGTGGGGGAGCCAAAAACATTACTGGAATAATTAAACCAAGATTAGAGTCTTTCTAGAGCACTTTTTTGGAAGATGGCAGCTCACGTTATTGATTTCAATAGGGACCTACCTATTGCCACATGCACTGAGGCCTCCAACTGCCACTCTGAACCTTCCAGATGATAGATTGAGTTCAAGGCAAAAATGGGCTAAATTAGTGATGAAATCTGCTCTGCTGCACCCTTTGATCATGATCGCTGATGACCAATGGGGTTGGTCGCCCATCCACTGTGCCATGATGCAAGAACACCTGCCCAGAAAAAGGTGGAGAAGGGAAAAAGCCGGCTGGATGTCAACTTTGAACTATTGGATTGTGAATTTCCATTTCAGAAAGGCTTCTAAATTTGCCACCTTGTTTAGTAATCTAGCACAAGGAGGAACTATTATAAATATTATTAATGTGCTTGTTCTGTTGTCATACCTTCTAACTTTTTAGGGTGGGATAGAAGGACAATATTTAAGATAATATTTAGATATTTAAGATAAGCCACACACCCTCACCACACCCAGGCCACACCCCATGCCAAATTTCCTGCCCATCGGCAATGGGATCAGCAGAGAGGATCAGGAGGGAGAGGGGGATGGATAGGAGGAATGGATGGGATGAGTGAATTAGTGGATGGATGGAAGGAGCAGGATAAAGGGATGGCTGGAGCTAGGAGGAGCGGATGGTGGGCAGAACTGACAGGAGAGGGATGGATAGATGGATAGGAGGTGCTAGGAGGAACAGGAGAAAGGGATGGATGACTAGAACTATAAGAAGCAGATAGATGGGCAGAACTGAGAGAGGAGGGATGGATGGGATGAGTTGGGAGTAGAGGGGGAGGGATGGATGGGGGGAATTGGGAGGGAGTGATAGATGGATGGATGGCTAGAACACGGAGGAGTGGATGTATGGGCAGAACTGACAGGAGAGGGATGGATAGATGGATAGGAGGAACAGGAGAAAGGGATGGATGACTAGAGCTATAAGGAGCAGATAGATGGGCAGAACTGAGAGAGGAGGGGTGGAAGGGATGAGTTGGGAGTAAAGGGGGGAGGGATGGATGGGGGGAATTGGGAGGGAGTGATAGATGGATGGATGCATGGAGGAGTGGATGTATGAGCAGAACTGACAGGAGAGGGATGGATAGGATGTTCTGGGGGGAACAGGCGGGATGGATGACTAGAGCTTCAAGAAGCAGATAGATGGGCAAAACTGAGAGGGCAAGATGGATGGGATGAGTTGGGAGTAGAGAGGGAGGGATGGATGGGAAGAGTTAGAAGGGACTGATGGATAGGAGGATGGCTAAAGCAAGGAGGAGCGAATGTATGGGCAGGACGATTACAGTATTCCAACACTATCACAGTGTTTTTGGTTTGTCTGTACTGTTCTGTGAGTTATTTATACTGTAACATACTTTAGGGATGCCCTTCAATGCATAAATACTTCCAAAGCTGCTCCAACTTTGAAATAGGCAAATGAATCATTTACTGGTGTATATCTGTATGTTAAACCCCAAAGAGGGACAAGTGTGTAAAATGAGGGACGAGGGCATGGACTCAAAGCAGGGACAGTCCCTCCAAATGATGGATATTTGGGAGATACGCCTTTATAACTAATAGTTTTACGATTCGATGTCTATGAGATAGTCTAAGGAAAGGTTCTGGCTGCTGACCCCTAATGTATTGAGTTCTCGTTGGCTGATCCTTCAGCAATGTGCACGGAAGTGTGGTGGGTGGGTGTCCGCTCTATAATGGTGAGACACCTGAGCTCAGCGATGTCTCTGTAACATGACCTGAGCACTGGTTGTCTCCTTCCACACTTGACTGGTGTTATTTTTCAATTAGTTGGCTGTTAATGTCTCTCGTTTTGTGCCGAGCCTCCCCGGATTTTATCAGGGTTTCTCAAGGGTGAGATAAAGAGCAGACGGTGATGTGCCAAACAAGAGAGGAGTTAATGCAATGCCGGGTAAATGGATCTCTCTGCAGTCATGGGAGAGAGACAAGGGCAGCGGCGGCTGTTAAAGGCCAGTTTTTGACCCCATTCAGTTCCACTTCAGACAACACTACAAGCTCCTGTTTCCTCTGTACTTTACTTTCTACAAAACAATAATCCACACGTATTATTTTTAATAATATAATAATATTAATAACAATATAATATTATTATACCTTTACATACATTGCTGCTGGAAATACATGCCTGCTCTGATGTAGAGCAGACCCACATTTCGGTTTAAAGTGGATAGTTTTCACTATCCTGGGTTTTGGTCCACTTCCGCGGGGCACCCCGATCGGTGCATGCGCGGGCGCTCATCCAATCAGTGCGCTCGGAGCCGCTGTGGTATGCGCGTCCAAGCGGCGTCCAACCACAGCAGCTCCGAGCACGCTGGCGGACACATCTCATGCTTCCCTCTAACAGGGAGCACGCCATTAACAAATGTACGGCGCTGGCGCACTCCCTGTTATAGGGAAGCATCAGATGCGGCCCGCGCATGCGCCATTGGACCAGAAGTAAAGTAAGGTTAGAGGGCGTCCTGAGGGGTTTCACACAGCGGGGCATCCCGATTTTGAATGCTCCGCAGGGAGGGATCGGATCGGCCTGAGAATCTTATAGATTCCCGGGCCGATCAAGGAGGGTGTTGGTCCACTTTAATTCTGGTTGGTGGGTACATGAATACTCCAAGTATTATAGAAACATGTAATTTATAGAAACATGTTAGATAGGGAGAGGAGGGGTTAAAAAAAAACAGTCCATGGAATGATGAGCACAGCAGAGACAGTAAAGCAAACCATGTTGTTTACGGGATGCCCCTTCTTTATTATACACTTCACTCTCCAGCACGTTCTTTTTTTAACACAGTTCAACAGAAAAACATAGTTTCTTCCCAAGTACCTCTTAATTGGGGTCTTCTACTTTTCTCTTCCTTCCCCAGGCATCCTCTCCTGGGATCCCAATGGGCCTAGCTCCAGGGGCACCGTCCCGTTCCCCCTAACTTTCAGGTCCCAAGCTGGATTTCTCAGCTCTCCTGTGAAGACTCAATAGGGGCAAAAGACACTAGGGCCTAAGTCTTCTTCCATCCCACTCCCAGGGATCTCACCAAGCAGCACTCCAGGGGGGTCCTCCTCTTACCCCCCCCCCACCCCACTTCCAGGATCTCCAGACACTAGGGCCTTCCTCTCTGAACATCCATTCCACAGGATCTCCAGCAGCAACACTTCAGGGGCGCACTCCACCTGTCCCTCAACCTCTCACAGGTCCAGCCGGACCTTGGCACACCATGGACCAGGAACTTGGCTTTACATGGTGGCTTATCTGTAAGGCTCTATTCCCATGCCCTCTGGAACTGGAACTCTCTAGAATCTTCTCAGCTCCCCCTTTTATAGTCTATCCCTCTATTGCCCTCTAATGGAAAAGCCTAAGTAACTACACTAAAACTACACTACCTTTCCCATGTCTTATTCTATGGGGGCCTCTAGTATCCTTCTTTTAAGAGTATCCAAAGCCACACCGAGCCCTGCAATGCTTTAGCTTCTCCATCATAGGGGCATACCCACACCCACCCGTGCCACATTATCTGCCCCTACAGTACTAAATAATCAGTACCATCATGATTCGCCCCTGCAATAGCCTCAGCATCATGGGGCTCAAGAAGCTTGTAGATTGGTCATGGGCTGACAGGGGCCCATATGACCCTGGGCTGAATTTTGTCTCCAGTCCATCCATGTTGCTGTCTAACAGGTTTGAGTGATGTGTCTCTTTGATTGATTATAATTTGTGTATTCTAATTGGCCTGCTCATGTGCACCTCCCAGGTTAGTTATAAATAGGTCTAAGCGGTTGCCACTCCTCCTTTGTAGTTTTTAAAAACAGCTGTGAGGAATATGATGTAAATATTATATACCATCTCTGATATGCCCAATTCTGTAACAACAGGCCTTAGTGCAATTCACCCTGATTTCCTGAATGGGGGGTAATCAGCTCCTTTTTACACAAAAGACTTGATGTTGGGGAACACCAGCCTTACAGGGCTTCGGGCCTCACCTAACACTGGAGACTGAGCTGGAAAGTCTGGACCAAAGATCAACCCATGCTGAGAGCCTGATCTTAGCACACAGCTTCAAAGCGTAAGCCAGTCACACCAGTGCAAGCAAAGAATTACAAGGTTGGGGTGAACATTAATAATAAGCTAACCACATATTCAGATCCTGTAAATCACAACACACCCATGGTCACCCGGCTGTGACAGCACCATGATTGGCTGCATTCGGTGGCCAGAACAGCCTGTGCTGGATTCCTGGCGGGGGAGTGAGGTTAAGGTAAGGTTTATGGACATCTGAGGGAGTTATGTGCAGAGGGGGGGCTCCAGCATTCTGGATGCCCCCCAGCCTGTCATTTTAACAGCAGCCTCGGCGGTACCCAACACCCTCACCACGAGGATGCCGGTCCGCTTTAATGTGATTAAATACATAACTTAACTTTGAACTGCTGTGTTATCTTGATCCCAAACCCATTGCCTGTGTTTCTCAGTTATATGATACACTTCTGGGGCTGGCCCGATATAAACGCACTAATAGTCCATGCTTGTATCTAATAGTGCTGACGTTATTATGGGCTGAAAGGAATTCATTCACCGGTCCCGCAACCAGTCAGGGTCCTTGGAACCGCATTAACAAACATGTATTTCGTGATTTCCTTAAGAGTGATGTTAGCCGGGCACACAAGGTACATATTTCGTGACAGCAACCACCCAGACCCCTCTCAGCCCCCCAACAATACCGTAAGTCTGATACTCACCTTTCTGAGTTCCCCAGCAAAAAACTAACTTTGAGTGACTGCTGAGTCACCCACTGCATCCATCAGCATTCTGATTGGGTGAGTTAATGGCGTCTGTTGCTGGTAACCCTGGGAAGGGGCCTAAAGGTAAGCGTCTTTTTAATGCCCATATCCGCCGTGCCAGGGTAAGGGGCAGTACATCCTTTTCTTTGGACCAGATTGTCAAAATGATGTGCTAATCTCTACTCAAGATTCATCTGGGTCTGATTTTTCCTATTTAACATCAAGTTTACAGCATTCTATTTCCATTTTGTCTTCTTAGAAAAGTCTTGTGTACATCCTCTCTCTTTAATTATTGACCAGGTTGTAATATTTGTTATGTAAAAGCACCACATTGACTATTAATCTGCAGACAGCAGAAAGTAATTAAACAAGGTGCATTATTAATACTAAAACAAGGACAGCGAAAGCGGAGTCACAGATGTAAGGTGGGTCCTGAACTTATGCTTAGAAACGCTTATGTGTGCAGTGCTGAACCACAAACCCTGATCCACACCCTTGTGTTGGGACTGAAAATCTTCTTTGATTTGCTGTCAGCTGCGATTTTACCATTAAGCACTATTGTTAGCTATTGGTCTGCATATCCCATTATATGATCTCTGCCTGGAAGCTGCTAATTGTCAAAACATACATAGAACAAAGTAGTGCAAAGAGCAGCTAGACCCTATTAAATGCAGTGCCCTCATTTGAAATGTACTAAACTTAAAGGTTAAATCCACTTTCGATGGAATTTTTGAAAGTGTATATATTTTGTGCCAAAGAATGTCTTTAAGGTGCTGAGCAGATTTGTTAGAAAATGTTTTATTTTTATGAAAGCAGTTTTCACTACCTGCAGTCTGATGCTATTGTTAATGTACACGGGGAGGCCGATTCATCAATAGCGCCAGGTAGCGACAGATGAGCGACTGTAGCGTGATTTTTTCAGCGCCAGCCAGTATTCGCTGTGCTTGGCCGGCATTAGCTTGATGACAGCGACTCAGTCGGTGTGCGGTAATGTTGAATACGGGCTGGGGAGTCGCTGTTTCACAGGTCCAGCGTTGTATGTGAGCGCCTGACAACGAATGGCCAGAGCGAACGGCTAGCTTCATATTCATCAAAAAATCACGCTCCGAATGTGCTGTCGCTGTCCATTCCTTGTTTAAACCCCAGAGCGCTGGCGGCGATGTGTATTAACTAGTTTTTAACCCCTAAACAACCATATTTTTTTAATGTAACATTATACATGTTTTTAGAATCATTTTGTAATATGAATACATTAATCTCAGACCTGTTAGATCAATTCTGCACATATTTTTTTTTTTTTTTTTTTTTTACTTAAAAATAAATCCTAACATTGCAGAAGTGGTCTCCGATTTTTTGACATTAAAAAAATTAAAAAAAAAAATATTACCAATTAATCATGAATTATTATAGATTGCTCCATTGAAATGCATTGGACATCGCCAGGGAGCGACAGCTCATACCTGGCGCTGTGAGGGAATTTGCAGCGGCGCTGTTCGGTCCAGGCGGCTTCATGATGAATGCCGCGCTAGCCGTCGCTCTCGCCGGCGCTAGCCTCATTTTGCTTGATAAATGCGTCATTGTGACCGCCGCCGGGCGTACTTGAGTCGGTAGTCGCCGTTAGCTGCCGCTACCTGGCGCTCGTCGGACACTGCCTGGCGCTATCGCTTGATGAATAAGGGCACAAGTCTTTACACAGGCCGGATTAAGTGTGGTGGAGGCCCCTGGGCAGAAAATCAGGTGGAGGCTGTATTTGACCAGTGTCTTGATGAAGTTTTCCAGTGTACCGAGGTGGTACACTTCCAAATGCTGGCTCGCCGGACCTAGAGGGCTAATGATTCACTGGAGGTGTAGTTGGAAAGGGGAGAACCTCAGGTATACATCCCTGCAAGGGCATGTGGATTGGGGGCGAGCGGATCAATCAGCAGTGCGGCAAAATCCCAGAACCATTGATCACTGATGCCAGGGTGGTACATTTCCGAGCGCTGGATCTCTGGACCTAGGGGAGCTAACGCCCCCTGGAGGTGCCATTGGAAGAACCTCAGTTATACAACGCTGCAAGGGCATGTGGATCGGGGCCAACCGGACCAACCAGTGGTGCCGCAAAGTTCCATTATGCCAAGCCATAGCACTAAACGTGGTGTAGGCCCTCTTGTAGGGCAAATGGTGGAGGCCCAGGGGTGCGCCCAGCCTATAATCTGGCCCTGTCTGTACACCAAGTAGAGTGCAAAGTGACGGGGGCAGGTCTCTAACTTATGTCTAAACAACAACTAAAATACACCAAGTGTATACACCAAGAAGGGAGAAGTGAGCCCTGGACACACAGAACATTGCTGCAGAGCATGTGTAAGGTTTAGCGATCTCCCTTACCTCAGCAGTGGCCCTAGGAGCATTATTGCAGAATTGGTGTGTGTTGTTTAGACATTAGTTAGAGACCTGCCCACCCCCCTTTGCAGATTAGGGGTGACTCCTAACAGCCAAACTCTGAGGTCCCCAGTCAATGTTCCAATAGATGAGCACTGCTCTACAGCCTCCGTCGGCCCACAGCAGATCCAGCACCCAGACGGTGCTTCACACAACACATGTACTACTTCAGGGGTGTCTCCTAACACACCATTGCAGATAACACTGGCCAGTGCTCCTTAGCCAGATACTGGCCCACGGCTCCCCCACTGGCCCACTGCAGCACCAAGCCCAGCACCAAGATGGTGCTCTGCGCACTCTGTGCACTACATCTCTGCAGGTTTCTCTTTAGAACCATCCTCTTCGCATCCTCTTCCAGGGGTTTCTCCTAATTACCAGTATAGACTTTGTGCACCAATTACTATGAAGTGGGCTCTGCCACCAACTATAAATTAACCCCTCAGTGGCAGGAAGGTAACCATCCAATGTCTCTGCTACTGTCTCTCACAGCAGGCCATTCCCCTTGCCCCAGGAACCCTTTTCAAAGATAGTGGTTAAGCTACCATTCAGGTGAGGAAAAGCCTTTATTAAATTCAGAATTTTGGCAGTGTCAATTAAAGGTATTGGTCCCAAGGGTATGGTTGGCAACATAGGAATGTGTATACAACCATGTAGCGATAACCCTTATCGCCGGAGGGCTTCACCGCCCGAGACGTCCTTTCCCAATGGTGAGAGGTGCTGCTGGAATTCCAGAGTCGTCCGTGAGGAAACAGGAACAGCCCTTACAAGGGCTAGTGAACTGTAATATAGCGTTTCCCCCAATAAGAGACAGAACTCAGTATTGAGGGTGAAGGTGAAGTGTTTTTATTAGTGCCACTCTAGGCCTTATATACACAAGTCTCCATACAATGGGACCTCCCCCGTGGACCTCATGACAAATACACAGACCAACTCTGCCGGTGACGCAATCAGCAAAACAATAGGCGTCTGTAATACACTCAATCAGAACAATGCCATTGCCTGTGACGTAATCAATTAACACAAAGGCAGTTTATAATACAATCCAAACTACAATGACCTAATTAAGAAAAGGCCAGTGAATGGCCCGGTGGGCAACTGAATAGTGATGACATCCAAAAGACAGAGCGTCTCTCACAATGCCCCCTTTTTGTGGAACACCCGGCAGACCCGGATTGACCCTGTTCGGGTTAACGTGGGGCTGTCCGGACTCTTGTTATGGGCAGAGTTCTGTGTAAGGACAAGTCTGCACATAGTGAGTAACCGGACTAAACATTGACGTGGGCTGTACATAGGAATCGGTCATGGGTGGGGTCCAAACACTGGGATATTGTGGCGTTGGTGAGTTCAGCACCAAAGTCCTTGGTTGGATGTGTGCACAGGTGCTCTGCTTTCTTATAGCTGGCCCAAGTTTCAATCTCTTTCCATGGAAGCTGATCGGAGAATCCACAATTTTCTGCACATCTACATCATCGTAAAAGTAGACAAAACCATAACCCTTAGAAACGCCAGAGGCATCCCTAATAATTTTGACACTCTTTACAGCGCCATACTTTGAAAAAACATCCTTAATTTCAGACTGATTAATCCGACGGCCAATGCCCCCAACAAAAATAGTGTTTGGCATACGTTTCCCTTCTGGAAGGACGTAACCTGATGGCTGATCCTCTTCTTGGCTTCTTGTAACAGACATGACGTGATGCAGACGAAACCCCTGGGTCTCCCCGACCAGTGGGCTGGAGTCGGCAGCTCGGGCTGGAGACCGGGTTGTAACAGGGTTGATGCTGGCTGGTCCAGAGGTAGCGTAGGCAGAAGTCATTGGTCCTAGATCATTTCCCAATAGTACTTCTGCTGGTAAGTTGTCCATAAGTCCCACCTGTACCCTGCCGGATCCAGCGCCCCAGTCAAGATGTACTCGGGCAGTGGGGAGTCGAAACACAGCTCCTCCCGCCACCCTTACTGCAACGGTGTGTCCAGTGCGGTCTTTGTTCTTGACCAAATGAGGTTGAAGCAAGGTAAGTGTGGCTCCGGTGTCGCGTAATCCTTGCGCGGTGCGCCCATTGACTCGTACCTCCTGGCAATGGTGCTGTCGGTTGTCTTGGATGGCCGCTTGTACGGGATCAGCTTCATACAGTACCCCCAGATACTCTTCCGAACTGCTCTCAGCTTCCAAACAGTGTGCCACAGGAGTACGGGAGGTGGAAGGTTGCTTTTGCCCCCACGTGTTTCGGGGAGGCTCTAGGGCGCAATCACTGCGATAATGTCCCCATTGTTTGCAACGATGGCACTGAACTGTGGAGAGGTTCGGTTGCTGCGCTGGCCTATGTGGCCCAGAGTCACGAGTTGGCGCTGAAGCCACAGGTGCTTGAAATTTGATGGGAGGTTGTGGTTTTGGAGCGGACTGTTCTGTCCGGCGAGCATCAGTGTACTCGTCGGCTAGACGAGCAGCCTCAGGTAGCGTTAGAGGCCTCCGGTCACGTACCCACTCTCTTAGCTCTGGTTGCAGGGCATTGAGAAAATGTTCTAGTAAAAACAACTGTAGTACATCCTCCGCGGTCGTGGCTTTGCATCCAGTGACCCAGTGTGATGCTGTACGATGGAGGCGACATGCCCACTCCGTGTAAGAATCCCCTCCCTTCTTTTGGGATTCCCGAAATCGTCGCCTGTAGGCTTCCGGGGTGACAGCGTACCGGGCTAACAAAGCCTCCTTTACCAGATGGTAGTGTGGTAAGTCCGCATCAGGGATGGCCCGGAAAGCATCGGAAGCTTTCCCAGATAGTTTCCCTGATAATATGGTGACCCATTCCTCCGTGGGTACCCGGTGTAAAGCGCACTGGCGTTCAAAATCGGCCAAAAATCCGTCAATCTCGTCGTCACTTTCCTGGAAGGACTTAAATGCTGCAAATGGAATCTTTCTCCCCCCAGTGTAACTGAGGCTGAGAGGCTGCTGGGTTGAAAGTCGCCGATCTTCCCTTCGCTTACTGGCCTCTGCCTCCGCTGCGGCGAAGACTCGGTCGATCAGTTCCTGTGATGGATTCGGGCCATAGACCGACAATCTGTTCCGAACCGCTTGAACAAGAGCAGCGTCTTCATCGATCTCTATATTGGTTTCGGTCCTCACTGCTGCATGATCCATTTCGATCAGCTCGGCTATCAGTTCCCGACGTGGGCGGTTGCTAGCTGACCTTCCCCGGCTCTCGAGTAGATCCTTCAGGGTCAGCCTTTTCAACTTGTCCTACTGACTCTCCATCAGGGTAGCACTCTCTCTGGGTACAAAGGACCATCCCACCGCTTGCCACCAATTGTAGCGATAACCCTTATCGCCGGAGGGCTTCACCGCCCGAGACGTCCTTTCCCAATGGTGAGAGGTGCTGCTGGAATTCCAGAGTCGTCCGTGAGGAAACAGGAACAGCCCTTACAAGGGCTAGTGAACTGTAATATAGCGTTTCCCCCAATAAGAGACAGAACTCAGTATTGAGGGTGAAGGTGAAGTGTTTTTATTAGTGCCACTCTAGGCCTTATATACACAAGTCTCCATACAATGGGACCTCCCCCGTGGACCTCATGACAAATACACAGACCAACTCTGCCGGTGACGCAATCAGCAAAACAATAGGCGTCTGTAATACACTCAATCAGAACAATGCCATTGCCTGTGACGTAATCAATTAACACAAAGGCAGTTTATAATACAATCCAAACTACAATGACCTAATTAAGAAAAGGCCAGTGAATGGCCCGGTGGGCAACTGAATAGTGATGACATCCAAAAGACAGAGCGTCTCTCACAAACCACTTGGTTCTTGCCCATCAGCTTAGTCCACCTGGGCCTTACCTGTGTGAACAGACACAATGTAGTGCAGTGTTTCCCAGTCCTCTGCTCTAGACCAACCGAAAGGACAGGCTTTCTGGATCTTCACATAGATAGCTCCATGTTTTATGTATGCTCTGTCTGAGCACCAATTGTGCATCGTGTGGAGGTCTGTGAAATATGGCCTAGGGGAAACAATGCACTAGCATATTCCAGGAGAAAATTTCAAGGGATATATATCAACCATCTACCGCTTATGTCCTAATCATGGCCATGTATTAAATATAATAGTTAATAAGTTGATTGCTTTGATCATTTCATTAGTTCAAAGCTGTATGGAACCCTGTCTGTATTCTTTGACAGCTGGATTTAGCTTTCCATTACCCTTCCTAACTTTTTCTGGAATATTCTGCAGCCCCTGACAGGCTCTTGTTTTCATTTCCAATGCTCAGTCACTGGTTCTTTCCTCAGATGTCAGCAGACTGTCTTGTTCTCCGGCTCCAGATAAGCTGGAACTATGAAAACCTGAGTAAATGGACCTGTAGTCAACCTTGAAGTGAATGAGCCACAACTGCAGAGGAACTCCCCTGTATGGTTATGGTCTTATTAATAAAATGCTTGTCCAGTGAAGTTAGATATCCCCTGTAATTAGATATAAGAGGCAGGAAATGAATGTTCAAACTTTATTTATTGATGCAAGCCTCCATTAGCGAAGGGTCAGATTTATGGAAATGCAGCTGAGGGCTCCAGAAGTCAAGATGGCCGATGTCTAGGTCTTATTTCTCAGTGTTGCTGATAAAAGCAGATCCTTATTTGGCAGAGTCCAAATAATAAATACAGAAATTCCGTAATTGTGGCTGTGGAGGCGACGTGGGTTTTTGGATCGGCAGCTCCATAATATATGTAAATCTTTCTGTTCCTGCAGAAAATAGCCGTAGATTTCACCAACTCCACACACTCTACGCTCTTTTTCTAACCCCCTCTGGGCGGAGAACCTTATAAATCTCGGAACATCCGACACATTCTATTGGAAATCTTTAATATCTCATTAAGTCATATTCTGTTCTACGGGAAAAGGCTGCACACTGCATTCTTGAAACATGAAATAACAGTTTTGTCCGAAAGTTTTATATTTTATAGGGCCGTTAACAACAGCCTCGTGGCTCCAATTAGACCACGATGTTGAAGGAAATGCTTAGATTGGCCAGTTTTTTTTACGTTACTTTAACTGCCTACTGATTTTAGGTACATTTAAGAAGAATATTCACAAAATGTGGATAACCCCTTGCTTCCCGACACATTGCGACCTTTGTCAACTTCTCACAAAGCTAGTAGACTCTTCTGCTTTTCTTCTCTACTATTCTGTTTCCAATGTTAAACTCATAATTCCTCTTTCGTCAAAGTGTCTACAAAGCTCTAAAGACTCTAACTAAGACTCACATTCTTGTGGATCATTTGAAAAGTAAACCCATAGTGATACAAACTATAAGGAACACAGAGCTACAGCCATGTCCTCCCTGAGCTTAGCTTGCTTAGGTTAACTATAATATCCCATTCAACAATATATCATGATACTATACCCAACAGCCAATCAAAAGATGCCCTCTCTGAGACTTAAATTAGACAAGACAAGATAACATGTGAGTATCACAAAAACACATTTCACAACACATATACAGTAGCCATGAAAAAATATAATAAAGGAGACCTGTGTATACCATGCTTGAGTGTCACCTGGACAATCTTCTGCCCCCAAAGCTTGTGTTTTCCAGGTGTTTTAGCACACGTCCTTCTGGCTTCTCTAGCCAACAAAGAGAGCTAGCAGACCCAAACTATGTACATGACCTTTAAAGTAACCCTCGAGTCAAAATGATGAGAAGGTCCTTGGAATAGGCAGCAGTAGAGGCGGCATCTCAATGAGGGAATCCCCTGCTCTGCATACTATCAATAGAAGACAGAATTCGGACCTGGTACTCCCCTACATTTGGGCAATTTGGACCAACATTTGGCCCTACATTTGGGCAAAGTGACCACCGACAGCCAATGTAGTTCAAAGGACAGGCGTGCACAGGGCTGTGCGTCTTCCCACCAGCCTGGCTTTTATTGCTGTGAGCAAAGCGGGACATCCCTTATCACTATCCATTGTTACTTGATTGAAGGGTACAAAGAGGAATTGAGAATTGCGCAGATGGCACCTTAAAAATTTAAAAGGACGAAACGTGCGTGGGGCAGCACAGAGCCGCATGAGAAGTGCCATGTATTGGATACCCTCCATCGCCCTGTATCAGAGGGAGAGCGATAGTAGTTTGTTTTTTTTATTCAACACATGTTTCTTAGCAAATAGACGTATAATATGCGTCACACTCGGCTGCAGCTGTAGAGACAATTGATTATGAACAAGATACCATCTCTGGCCCAGGGCAGGTTTGCAAACCACCGGGCTGCGGCGGTAAGTGCCCGTTATTATAGAAAGCAACATAAGAAAGTATTTATACCATAGGGTAGTCTATAACCCAGCTCCCACTGTTTCTTAGCCTAACTCCATCTTGCCCCAGGTCTCTGTGTGGTGTGGACTGGAAGCTTCAGCACACTTCCACAGATAGCGAAACCCTTTGGAGGAGCGGCAACCAGTAGTGTGTGGTTCCAGTCCACCTACACATAAAGGCTTGGCAATGGGTATATTGGCTAACTTAGACATGTAGTTTAAAAAGTGGTGTTTTAAACTACTTGAAATTTGGAAATAAGTTGTTTAGCCATATGCCTTTCATTATTGGTACTCTACCAGGGATGTACATACCCCCCAAGGGTCCCTGATTTGGAGGGACTGTCCCTTTTTTGAGTCCATGTTTCCTTATCCCTCGTTTTTCTCCTCTGTCACTCTTTGAGGTGTAACATGCAGATCTGCATCAATAAATGATTAATTTGCCTATTCAAAGTTATTCTATTATTGTTACTGTTGCAACCTATCTCCTATCCATCCCCCAATGAGGGTGTGTGGCTTAATTTAACAAGGGTCCCACTTTCCTACCCTAAAAAGTTGGGAGGTATGGGTGTACCCTGGTGTGATATCAGGGAAACTCCGTGAGAGTAAATAATGAAATTCCCTGGGCCCTGAAATTTCTCTTTACGCTGTTTCTGACCTCTCCATTTTTAACGCATCTGCTATGTACAAGTGCACAGCACAGTTCTATGCTGTCATGATAATGTGTTTTCCTCCCAGATACATGGGCAAAATGGCCTTTTATGTAAGCACCTATGTTTGTAACATAATACACATTTTGCCTGGCTGGCGTTAGTGCAGTGTGGCACACTGGTAGTTCTCCCGGTCTCCTAGATCTCCAGTCTGCCCCTGCCTATAAGACAAGAGAAAAACAAGTGCCCTTATTCATCAAGCGATAGCGCCAGGTAGTGTCTGACGAGCGCCAGGTAGCGGCAGCTAACGGCGACTACCGACTCAAGTACGCCCGGCGGCGGTCACAATGACGCATTTATCAAGCAAAATGAGGCTAGCGCCGGCGAGAGCGACGGCTAGCGCGGCATTCATCATGAAGCCGCCTGGACCGAACAGCGCCGCTGCAAATTCCCTCACAGCGCCAGGTATGAGCTGTCGCTCCCTGGCGATGTCCAATGCATTTCAATGGAGCAATCTATAATTATTCATAATTAATTGGTATTACTTTTTTTTTTTTTTTTTTTTAATGTCAAAAAATCGGAGAACACTTCTGCAATGTTAGGATTTATTTTTAAGTCCAAAAAAAAATTAAAAAAAATATGTGCAGAATTGATCTAACAGGTCTGAGATTAATGTATTCATATTACAAAATGATTCTAAAAACATGTATAATGTTACATTCAAAAAATATGGTTGTTTAGGGGTTAAAAACTAGTTAATACACATCGCCGCCAGCGCTCTGGGGTTTAAACAAGGAATGGACAGCGACAGCACATTCGGAGCGTGATTTGTTGATGAATATGAAGCTAGCCGTTCGCTCTGGCCATTCGTTGTCAGGCGCTCACATACAACGCTGGACCTGTGAAACAGCGACCCCCCAGCCCGTATTCAACATTACCGCACACCGACTGAGTCGCTGTCATCAAGCTAATGCCGGCCAAGCACAGCGAATACTGGCTGGCGCTGAAAAAATCACGCTACAGTCGCTCATCTGTCGCTACCTGGCGCTATTAATGAATCGGCCTCAAAATGTTATTTCCCCTTATAATAACCAGTTGCCTTCTCCTTGATTCCTAGAGTCCCCTCACCCTTCTGTATAGCAATGTGTTTGGTTTTAGCTTATATTTATTTGCATTGTTTCATTATCTAGCCCCCCTGATGTTCTACATAAGTTTCTTGCCATCCAAGAATATAAAGATGAGTTAAAAAAAAACTGAGGCTGCCATGAGTAACTTAACACTGGCTTTGCCAGCAGAATAGACCTCAAGGTTGGAGAAGTGGAAAATAAAAATTGCCTCTGGCATCCTCTTGCCTGTATCCCACTTGTGCCATAGGATGAGACACTGTGAATTATCTTTGGTTATTGGAATGTTCTGCGGTTTTGTCTGTTCGTCTTGGGACCTTGGAATTTTCCAGAGGGATGTGAAAGCTGCTGTTGACCCACCACAGGGAAACAGACATAATGTCCCAAGACGAGAGGAGAAGCAGAAATTGGCCCAAGGAGGAGAGGCTCTGAGCAGATGTAGTAGAGGAACTCCTTAGAATATGGCAAATATATCCTAGAGATTCCATCAATACAGGATTATCTTCATCAGCTTCTAAGTGAGAAGCATCTTTATTGTAATGTAATATCCAGTGCATTGCAGATTACTATAGCAATCTGAGCGTACCATGAATGGTTCAGCAGGGCATGTAAAAATAAATTGGATGCTGTATACCAGGGATCAGGGCCAGCTCTAGGTTTGTGGGGGCCCTTGGGCAGGAGAGTCTTAGTGGGCCCAAAGTAGTGAGTCACCTTTCAGCTCCATACATGATACATGAGGCAGGTTTACCATGGTGTGGGATTAAAATATCATCCCTGCTGAGCACGTGTCTGCATAACCCATAAGAGGATCTGAGTTTGAGGTTTGATCGCCTTGGGATTAAATCGGTGCTGCATCTATGGAGGATTAATCTATTGTGAGAGATCCATGTGTTTCCTCTCTGAATGCCAGTTTTACTGAATATCTGGTAAGAGCATAAGCCGATCGGTGGTGGTTTCACTTGTGTTTTTATTGGATGCATGCACTGTGGGATGCCGCAACTTGGACATTATAAAGCCTTATGAAAAGACTTTTTAGCTAGCTCTGTGTTTCCTCTATTTGTTTTTTGTACATCCTTTGGAGTTGGGACTCCTGTACACGTTGAGCTACAAATTTTATGTTAATTTAATGTGGATAATCTTAAAGCGCGGTATTATATAGATCACCTTTCAGCTCCGCTGCCAAAAATGGGTCATCTCCTGCTGCTGATCGCCCTCCAGTCTTTATTGCCTTGCCTATAACCACCAATCGCCCTCCAGTTCTTATTGCCTTCCCTATAGCCACCAATGGTCCTCTAGTCCTTATTGCCTTCCCTATAGCCACCAATGGTCCTCTAGTCCTTATTGCCTTCCCTATAGCCACCAATGGTCCTTTAGTTCTTGTTGCATTCTCTCATACCTCCCAACTTTTCAGGGTGGGAAAGAGGGACAAGTGTTAAATTAAGCCACACCCCCATTGATTGATTGATAGGAGATGGGATAGGCAAATTAATAATTTATTGATGCAGATATGCATGTTACACCTCAAAGGAGGACAGAGAAGAACAACTAGGAACAGCGGGACAGTCCCTCCAAATCAGGGACAGTTGGGAGGTATGTTCTCTGTTGCCACCAAGCACCCTTCAGCCCTTACTGCTTGCTCTGCTGCCACTAAAGACTCCATCATTGCTGTCAGTTGTCACCTGGTTCTCGCCACCTTCTGAGCTTCCATCAACTGCCCTCCATTCCATGCCACCTTCTCCAATTTTGCTGATCATCCCGTTGCTGAGGCCAGCCATGAGCAGGTCTGCACACCTGGCATTCACTGGTTTGGGTCCACTGTAAAATAATACCATGAGCCTGAGTGGACCCCTAAAGATGCCAGGGCCCCTGTGCTGGCACCCGGCCTGCCAGGGAAGCACAATCTTCTTTAGTCTTGCAGTCGCATTGTCCAGTTATTCCTCTTCAAGAGCCCGCATTATAACGCAATCAGCAAAAAAAAAAAACAAAGGTTACTACAGGTAAGCTGTATCCTCAAAGTGGACCAAAACCCAGAATTTTGATCGCTGATCGGGTATGCCCCGCCGTGTGACACCCCCTCAGGTCGCCCGAAGTAACTCACCTTTCCCCATCCTGTGGTGTATGCTTGGTCTCCTGTCCAGAGTCCTGATAAGCGGACCAGAGTGCGCCGGTGGCTGCATCCCCGCTACCCTCTAACAGGGAGCATGCCTGTCCCAGCCATTCACCAATACCTGGCGCGGGTGTGCGCCCCGCTAAAGGTATAGCAGGGAGACATGCCACTCGAGCATGTGCCGTGGGATTGTGGTGAGTTTGAAGGTGAGTTTACTGGGCGACCTGGGGAGGGAGTATGACTGCCCTGGAGAGTCTCATAGACTCCAGGGTGGTGGTTTGGGATTTTTGTTGACCTGTCAACGTTTGAAAACAGGAAAGAGGGACCACATTTTTTTTTTGCTATTAAGCCATGCCCCCAGCTACGTCGTTAAGGGGAAACACCACCTAGGAATTACATAATAATACAGGCAAGCCCCCCCATACACACATATGCAGGCAATTCCCCCCAGCGGACTGGGGTTAAAAAACATCCCAGGACTTTTTGGGGCACTATAGAGCCCGGGTAAGGCCACAGCTAGAATACTGTGTGGAGACCTTACCTGCAAAAAGACATTATTCAAATAGAACCTGTCCAAAGGCGGGCAACAAAAATGGTGGAAGGACTTAAACTTAAAACTTATTAAACTTAAAGAACTACATGTGTACAGTCTGGAGGAAAGAAGGGAGAGGGGGGACATGATGGAGACCTTTATATATGTGAAAGGATTCAATAAGGTTCAGGAGGGAAGTGTTTTTGAAAAGAAACTTAATGATAGAACAAGGGGGCCCAACCTGAAGCTAGTCGGGGGGAAGATCAGGAGCAATGTTAGAAAATATTATTTTACAGAAAGAGTAGTAGATGCTTGGAACAAACTTCCAGCTGAGGCAGTTGAAAAATCAACAGTCACTGAATTTAAACATGCCTGGGATAAGCACACATCTATCCTAAGATAAAGAGAACATACAGTATACACATAAGATACAGAGAACATACAGTATATACATAAGATACAGAGAACATACAGTATATACATAACGGCAGACTAGATGGACCGTTTGGTCTCCTTCTGCCGTCAACTTTCTGTTTCTTTATTTCTATGTTACTTTACTGTTCCTGGCCCAGTATAGTCACATCATCAATATACATATACCCAATGTTTAGCTCCATAAGATGCACCCAGTGTTTAGAGGAAAAAAATAGAAAAATAATATTCTGAAACAAAAGATATGCTAAAAGTCCCCCTCCTAATCACCCCATTACAGGCAGTGTGCAGAATCCCCCCAATCCCCTCAATCACCCCATTACAGATCACATACAGGCAGTAAGCAGCATCCCTCATTTTCAGCCAGTGAGCGGCATCATTACAGCCAATGAGAAACATTCCTCGTTACAGCAAGTGACGGGCATCCCTCATTACAACCAGTAAGGGGCATCCCTCATTACAGCCAGTGGGCAGCATCCCTCAATAAAGCCAGTGAGCGGCATCCCTCATTAAAGCTAGTGAGGGGAATCCCTTATTACAGCTAGTGAGGAGAATCCACCAATACAGCCAGCCAGTGTTCAGCATCTGTCATCACAGTCAGTGAGGAGCATACCTCAATTACAGCCAGTGAGCTGCATCCAACTGAGTTTAAAGACAAAAAATTGTACAGCAGAAGCCGTGAAAAGGCCCCATTTAATGTTTGCACCTGGGCCCCATCACGTTTAGTTATGCCACAGCATCTACTAATGCACCTAATGCAAACAACAAGCTGCATGTGAGGGCCATGCAGGTTACAAGTTGTACCCCGCTGTGTGAAACGCCCATAAAAACTCACCTTCCCACGCTCCAATGGTACATGCACAGGATCTTGTTTGTGTTTCCGTCATTTGGCAGACAGGTCTCATTGTTGGGAAGCGTGTGCTGCCGTATCCCCTGCATCCCCATCGCCTCGCACATGCTTCCGCCTTAGCCATTCAGATAGGCTGCGGTGGGAGCACGTGCACAGCCAGGGATGCAGGGGATGCGGCAGCGCGCCTCCCATTGAAGTTAATGAGAGCCACCTGCCAAATCTCATTGGAGTCTGGACAGGTGAATTTTTATGGTCGAACAGGGGGGTTTCAAACAGCAGGATACCAATTTGGGATACCCCAGGGGCACAGAAGAAAACCGGGGAAAGTCAAATTCACTGGTTTTGTTTCCGCATTAAAGGGTAACCTATACCCACAAGCCACCCTGTGGATGCCGGTCTGCTTCAGGGAAATGTCTGCCCCAGACAGAAAAATTACCATGGTAGAGCTACATCTAGTAACAGTCAAATATTATGACTGTCCAGCATGCCGTCATACTGCCAAGTAGCATACCTCCCAAGTGTCCCTAATTTGGAGGGACTGTCCCTCTTTTGACTCCATGTCCCCCTCTCCTTGTTGTTCTCATTTGTCCCTCTTTGAGGTGTAACATGCAGATCTGTATCAATAAATGATTCATTTGACTATTCAAAGTGTTTATATTGTTGTAAATATTACACCCAATGTCCTATCCATCCCTCAATGAGGGGGCGTGGCCTATTTTAACAAATGTCCTATCCATCCCTCAATGAGGGGGCGTGGGCTATTTTAACAAATGTCCCTCTTTCCCACCCTGAAAAGTTGATAGGTATGCAAGTAGTGTCTACGGTGTAGAAATGCAGCAGGTTAATATTAAGGGGGATTCCAGGCAAAGGCTGGCTGTTCTCCCCTTGCTAGCTACCAGGGGCTACATCTTTCATTCAGCCTTCTTTATATTTCTTTTAAAAAAATCCTAGGGAACCCTCTCCCTTCTGCTGAGCAGGGGATGCCTCATCCATGTATGTCTCAATGTGATGGTCCCCCTGAGAAAAGAATTCACTGTTTCTAAAACCTGTCACCACTTGTTTTTTTTTCCTTTAGTAGAATAAAACTACAGGCTTTGCAAGATATGTTTTTTAGTAACTCATCCTCTCACTATTTAGCCTGTTTAATATTAGACAATTTGCAATAGAGCTCCTTTAAAAAACACCCAGAGACTTTTTCCAGTGTAAATAATCTCTTACATGCAGACTATGATCGTCTAGCTATAAAACAAATACAAACCACAAAATGAATGTACTCCACCTTAAATGGAAATAGAACATGGTGTTTAAGATGGGATGACACTGTGCATGCCTTGAAATGGAATTGTACATTTGCAGCTATTAGTGGTGGTTGGCCTCATTAAGACACAAACATCTCTTTGCCGCCCCTTTAAATTTTAATTGCACCACGCAGTTAATGTAGAAATCCGAAATGCTAGACCGGCGTGCGCGGCGCATGCCAACCTGTGGCTCACCCTTACAATTTCCAGACAGACACCGCTGGATGGATTGAAAACCTCGCTGGAGCGTAATTAATTATAAGACATAAACCCCAATTAAATAGGCCTGCAGAGACTCAGCGATAATGCATGTTTGGTATTAAAAATTTGATGGAGTACATAATTTTTATGGCCAAGGCAAATGTTACAGGTTTATCCATCGCTGCAAAGTAAAGTGTGGTTGCTTAGGGCTTCCATAATAAATCTGGAGCTGAGTAGGAGTGTTTTTCTTGGCCGGGGAAGTGTGATAGAACAAAATGATGTGCTCTATGTCATTGATGTTAAGAGCCGTAAGCATATAGATCTTTAATATTTATCTGTGGGGGGAGTCCTGTCTGCTCCATGGAGAGTTTTAAAGCCAAACTACAGACAAAACTTTCAGATTTAAAGCATACCAAAAGTCACATATGACTTTAGTCTGCATAACTCCCAGGAGGCATCCTGATTTGGAATGCTCCACAGTGAGGATCGCTACGCTAACACCTTGTTGCCTGTTTGAGTACTGGAGATGGAAAGTGTGAGGAAACACGCATCCTACTGAGCAACAGCCTCTGGGATTACCTAACCCGTTTTCCTAAATCACAGTCCATTTAATCAGCCCAGTGGCCTTCAGGGTAGCCAATTGCATGCTTATTTGGTTAAGACAAAAGACAGCTCAAGTTAAATATATATTTTAATGTGATAGGCCCACTAGGCAGTTATTACAAGCATAGGATATTGTGGAAATATTAAATATACAGGTCAAAAAAGTGGGAGGTTACAGGTTGAGGTGATTACAAAACAGAGATACAACAGGCTGCCAGGTTACCTTAATGCGTTCAGATCAGTGTTAGGCAGGGCGGCCTCCGGGGGGCATGAAGCAGCCTACTGGAACCATGGATCCCTTCCTATGTGGGAAGATGGACAGCTCCTCCCAGATGGCCTGGCATTTAACCAGCTGGACACTGCCAATGCCCCTCTTGGTGGAGTTTCAAGCCCTTCCCATGCCCAAGACACTCTTTTGGGTGTAATTTGTGAAGAGAGGGTCATACCATCCTGGTTCTGGTGTTGAATTACTGGGCTCAATTCGGCCCATCAGGAGAGACCATGTGCTTTTAGAGAAGATGTGCTTTTAGGATGAATCAGAGCCAGAGAACTCCATTTTATCAGGTTCTATATTAGACATAGGGATAGGGCGAGTATGAGCAGATGCAGCTTTGTGGGCCGGTTCTGGTTCTGTGTCTGGCTTGGGACAGATTTTGGCCCAGTTATTGTCAGTTTTGTGTCAGCACCAAAAAACCTGAATGGTTGGGGGGCGTGGCCTGGCGCTGGAGTGATGAGGACGTGAGAGAGCGAGCTCCGGGTCTAGCAGGGCAATAATCTAGCAATTTCACAGGCAATCGGCAGAAAAACCTTTTTCCAGATGACTGGGAAGAAGCACCACAGGAAGGAGAGGATCCGGAGGGAGAGAGAAGCACGGCGCGAGGTGCAGCCGCCGGGAGTCAGAGACCGGACACGTGTGGGAGAGCGGGAAATGGCGTCCCCGCCATCTGCGAGCGCCTCAGACAGTGGAGAGGAAGTCTTACCTCCCACTGTAGAACAACCAGCAGATCGAGATCCGGTGGACGAGCGGGGCCGGCGGCGCCCGACGGTGTCAGAGGAGCAGGCGCCGACGTTGGCGGGACAGGCGGCGGGAGACGTAATGGCAGCCGCAGCGTCAGAGACCGCAGGAGAAGTTCGGCCAGGTGGGTCGCATCATCAGACCCCCCCCGCTGGAGCCTGGGCGGCGGCAGAAACGGCGGGGAAAGGCACTGCAGCCGATAGGAAGCGGCAGCTAGTGAGGGCTCAGTCAGAGCTCGCAGGAGACACCGCCTGGATGAAGCACCCGGGAGACGGAACAGAGGCTGCGGCGGTGAGTGGGGGAAGTGCAGGCCCAAGCAGAGCATCTGACCTGGGAGGGGAGAGGGGGATGCAAGCCCCGGGTGTGGTGCCCACAGAGAAGAGAGGTGAGCCAGCTGCAATAAATGGGCACAACCAGCAGACCAGAACGCCCATCACTACCTCCCTCAGCAGACTCAGTAAATTTGCCTTTACCCCAGGAACTCGAGGGGAAGGCCTTGCTGGAGGCCCGGATGGAGTGCAGCAGACCTCAGCCACTGGGTCTGCGCTGGCCCATGCGCTGCCACAGCGAACACCCCGCGCCTGGGGACGACATGGGGAGCAACTTGCCACTGGTCCACAAGATTCTACACAGGAGGGCTTTCTTCCTGGCGGGCCCTGGCCTTCTGTCCACCACGACGCCATTCAAGTCAGCAGTGACACGGGGGCAGTACGGGAGGCAGACGTAGCAATCCTGGCCCCAGATACCCCACCGGGAGAAATACAGCCGGGCACCCCCCCCTCCCAATTGCTGGTATCCCCAGTCAGTTCAATTACCCTGCCCCCACCAGAACACTCATCCACCCCTTCAACAACCAACCCAGAAACAGCCGGAGGGAACATTCACAGAGAAACGCTATCATTCCTGAGAGCTATACCGTCTAGAGCAGACTTCGAGGCTCTTATAGCACGTTACGAATCAGCATTCAAGCGAGACCTGGCGGAAGTCAGGACTCAAATCCAGACGCTCGACGCTAGAGTCTCAGTTAATCAGGAAGCCAGTGAGTCCGCATTGGCAGCTATGTCAGCCCGCATTGATGCGCAAAACTCACAGATCCAACAACTCCTGCTACAACATGACGACTTAGAGAACAGACACAGACGGAACAACCTGCGGCTGAGGGGTATCCCGGAGGCCTCTGCTGGGGAGGATGTGAAGCAGCTTATAACAACCATTTTTAACACAGTTCTGGGAAGGAGCTTCGACACTCCCATAGAGATAGACAGAGCACATAGAGCCCTTGGCCCCCGCAACCCGGACCCCGCGTATCCAAGAGATGTGGTCTGTAGAATACATTTATACCGCGTCAAAGAAGAAATCGCCCGGTGTGCTTGGAGGCACGGACCAGTGGACTTTGACGGGGCCAGGATCACCATCCTTCCAGATCTCTCGAGACGCACGCTGATCATGAGGAAACTGCTTAGGCCGGTCCTGGACTTAGTCAGGAACTCTGGAGCATCGTACCGATGGGGCTACCCCTTTCACTTGATTGTGTCCAAGGACAGAGACACTTACCTTCTCAAGACGTATCGAGATCTGGAGGGCCTCTTTGGCTTTCTTGGCTGCGCGCCGGTTCCGGTCCCGAACTGGCTATCCCCGCAGATGGAGTTCCCACAGCGGAGACATCCCGGCGCGCCGGTGAGACGCGCCAGAGCGGAAAGACCCAGAGGGAGGAGCGCAAGGAGGGCAAGACCGACCGACAATGAACTGTAAAGCGAAGAGCCGTGAGATAGAGATTCTTACCGGAAGTACCTCCCGCCCTTCTTGTTCCATGGTTCCGTTGTTCTCCTGTTTTCCAGTTTTACTATCACTGACCCACTGTTGAGTATAGATTGTATTGTTCTGCTAATGCCTTTTACTACCCTCAGCGGGGATGCTGCACGCAGCCCCCCGTCTGACGGTTTTTTTATTGTTATGCCGATTGTTCAGTAGACTCCTACTTGCCCTGTGACCCCCGGAGCAGCCAACGTTGAGCTCGGAGTCAGTCACTTTCCCCCAAATAGGCCCGAGTTAGCTCGCCTCAGTACTAGAGGTAGCTGAAGTTTGGTGCAGACGCACAATAGGTTCTCCCCGCGGGTGGGTGCCCCGGTGGGACTTGGCTCTTAAGGTTGGGTCCCGGCGGGGGACCCGGTCCCGGGTTGGTCTGTGATCTGCCAGACCCTTTTAATCTTTTGGTGTTCCCCCCCCCTAGTGTCTCATCCCTTCTTTCCTCACTGATATACACCCTTAGACCCACCTTTGTACTCCCCTTCCCCCTCCCTGCTCCCCTGCCCCCCACCTCCATCTCCGAGACCTTGAGCTGACTGGACAGATACCGTAGCTTGGTGCTGTCTGCCAATAGTTGTAACCTGCCTGGCCTCCCCTGTGATCTCTCCTGGCCCTACTCTCTTAATACCTTGACACCACTTGGTGCTCACTGTCCATTAACATGGCCGATACTAATCTAATCTCTTTCAATGTAAAAGGGCTGAACACCCCAGAAAAGAGATCCATGATCCTGAACAACCTCAGAGCGCAGAGGGCGCAGGTGGCCTTCCTACAAGAGACCCACTTCAAGGCGGCTAACCCTCCTGTCTTCAGGAATAAGGTATTTCCGGTGTCGTATCACAGCTTTTCCCCTGACTCACGGTCTAGGGGAGTGAGCATTCTCATTTCCAGATCTGTGGCCTGGGAGGAGTTGGGCTCTCTGAGTGGTGGAGAGGGTCGCTGGCTATTTGTTAAGGGGAAGATCCGGTCCGAGCTCGTTACCCTGGCCAATCTATACCTTCCGAATGTGGGTCAGATCAATTTTTTGGAGGAGGTTTTAGAGAACCTGGCGGCTTACTCTGAGGGGAGATTGATCATAGGTGGGGACTTTAACCTTTCCCTGGAACCTCTAATAGATACCTCTAAGGGCCACTCCTATATGCCTTACACAAAACTTAAAAGAATCAAGAAGCTGCTGCACAAACACCAATTGGTAGATCCATGGAGGATTTTAAACCCTGACGGGCGGGATTATACATTTTACTCCCTTCCCCACAACATGTACTCGAGGATCGATATGTTCCTGATCCAGCACCACTCACTACCCATGATTCTGTCCGCCACCATAGGCAATATAACCATATCGGATCACGCACCTGTGGGCATCCGGTTGGCATCCAATGAACACGCACCTCGGCCTTGGTCGTGGACACTAAACAAGTCCCTAATTCAGGACCCACTGATAAGAGAAGAATTGAACCTGGTCTTACAAAGCTATTTTCAAGATAACTCCTCACCAGAGATTAGCGCCCCTGTGGTTTGGGAAGCCCATAAATGTGTCATCAGAGGAGCACTGATTGAGAGAGGGGCACGGGTTAAAAAGGAGAGAGGCAAACAGATCAAGGACCTACTAGATGAAATAAAAGAGCTAGAGGGAGCCCACAAGCAGTCACTCGCAGGGACACATCTGGCACCCCTGACCACTCTTAGAGATCGTCTCCGGAAATTACTTAGTAACAAAACCAAACTTCAACTCATTAAGAGCCGGAGAATATTCTACGAGTCGGGGGACAAATGTGGGAGACTCCTGGCTTCTGCTCTGAGAGGAGAGAGGGCTAGAAACTATATCCCTAAGATCCTTAACCAGGCGGGGAGGGTGGTTCACAGAGACAGGGAGATAGCAGAAGTATTCAGGAAATACTATGAGACACTCTACAATATTTCGCCCCAGTCCCAAGGAGATAAGGCAGGGAAAGTTAAAGATTACATTGAGAAATCAGGCCTCCCTAGAATCCCACCGGCTCTGATAGGAAAACTAGAGGACCCCATCACGGCAGACGAAGTGAGTAAGGCCATCAAAGGGTCTGCTAATGGGAAAATGCCAGGTCCAGATGGGCTCCCACTGTTGTACTACAAAGTTTTCTCTGAGGTCCTACTACCTCGACTTCAGGTAGTCTTCAATTCCCTTGCGAGAGGTACTACCCTCCCCAAGGATAGTCTTCGAGCCCAAATATCCGTGATCCCGAAGGAGGGGAAAGACCCTATGCAAAGCTCTAGCTATAGGCCAATCTCTCTCCTTAACGCAGATGTTAAGCTGTTCGCCAAAGTACTGGCCTCCCGCCTGGCTCCACATCTACATCACGTTATCCACCTAGATCAGGTAGGGTTTATGCCACTTAGAGAAGCAAGGGACAACACGGTGAAGGTCTTAAATCTGTTGGACAACATACACAGGACAAGGCTCCCTGCGGTTCTCCTTGCCACCGATGCTGAGAAGGCCTTCGACAGGGTGCACTGGGACTTTATGTTGGGAGTCCTGCGGCACGTGGGTTTAGGGCCTAATATGATATCATGGATCACTAGTCTCTATCACCACCCTTCGGCAGTGGTGAGGGTCAATGGCCTCCTGTCGGAGCCTCTCAGCATCGGGAACGGGACAAGGCAGGGATGTCCCCTCTCACCACTTATTTTCATTATGACACTAGAGCCTTTCCTCTGTAGAGTGCGGGCAAATCCCAACATTCGGGGGGTTTCCCTGCCTTCCGGCCATTATAAAACAGCAGCTTATGTGGACGATTTGATTTTCTTTGTGTCCTGTCCCGAAGTTACCCTCCCTAATCTGATGCGGGAGCTGGATGCCTACAGGGACGTATCGAACTACAAGATTAACTTACAAAAATCTGAAGCCCTGAACCTTAACTTAGAGAGACATAGGGAGACTAACCTACAAAACTCTCTCTCTTTCAAGTGGGCTAGCGAACACATCACCTACTTGGGAACTAGGATCGGTAAAACATTAGACAAAATATTCCCCCTGAATTTCCCCCCGCTGCTGCAGAGCTTTGTCAGAGACACAGAGGCCTGGGCCCTTAAGAACCTATCCTGGTTCGGGAGATGTAATGCCCTAAAAATGAATTTATTACCTCGCCTCCTGTATCTGATGCAAGCACTCCCGCTCGACATCCCGAACTCCTACTTACAGAAGGTGGGAGCCCTGTTCGCCAAGTTCATTTGGCTTGGGAAAAACCCCAGGGTTAGCAAAAAGATCCTTAGGAGATCTAAGGAGAACGGAGGAATTGGTCTCCCAGATCCCAGCTTATACTATGCCGCCACACACCTAGGCAGAATAATTGACTGGTGTAGACACTCGAGACACAAACAATGGGTCCAAATCGAGCAGGGAAACACCTCTCTCCCCCTGAGCTATCTGCCCTGGTTGGCAAAACAACACCTGGGAGCGATCTCAAAACACCCTACCATAGGGGCCTCCATTAGAGTCTTCCAAAAACTTCGGTCCCGTTGCGACATCTCCCCTGACTTCTCGCCACTATTCCCGATCTTGGGAAACCCTGCGTTCCCGCCGGGACTGTCGAGCAGAACGGCTGAGAGCTGGTTGAGGGGTGGCCTTGGTAGGGTTAGACTCTTTCAGCACAGGGGGGCATGGGTGCCGCTCGCTGACATCGCAGACTCTAGAGGCCTGCCTAGATGGAACGCCTGGCAGGAACTACAGCTGAGGCACTTCCTATCGTCTATTCAGAGACAGACTTTGGGAGTTAGGGAGCTTACCCCGTTTGAGAGACTGTGTGAGGGGGAGGGCCCGATTCAGCATGTCCTTTCTATGACGTATAAAATGTTGATTAGCCCGACGGAGATGGGGGTCCCTTCCTTTATGCGGAGGTGGGAGGAGGCGCTAGATACTTCTTTCACTCCCAAGCAATGGACCAGGATGGCGAGCTTGGCGCACGACACGGCCAGATGCACCAAATACAAGGAATGTAATTACAAAATTCTCACTGGCTGGTATAGGGTGCCCACCACGCTACATAAGAGGTTTCCGGAGGTGTCCCCTCTTTGCTGGCGCTGTGGCCGGGGGAGGGGGGACCTCCTCCACATTTTCTGGTCCTGCCCAAAGGTGACCGGCTTCTGGTCAACAGTCAAGACGACCGTGGAGCGCGTCCTAGGAGAGGCTCTCCCGGGGGACCCGGCCTTCTTCCTTCTCCACCACTCGGAGGTGCCCGTAAAGAGGTACCGGAGATCCATCCTGGGTCAGTTGATAAACGCAGCAAGGGCATGTATCCCGGCTCGATGGAGGGAGGCGGAGCCGCCCGGCGTCCTTATGTGGCTCAACAGGGTCTCGGAGATGGAGAGATACGAGGGCATAATGGCAGAGCGCGATGAGATGTCTGAGACACACAACCGCAGATGGGCAGGTTGGGACTCATTTGTGTGCTCCCCAGAATACAAGGCCCTCACAGATGCAGCCCAGTCGAACTAGAGGGATGGAGCTTCCCCCCCCCCCCCGTCACACTCCTTTCCCTTCCCCAATTTCCTACCCCACTCCCCCTTTCCCTTCTTTAGATGACTTTCCTGCTCTAAGAGTACAGGAGATGATTCTGAACAAGAGATGCCGGACGCCGCGGCAGGTCTGTGCTGGGGGGGACCCCTTATGGGCTGCCCCTCCGGGTGGACACCCAGCAGGTCGCGTCTGATAAATCATTACAAATAACACGCAGGAAAGTCTGTTAGGCATTAACTTTTATTGACCTTTTTCTTTTTCTCTTTTGTCTTCTTCTTTCATGCAAGAGTTTATGATCTGAATTTGTGCAAATGTGTAAATTTTGAGTGTCTTGTAACGCTGTATCCTGTCTTGAACTGTTTGAAATAAATAAAGAATATATAAAAAAAAAAAAAAAAAAAAAAAAACCTGAATGGTTGGTATGCTGCTGGAGCCTGCAAAGTCAGGGGTCCCCATCAGCCAAGGAAGAGCTGTGAAGTGGGGGGGCTGTGATTTGCCTGAGCTGGTGTGTTAATTCCCCCTCTGCTCCTTCTTGAAAAAGCTTTTAATTACAGCTGTCTTTTGTCAAGGGGTGGCTCTGGGTAATTTAGGGACATTTGCTAGGAACAGGGAATGTTAAAGGGGTAGGCCGGGCATCAGAAAATATGATATAGTTGTCCTCATTTTCCTTACAGGAAGCTTGTCCAGACTGCATGGGGCTGACCAGCGCAAAATATGTGACACACATCTTTTGTCACAATGACAATCCAGTTGCTTTTCTATGATATAACATTTTGGCTTGGCCACTGTAGAGAGTAAATGCCGAGAATGCTATAAATGAATTTAATTTAAAGTATTCCCTTTTTTTAAACTTTGGCTTAAGATGGGCTTGAAAGCAAACCTGTATTTTGTGTGGTGCTTTGGATTCAGCTTACGTGATGCAGAGTCAATCCCATGCTGTCTTTTTGCTCTGGTCACAGAAATAAAGGGGAATTCTTGTTGCTTATTCTCCAGCTCCTCCCCACTGATCCTGACCACAAATTCAATCCTTAGGCTCGAGTGTCAAGTTGACACCCCCTCTCATAGTGACAAGCTCGAATGAAGCCCTCCACACTGTCAATCTCAGCTTACCCCAATTCAATGTACACAGCGTGCTTGTATGACCCAGCCCTTCCATCACAGAGGACATCACAACATGAGGCGAAATGTTAGTTTATAATTACCTGGCAATATGGCTTTGTTATCAAAAAGGAAAACAAAAAATCAAAAACTTTGCCATGTGTAGTACTACACAAAGGGAATACTTTTGAGTGTGCCTGGACAATGACTTTAATCTCAGGAACATAAACAACACAAACGGGGTGCTGGCACTTACCCCGGGCAGGCTTGAAACAGAATCCAGCAGCTTCCGGATATTGATTTGCAGACCATGGCTTCAGACTGAACAAAATTCAGCAGCATCTGAATGAGGATGTGGCCCAATATTAGTAGCCAGGTGCGGCATAAGAGAAGGATTAGTGGCCAGGCAGCCCCACAAGACACCTGCTGGTAGCTGGTGAAACAGTAACTATGCTGCAACACAGTGCCGCTAGTAGGATGTCCGCAGTACCCGACCATTGCACTTGACAGTTTGGTCTTCAGCAGCAATCTGAAATGTACGTAGCAGACTCTCTTTCAGGTTGTGGCAGCAAGTTCAGGTCCACCAAAGCATATTCTTTAGTTCACAGAAAAATGTTATTATCGACCCTTTAGAAAAGCCCTGTGTTGCACACATGACCAGGGGTAATGACACTGGGTGCAGAGAGTGGATTTATCTTGAGTCCTAAGGTGTCCTGTGGGACCCTGGTAAGATGCGAGTTGCTGGCAGCCTTACACGCTACAGGAGACCAACACAGTCCCACACCAGAATCTTGAAAGAAGACCCAATTTAATCTCTAGCTTCCATAATAGTTCCAAGTATACTTTTCCTCGCCCTTGCCTTATGCAGTAGCGTTATTATTGTAAGGGTAGATACCATGGCAGGAGTAAGTGTCGCCCCACACTCATTATGCCAAGGCTATAGGCCAACTGGGCTGGCACCTCACTCAGACCCTGTGCCAGAATGTCAAAGCTATAGCATTGGGACAGAACGGGGGCTGGGGTATTTTGGCATTGAGAGCAAAGTGAGATTGGTACAGAGGGCTGGGGGACTACTTAGAAAGAGATTGGATAGCTTTGTTGGAAGCAGCCGTCCCTAAAGCAGTGTGGCCCGCAGGAAGTTCTCGCTGGTCTCCTTGTGTCCAAATAACAGGTGGGCCAAATTGCACATGTGCCATGGAAGCAATGATCAACATGAGTTTATCATGTGGGTTTCACAATGCAAGGATTCCCAAATCAGAATGCCCCAGGGACAGGGAATCACCCCACCCTGGGGTCTTTCTTGAAAGGCCCAGACACCATGGGTTTTGGTCCAGGCACACACTAACTTACTTCCACCTTATGCCCCTTGGGAACAGTGTAAAATAAGACATTTAAACGCATCTCAGAGTCTTAGATTATATGTGAGTACCTTATGTGTTTTGCTTAAAGACGCTTTGCTTTCATTTCTGGGCCGTGGCTGAGCTGGGACAGACATGTCAAGGTGCAGCATTATGAGTTATGAGCATGAGAGACAGCTGCAGGCCCACTGTGGCTTGCCATGCTCGATTAGGGTGGGGACACCAGGGAACAGAGTGGATGGAGAAATAAAACTGAAACTTTGGAGCCCTGCTATGGCTTCTATCCAGCACAGTAAAAAATAGGGGAGAGTCACATGGGACAGGCAACAGATGTATTGATTACTGTTTTTTTGCCCTTGTCCGGACTGTCCCTTTAAATACTAATTGCCCGATTGAATCCCTATCCTCGGAATCAGGTGGAAGTGACTGTACATTTTAGCAGTGATCTTACATGTCTCGGACAAAAGTAAAAAGACTCCCAAAACTTTTTGTTTCCAGGTTAGATTAAAAAAAAAAACGATTTCTACGTTGTCCACACATTACAATTCTGCATTGCTCATAAACATGGGTTAATCACCCATGAAATTGAATATAAAGGTTTTGGTTCCTGAGCAATATGTCTGCAAATTTAACTTGAAAACATCTATTATTTTTCATTGATTTCAATAATCTCTCCTATCAATAATTGTTGCCAAATGGTGCTACGCCTAATCTAAATAAAGCCAAGAAAGTGATATTGAACTGATGCTGCATTTCACACAGGCTGCCCAGGTCCTTCCGGCTGTCTGACCTCACGCCATGTACTGTATCTGCTAATCGCAGAGAGATCTCCCTGGATTATACTTTGTGCAGGCTTCTAGGTCCTCTGTTTCCAATGCCTTTGGTTGCTCATAAAGCAGGACAAGCAGGGGAGGCCCCATGTGGTTCATATGAGTTAAAGACTGCCCCCTGGGATGGGCCAAATTTGGGAGACTGAGGCAAGATAAGAGTGGTGCTCACTGAGTTCCCCCGACTGTATCTTTCTGGATTGCCCCTAAGAGTTATAGATCTACTTGACAGTAAAAGCAGGCCCAGTCCAAGATGTTCCAGCCAAACTTTCCTCATTGGACCTGCTTCTCATCCACTTTAGGGGCCACGTTCCCAGCTTGTGCTGTGCTTGTCTCTTACCTGGTTCACCCCCCCCCCCCCCCCCCCCCCCCATGGTCCCATCACAGCGCAGTTTTGGCTCCTCAAGGCCATGGGAAGCACATCACACATTGGCCTCTCTGCAACGTACCTTCCAGAGGGGGAAATCTTCCTGACACCAAGGATCCTGCAGGCAGGGACAAACTAGCCATAGGGAGCACAGGGAGAATTCCAAGTGTGCCAGACTTCTTTGGGGCCAACTGGGCTGGCACCTCACTCAGACCCTGTTCGAGAATTAAATCAGCCCTCTCAGCCCCCTGCCTCCTAAGCCACCCTCTCATACCTGGACTCCTTGCAGCCCCTGGCCCACATTTTGCCCCTGACATGCTTATATGCCCAGCATCTTGCCACTGGTGGGAGCTACTCCAAATACCTTTATTATTTTAGGAGCAGATACTTGCCCCTAAAATGGTAAAGGTTCATTAACATCTCTTTAAGTGGCCATTTCCACCCCTGCCCAGCACTTCAGTACAACCTCTACCAGTCACCCTCACAGCATTGGCCTACAACTTGTCTAGCTTTCTTCTCTCCAAGTCTAAATTTATAGACCCAGGAACCAGTCAGCAACAGTGACGAAACCTAGTGTCCTAAAGCTGTCCCAGTCTTAAGGCCTAGGTAACTAAAAGTTTATTTCAACAGGGGTGATGGCTAATTCACCATCCCATTACACTCTTTGCTGGTTTGCAGTCATTTTGTGCTGCCTTCAGTGCTTTCCTATAGTGTCCTGCTTGACTAGAAACAACAAGACTCCCATGACTTTGTAGATAGTTTGGAAAGAGAAGCAGCCACAGCATCAACATTGAGCTTCCCAATGTTCTGTTTTTGATTTTGCGTCACTTAAAGTGGACCTAAAGTAAAAATGACCTTACTGTAGGTCACTCTTAACAATCACTCCTGGGGCTGTAGTACAAATAGAGACCAAAGAGTATGATTACATGAAAAAACATCCTTTTGCAGAGGTGGAGGTGAGGCTTGGCTTATATGGAATGATAGTCAGAGCTGTCCAAACCACAACCATATGTTTCATTTATGCTGGTACAGAACATCGTCCTTCTGGAGCCCTATTTATACACCGTGTTGGAGAAGTCTGACACGATTTTGAAACATCTGCTAAATAAGACACAGCTATGTGTTACAACACTGTTTTTGGAAATTGTATGACTGTAAGATCTTGAAGTAACTTATGTATGAATTAAAATATATTTTCTAGTAACAAAAATCTTTGTTTGACAAAAAATAAAAATGTGTGGGAATACTGATTAATTATTAAGGTGGTAGTAGGTGGCTGTTACCAATCTAGTCAGGAGTAGGTTGGTAGTTCAACATTTTAGGGACAATTTAAAGACACAACTTTTTTTCAGGCTAGGTGAACCTGAAGAATTTTTGGGCTCAGAACTAAAACCTCATCAAGAAATTGGTATAAGTTCTATCTTTGATTTATTAGATACATAAATATACAGATATAAAAAACAATTATCCACAATTGTGACCTTATTTACATTCCATAATATTTTTACATCACAAAGTATGCAGTATAAAACCTGTCTTTCCTTGTTACATACGAAGCTCTCATAAATATGCAATACATTGTATCATCGTTTTTTCAATAGGGCAGACATGTATCATGTTTCGCCTTACACGGCTTCCTCAATGCCCTGATTCTGATGTTTTCGTATATGCTAGTAGTATCTCACATGTAAATTACATATTTCATGAGGCGAACCGGTGGTGTGCACTCACCTGGCATAATTGTAACCATCCTTAGGTGATCCACTTAATAGCCCCCCAGGGGCGATCATCATTTCAGGAGAAATCCCGTACCCCCACAATGGTCATTCTGTATATTTGAGATCTCAGCAGTCGCAGGGCGGTCGCGATGACAGGTGAATTTTTTGAGTCAGGGCAGGTGCAGATGTGCCTCTGTAGTGTTGTATCCACGCTGTTTCCCCGCGTCTGAAAAGTCTCCCGTGTGTTCCAAAATTTGCCCGGTAGCTACTCACCTGGTCCGTTAGACATGTTTTTTGATTAATACTTAGATGAGACTGATGGGTGGGCCCATTTGGGGCCGCCCACACTAATTACTTGCCATTTTTTTTTCTGCTTCCTAACCCTTTAAAAAAATATTACTTAAAGAGGAACTATGGTCATGACCATAGTCCGTTTTTACTATACAGCAGCAGGATCAGCACTGATAGGCTCTGCCACTGGCCGCACTGATAGGCTGTTTGCGGTCACGTGGGTGCGTCACCCTGAGCAGCCCATCAGATGAGACTGATGGGTGGGCTCACCTGGGGCCTCCCACACTAACTACTTCCCAGAGCAGCTTGCCATTTTTTTCCATTTGAATTTAGCCAGGTACCCCATGGCCCATGGGGCTGGTGTGTACCAACACTAGCAGGCTATGACCCTTCCCTGTGTAGTTTACTGAATGGGAGTTAGCTGTTTGCGGTCACCTGGGTGTGTCAACCCAAGCAGCGGAGCCAATGACCATGCCTATAAGTTCTGGCTGTGGAGGCTGATAGGCTGCTCCATGGCAGCCATAGAAGAAGACCCGGAAGAGGTGAGCTCCCGGGTGGACGATTTTTATGTTTTATAGGCACTGCTGTATAGTAAAGGGAAAGAGTTCCTCTTTAATGTGTCAATCTCATGTTTTCAGTAACAATACAACCCATAAGAGACCCATAATACTATAAGTAATTAGAAGGCATACTTTCATTAGTATGACTTCACCAAAGTAATGACTGCTTATACATAATAGGCTGCTTCTAGGTACATCTCCTAATTGTTCCTTTCTTCATGTTATTAAATAAATGGTTGTGTATTTGTCTTGTCAACCTTTTTTTATGCAGGGGCATTTTTAATTGTAGCAGCCCCTACCTACTGATGCCACATATATTAAAGGAACCGTGGCCATGGCCAGTATTTTGGCAGGTGACGGCTGAGCCTAGCGACGTGGTTATAAATTAATTTATAAAAAGCATTGGCATGATGGTTTGGAGTGGTGAGGAGCGTTGCTCTGTGCGTCATACACATCATTGCATCTCCCCAGGGGAATGTTAATTTACAGAAAGTAAACATTTCTAAACAGCCACTAAATCATCACCCTTCATATGCATTGCCAAGACTGAGAGACCTGCACAGACAGCGCACTCCCATATCCATCACATGTGTAATCGAGAGCGACACAATAGCTGCAGCCTGCCTTCTATTAGATTCCAGCTGTAAAATATGTTATTCCAGGTAATTCTTCTGTATAAACTCTGTCTATAGATTGCTTTACATCCCCTACTTAAATTAATTGGTGCCATTAAATCAGACCTAGATTTGAATGTATAAATGTGCGATGTGGTTCTATTTTTGTAAAAAGTTGAAACCATCTGTGATTTGGAAGTATTCACCTGTCGACCACTACTATGCTCCTGCAGTGGTTTTGACATCTCCATTGTCTACCAGGAGATCCCAGTGGCCCAGTGATTGTAGACATTTGGCTTAAAAGCCACCTCCAGGAACAGCACAGCACTGACTGTATTGTGTCTTACAGTCATGCTCTTTGCATTCCAATACCATGGCTCTTGACCTATCATCTTGTCTACTGCTAGCCCAGTAGCTTTTCCATAGATTATGTCCACACCCTGTCTGCCACAGCCCACCAGGACTTCTGCCACAAATCTAAACCATGTGTTGTCTACTACCAACCTGGTTGCGAGAGATCACGAATATACTTTGTCTACTGCCATCCCATTACTTCTAGCATGGATGCCAGCCTAGTCTTTTCTGCTGCCATCCCATAACCTTTTCCACGAATCTCAATCATTTCTTATCTGCCACCAGCCCATGATCTCTGCCACAGATCTTAAAGTAGACCCCATCTTAGGCAGCCCTGAAATCAATAAGACTCCAGGAATGCTTGATTCACTCTTCCTGGAGCATCCCAATTTGAATGCTCTTTGCCCTTAGCCATGAATCTCAGCCATTTCTTATCTGCCATCAGCCCATGACCATGAGCCACAGATTTTAAAGTAGACCAAATCTTGGGTAGCCCTGAAATCTATAAGGCTCCAGAGATTGCATTCCAATAACACAGATCTCAACCACATCCTGTCTACTGCCAGCCCAGTAGCTTTGCCATGGGTCATGACCACATCCCTCTCCCTGGAGCATCCTAATTTGTCGCCCCCCCCCCCCCCCCCCGAATCCCCAGTAAAATCTTACCTCAGCCTCAATCCAACGATGCAGCTGCCTTAGCTTTTCGGCGCATGCCCATGCCAGGCATCGGTAAATGGCTGCCATGGGCAGGCCCCCTGCTGGAGGCTAAGCCATTAGTGCCCTTGGCTGCATTCCTCTCAGTTTGGCTCCATTTGGTTCTTAGCTGATTCATAGATGAAAATGACAAATGGGGGTTTCACAATGTGGGGAATCCCAAATCAGAATGCCCCAGGGGGGGAGAACCTAAAACCCAGGTTTTGGTTCACTTTAACCATGTGTTGTCTACTGCCTGCCCCTTAGTTTTGCCATGGATTACGACAATATCTTGTCCTGCTGCAAGTCCATTACCTTTACCATGAATATTGACCATGTCTTGTCTGCCACCAGCCCACTACCTGTCCATTGGACATAGTCGACCTTGTTTTGGCATGGCATGGCCCTGGACCATCTACCTTGAAGGTGAGTATAGGCTTCATATAAGCTTTAAAGTGGCCATAAATTCCAAGTCCGAAAAACGTGGGACACAATGCTTGCTTCTGCCAATGGATTCTACCAGGACCATTGTTTTTTGTTTTAACTGTCTCATCAGACTTTATTTTAGATTATAGGGTTGCTTTAAATACACTTTAATATGTCAGTTTATGTTGGGTAGTTAAGCATAGAGGGACCCCTGGTTATTGCTATGAACATAGGATGCTAAAGGTATTGTGCCACCATTAGGTTATATCAGGAGTGCATTTAAGTTGGCTGTCCAGTGAAAAGCCCGGAGTGGGATATTGTAAAGAAAAAACCCCTCTGCTTTTCTGTAGTGTAAATGCTGGTGATGTAACGGGCTTTGTGGGCAGGACAGGCATGTATTTTCTGGTAACATAATCACATAATTGGTGGGAGCATGGACGGGGTTTGCTGCACTGGTTTCAGAAGATGGTACTACTTAAAGTGGACCAACTCCCAGGATTTTCACTATCCTGGGTGTTGGTCCACTTCTGCAGGGCACCCCGATCGGGGGGCGTCCAGGGGGGTTTCACACAGTGGGGCATTCCGATTTCGGATGCCCCGCGGGGAGGGAGCTGAACGGCTCGGGAATCTTATAGATTCCCGGGCCGATCAGCGGTGGGTGTTGGTCCACTTTAAGGAGTGATGGATATATCCTCCCTGAGAGCCAAGCTGGGTTAGCACCCCATTGGTGCTTTACTATGCTAAACATCAGGGGTGTAACTTGAAGGGGTGCAGGTGGTGCGACCGCCTCCACCGCCTCCTCCACCTTATTTATCATATTTGGGCTCACTTGGCATCATTTAGATAAATGAAGCACCGTCACATTTAGTTACACCACTGCTAAATACAGCTTCAGTCGGGGTCAGACTGTTAACCTAACCCAGCCCAACTTGAAAAACTCTCAACATTTCTTGCAGTAGCTTTATGTGCATTTTAACTTGTATTAATCTGGCAAATAAATAAATCACCTAAAATGGAGAAAACTCCCTAATTGCTAAAGACAGGCGAGAAAGAGATTGCATTTGCTGAAAATGAATTGCAGCATGTTGACATGTGTAGCCGTTGGTAAGTGACCCTTAACTTGAAGTTGACTGCTCAGAGCCATTGAGTGAATTGATTGCCCCGTCGCT
Source organism: Gastrophryne carolinensis (assembly GCA_027917425.1). Classification (NCBI taxonomy): domain Eukaryota; kingdom Metazoa; phylum Chordata; class Amphibia; order Anura; family Microhylidae; genus Gastrophryne; species Gastrophryne carolinensis. The sequence goes on from CM051243.1 coordinate 29,109,385, forward strand.
GCACTTTGCACCCCTGTTAGTAAATAACCCCTAATATATGTCTGTTAAGTGTAAGAAGCTAACATCCCTCTAACCTTTTTGAACAGTTTGCTATTAAATATGTCTGAGGGCCACTTTTCATGGTTTACTGGTAGGCATCCAGTCTTCTGCTCTTTTCACCTAAATGAGTAAATAACCCTGTGTGTTCAGTGTAGAAAGCCAACATCCCTGTAACCTTTCAGAGCGGTTTGTCATAAAATATTTTCCTGGGCCACTTGCCTATATCATCTACGGGGCACATAGTCTCCTGTAGTAGCCAAACATGCGCAGTGTAACATCAAAGGCATTTATTGTATCGTAACCGGTTAGATGTCCGTGTACAAAGTCCAGATATCCTCATCTCTTTTCCTCTGCATGAGAGCCGTGTCTCTCCGTTTTGGTCCTTTGGGAGTATTTTGCATTCCCAAAGTGAGGGCACAGTCACTGGTCTAAACAGCATTTTATTTTTCCACCATTAAAGAGGCTCCAAGTTTCCTGAGCGAACATGTAAAATGAAAATGCAGCATAGGGGCAGTCATGTATGATCCTCCATCAGGGGCCGGCTCTGCTAAACATATTAGTCTGAAGCCTAATGGCTTTTAGCAGAGGGGAGGGTGGTTATGCATTTAACCCATGTCTGTTCAATGAAAACCTTGAAGTTATAATTAGATGACGCTCTTGACTGGCTAATATACAGGCATTACTGCTCATTTCTGCTGGAAGGCTGTGCTATAAGTTTTCATGCAGTAAAAAAGAATCAGAATGTTAAAGGAGACATAAATTCAAACTTTCACTTAGTTCCCCTTTGCATCACAACAATAGCCTAACCCTAAAAATGCCTTTTCTGGTTGAAGCCCCTCTTCTTGCACATGATTAGCTGGCACACAGGTAATGATCCTAGAGTAGGGGTTCCCAAGATTCTTCATCAATTACCACTTTCAATGTGCTAATTATCTCAACATCTGGGCTGCCAGTCACCTAAAGCCATGTTAAAAAGTACAAAATACAATTTAAAGTGCATGACCTTTAATTCGTTTTTTCATCTTTTGAAAAAAGTTTTGCAAATTAGGCTTGGGTTTAGGATAGAAGACAGTAGATCAGGCTAGGGTACAGATTCATTCTGTAGCCTCATTGTGTAACACCTGATCTTGTGTAACACTAGTGGTATCCGAACCCCTGTCCTAGAGGTATGTTCTTCAACCTTCTCCTCATCACCCACCAATAGGTAATAGGTTCTCCACACAGATGAACAGGTGAAGTAATTAGTGCTCAGGGAGATCCACAAACATAACCTGTTGGTGGGCCTTGAGGAGAGGGTTGGGGACTATTGTTCTAGAGTATACATCAACTAGTCCCATCAATATGATGCATAGGGCATGTTTAGGGGTGTCAGCTTTGTACAGCTGTCGGACACTTTCCTGGGCATCCTAACTCAATGGAGCACTCATTCTCTCTATGCCCCCGTATAGCACTGTTGGGGCAGGACTACATTCTTTAGCTGTCAAAGTGGTGGACATGAGGATGAGACTTCTGTAGGAATATCAATGGGTATTTTGCATGACTCTTGGTGCTCCTGCTGAAGGTTTTGTGGCCAGACAGCCAGTCCCCCTACCTCTTGAACCATGGCTGTCTGGTCCTCCTCCCTGAGATGTGTACTGAGCTCCACAACACTTTCTTTGTGTTCTACTATCACTTATTATATTGTAATTTCCTGGCTGTTTGTTGCTGCTAAGTAGAGGCCATGTTGCTCATAAGAGTGCTACAAAAGGCTGTTGCTTTGGTTTGCCTTAGGATGTGACAATAGAGAGCGTGGTGAAGAATTGATCGGCGGGAGTAGAGAAGGCAACAAGAACTGTAGTAGTAACAAAAAATACGCTCACACCTCTGTGTGCTCAAAAAGGGATTTGATTGATTAAAAGCAGTGGGTAAGTATTATTTGGGAAATTAGCCATGGATCTGAAAATGGTGTTGCTATCCCCACTTTGGTCACTAGATGGGAGTATTCGACCGCAAATGGAAAAGGGAATTTTATTCAGAATATCAGAATCTGGATGTAGGATCCCCCCTTTAGTGGGAGACAAGATACATTTGGGGGACAACAGGAAACTGCTGAGATTGGTTGGGAGGTTTTCGGAAGGAAAACCTCAAGCTACAATGTATAGAACAGAGGTTGAGGCCAGAGGGATAGAAGGAGAGATCATCCATAAACATGCTAAGGGGAAGACTAGTGTAGCCTCCTGCATAAAATGGCTGTGGAGAGTACTACAGAGACGTGGACTGGGTGCAGTTGGAAGCAAGTGTAAAGACGTGGCTGTAGTGAAGCAGAGCTGCGCTGAGTTGCAGTGAGAGAGAGCTTGAGAGTTGAGGTCTACACATAGAGAGTGGAGGTCCATGCAGGAAGAAACCCAGTGAGGTCCTAGCGTGGATGTGACACAGGAGGCGCCCCTTAGGAGTAGAGAGGGTACAAAGGAACTGACAGGCTTCAATGGAGGAGCCGCTGTGCCTGAGACCCTGGTAAGGTGTGGCTACCCCGGTCTGAGAACTCTGCCCTGAAGTGACTCTTGTGTGAGGGAGAAGCCCTTGTGTTGGGGGACGGTCCAGGCTCCAATGCTACAGAACAGAAGTTCCTGGCATCCCACGACCCCTCTGCCCACGTCGGGTAATCCTGCATCCCAGTCTGGGATACCCCATAGATGGTTTCCACTACTAGGGGATGCTTGGTTTAAAGTAGGGTGTTGGCCGCCTGAATCCCCCTCTGGAAGTAGGCCTACATTTAATTGAGAAATACAATACTGCCTGGCCAAGCAAGAGTACCTGTGTCTGAAGGATATAATCCTATTTAAATCTTTTAATGAAACGTTCTGATAAGCAAGTGTACCTGTGTCTTGCCGGGAGGACACAAGACTATTTAACCCTTACACTGAAACACCCTTTAAAGCAATTGTGCCAGTGTCACAAGTAAAAAAAGATGAATTAAAGTGTTTCAGGAATTTAGTTGTGGTGTTAAAGTCCGCCTGCCTTGAAAGTACCATGACATATCTTGGCCTTTTGGATTACTATTAGCATGATATCTGTTGCTGGGCCCAAGATATAGGCCCATTGAAGCTTGAGAACTGTGGCGTTGACCGTGACGGATTTTGTAAAGAAAACGTTCTATCTGACCCTTATTTTACCACTGTGCTCAGTGACTCTCTGTGGGCGAAAGGGACCCCTTCAGAACCATAGGCCGATCGCTGGCAATGGAGAAGGCAGCGAGGACTGGAGTGCAGACCCATTATTGGCATGCATCAGAAAGGGGCCCAGTGAGTCTCTCTCGCCCAATGGGCCCACATAAGCCTGGAGCCAATCTTGCCAGGACTGTTAAAAGGGACCTCACGTCATTTTTTATTTTAGGCCTGCTTACTTCTTAAACTTTTAGCCTTTAAAACAAGTCCTTAACCCTTACATCGTGCTTAAACCTTAAAGGAAAAATCCCTTTTTGTCAAGTTTTTGGTGTTCTGCCTTTTTGTTTATTTCTTTTAGAATGTAAAATAAACATTTTTGTTAGATTGTGCCCACATATCTGTAACTCAGCATGCTGTTTCCAACTTTCTTATATTTCTGTATGTCTGTATTGGTAGAGTGGGAGCAGCTTTCCTGGAGTAAAGCTCTTACTATAATTTGGCACTACAAATCCCGGAATACTTTCACTGTAATAGGTGAGCTCATCAGCTGCTTTGACTAAATTATGCAGCAGTGATCACCTCAGCCCTTTAACTACTGGATTGGATTAACTACTGAAGTTGAATTAAAGCAGGAGGGGTTAAACGCATGAGCATTACCCAAAGTGGTGCCTCAGGCAGAGTCAGGAAGTCTCTGCTCTGTACACCAAACATACCACTTGGTGTATGTTGCTAAGGCAAACACATTGTTGCTAGAGAAAACAGTTTTCTTTTATAACACAGAATTACAAATAAATACAAAAGAAAAAATACAAAATAACAAAAAACAAATACGAAAAAAAAAAATTAACAGATTAGCTTGGTACCTTGAAGACATCATTTTGGCACACAACAATGGAAACGTTTAAAATGCCTTCGAAAGTGGAATTGCTCTTTAACTGAAATGCATTAACTCTTGACTTTAGCTCTCATCCCTAACCCTAAATTAACCCCTTAAAATTATGATTTATCTAACTAACAGTTCAAAAAACAAGGATCTTGTGGGAAAACAGTAAAAATATTTACTGTACAGAGTTAAGCTATTAAAAAAACAGAGGGACTAAAGCTTGATAATTAATGACCCCGAGCAGTCATTGGCGACAACTGTGTTTCATTTTGTTGTTCATTAAATGTAAGGGGCTGGATCGAGTTCCTTATTCGATTCCAGCAGTTGTAAGAACTAAAAAGGAAAAGACAAAAAAAGAAATGTACATAGTAAAAATGTAAAAGCCTGAAATTATGAAAAAGACATGTTTTGATATGCGTTGTCCTTACTCATAGTGTTTTCTTTACCAGGGATGTATGGAAAAGGCGCCAGGATCTGGCAGATGACTTGTTATCTGGGCTGGCTGTCTTGTTATTCCAAGGTGGCCTCTCGCTGCGAAAGGGTTACAAAGAACGGCTATAATTAGGAGATCCTTATCCAGCATGTTCTCCATCGTTAATGGGAATTCCGTGCTGTTCTCAGACCGACTGTCTCTAAGTTGGTCTAATGAAAGGGGCATCTTAATATTTCTTTCCCCGTGACCTCGAAATAAAAGGACCCCTGGCGGCTTGGAATTAGAGGATCTCAAGATTGCTCTGCATTTAGTGCTCGGCTGGCATTCAGCGTGCCGACAGACGGGAGCATTTTTTCCCCGTATCTGTCAGTAAATGGGACGTGGCTATCTTTCATTCATGTTTAATGTCACAGCACTCTACATGGTGATCAATCTTTGGTTAATATGCACTTTGCATCTCTATCTGAATGTCATGGACTGTACGCGGCACTCCCAGCTATGAAGCCACTAAGGTGGATTTCCTGAGGATGAAGGTGGGGAGTGACCTTGAAGTGCCCACAGACAGCCACAAGAGGACTAGTCAGCTGATAGGTGCTCTCAGCATCCAAGAAAAATATCTGTCTGCTCGTCCTCTTAAAGCGGACCTTCACTCTGAATAAGAGTCTATCTTATATGTTTCCCCCACACTGTACATACAGATTGCTCACATTAAAAATCATCATACCTGCATCTACTGCATGTTATGAGCCTTTAAACATCCAAGATGGCGGCTTATGGAAGCCGCCATTTTATCAGGCAGCCTGCAAACAGGAAGTGCCTGCAAACAGGAAGTGACTGTGCTGCTCTGCATTCTGGGACTGCTGACCTTTCCCTGACCCCAGCTCTGCTCTGTCTGAGCAAAGCACAGCTATAACCTGCCCCCCTGTACCTTATCCCACTGTCCTCTCCTCAGTAAGTGTGATGCTTCTGAGTCAAGATGGCGGCGCCCGTATCCTAAATTCCTGAACAGAGTTGCAGCCCAGTGGGGGAAAGAATAATAAGTTAGTGACTAAAAATGTAAAATATATTAATTTTAGATGCTGGGAAAACGTTTTTTAAGAGTTTGGGCTTTTCATTAAATCATGGTGAAGGTCCGGTTTAACTTATGCCAAGTAAATCACAGCTGAGAGGCACAAGAGCAGCCAGACATGTGTCCAAGTACAGGTCCAGCTCACACACCTCAGATAAACTGCAGTCATCTGATTCCCTAGCAAAACTTGAGGGTCTTATGGTGGCACATAGACGTGGTATCACCAGACCTCATTTTGTACTCAGAGTAAATAAGCACTGTTGGAAGTCCTTAAAATGATGTTGAATTGAAATATGGTTCATAGGCACTTGATTATATTGACTCAGTGAATCACCGGAATGTTTAAGTATAAGGCCCTTATTCATCAAGCGCTAGCGCCAGGTAGTGTCTGACGAGCGCCAGGTAGCGGCAGCTAACGGCGACTACTGACTCAAGTACGCCCGGCGGCGGTCACAATGACGCATTTATCAAGCTAAATGAGGCTAGCGCCGGCGAGAGCGACGGCTAGCGCGGCATTCATCATGAAGCCGGCTGGCCCGAACAGCGCCGCTGCAAATTCCTTCACAGCGACACGTATTACCTGGCGCTACCTGCCGCTCTCCCATACATTTCAATGGCAGACGCTGCAATGATTGTTTTTAGTGGTTTTGGGGTTTTTTTCTTTGGTACAAAATTCAACACATGTTTATATTGATATGTTTTATGAATCTGGCTGGTTATTTATATGTATTAGATTTTTTTTTTATTTTTCACAATGTAATGTTGTGAGTGACATGGGAATTGCATCTCCTCCACCCAAACTCATTGGCATCAAAATCGCTGGTTTTCCACACAAACGGGGCTTGTAAAGCTATTTTGTAGCCTGTCAGGTTGGGCGGTCACGTTCGCTCTTAGAAATTGTCAGCGCCCAAGCTATTCGGCAGCCCTGTCCTTGATGAATCTGTGTTGGTCAGTGTTTGTGCAGTCGCTGTTTTAATTCGCTATGTGGCGGCGCGAGCGGCGCTGTGCCTCGCTGCGCTGCGTTGTGCGGCGCTGTGCTGTTCATACATGTGCCCTTCTGCCATTTGCAAGGAATTCACTTCCCGCGACCCCAGTCGTTGTTAATGAATACACTGTAGTTGTGAGCGTGCCTGGCCACATATTGCAGGATTAACATTCAGTCGTACCAGCTCATAACAACCCGTTATGCATTCTCATGTGTGCCACATTTTCAGGTAGTTGTCTACTTTGATTGTGTGATGACTTTGTGAAGGAATAAGATCTGTATATTTAAGCACAACGGTGTATGCTTTAGAAGGACCTATGCATTACAGTATGTAGAATCCCCTGCTAAATCAAGCTAATAATTCGTGGCGCCTTTGGCCCTAGCTTGTTTTGCAGCGTCATTTTAATGTTTTTCCGCCACTTAGCGTGCACATAGCTGATATTAGCTTGTCCCTGTTGCGCGCATGTTTGTTTTTGAATTTTTAAGCACAGTTGCTTGCGTCATATCCGGTTCCGGGATCCTCCTTAGCGTTTCAACGCCACCTTAAGGTAAAAATGTCTACCGCTTATGCCAATAGCATGTTTTGCAGCGTCATTTTAATGTTTTTCCGCCACTTAGCTTGCACATAGCTGATATTAGCTTGTCCCTGTTGCGCGCATGTTTGTTTTTGAATGTTGAAGCACAGTTGCTTGCGTCATATCCGGTTCCGGGATCCTCCTTTGCGTTTCAACGCCACCTTAAGGTAAAAATGTCTAGCGCTTATGCCAATAGCTTGTTTTGCAGCGTCATTTAAAGGTTTTTCCGCCACTTAGCTTGCACATAGCTGATATTAGCTTGTCCCTGTTGCGCGCATGTTTGTGTTTGAATTTTGAAGCACAGTTGCTAGCGTCATATCCGGTTCCGGGATCCTCCTTTGCGTTTCAACGCCACCTTAAGCTAAAACTGTCTTGCGCTTATGCCACTAGCTTGTTTTCAAGCGTCATTTTAGTTTTTCCGCCACTTAGCTTGCACATAGCTGAGAATAGCTTGTTGCTGGGGCGCGGAGCGTATTTTTGTTTGGGTTTTTTTTTCTTTGGTCTAATGTCGCTTGCGTCATTTCCGGTTCCTGTTTCCTCCTTAGCGTTTCCAATATGGCTCCAAAACGCAGAGTAATGCGCCTCCCCAGCTCCTCCTCAGATTCCGGACCCACCACCCCTCCCCCACCTCCCCCACCTACCTCACCTTCCCCAAATACCACCCCTCCCACCCATTCCCCTCCTGGGCCAAGGAAACAAAGGCGCACCCGGGTGGATAGCCGTGTAAATGGCCAGGTGGTGAAAGTGAGTATTTTATTTATGTATTTTTAGCTTAAAAATTGATAAACACACAGGGGGGATAGGGGCAGAATTTGTATTGTTTTCAGGCCCCAATTTAACACTCCACGTGGGGCATCCCCATTGTGGATGTCCTGCTGGGATGGCCCCCCCCCCCTGGAGGGCCATAAAAATTACCTCTGCCCCGTCCCATCTGTGCATGCGTGAGTTGCGGATGCCTATTGCGCTTACCTCTAGCAGGGTGTACCCCTGCGCCATACATATTTTCATTTTGTGTGCAGGCGCACTCCCTGTTAGAGTCAAACGCCACATGCGTACTTTGCCGTGCAGACACAGCTGAGCTGGTATGCACCTCCCAACGGCCTTGGATGCGCATACCACACCGGCGTGGAGCGCTGTGTTTGGCTTGCGGAGTGACGTGGGAGTGTCCTCAGCGGTGTATTTGTGGCCTTCCAAGGGGGTTGCAGACAGTGGGCCACCCACAATAGTTGTGGCCCACAAAAGTGCACCCAAACCCAGAATAATGTTAATCCTGGGTGTGGGTCCACTTTGATCTTGTCTCTGTATAACTGTTTATGACATTGTTCTGATGTCATGTATTTATTTTTTATTATTTTTTTGTTTTTTTTCATAGGACTTCTGCCTGGCCGAATACGACTATGCCCGAGGAGCTAAAAAACGCCTTGCCATGGAGGTGAAGGCCACTGTGTCCCGGCGCTTCAAGACCGACCTGACCATCCGGGCCATCCAACAAAAATGGTCTGATTTCAAGCGCCGGGACCCAGAAGGCGTGTACCGCCTATATGATGCCTACGCATCAGGTAAGTTAAAGCTTATGTTCTTTTTTGCCTTTGTGCAGAATCATCTGCTAAGCTGTGTCCTTTTTTGCTCTTTATATTAATTATTTGCTTTCACCCCCTCCACACAGATAAGCGTCCTCCCCTGGGGAAACGTGGGAAGGGATTCCTCCCCCGAACCAGGCAGGCGGACTCGGGGGAGTCATCGGGGGAGGGTCCCTCCCGCGGGTCCTATTTAGAGGACCCAGGGGAGGAAGGGGATGACGCCCCAGAGGAGTGTGCTGCTGGGGGGCAGGCTGGATCAAGCCTCAGCTCCTCACACTCTGAGTCTGAGGACTCTCACCAGGCAAGGGGCCACTCTCAAGCAGGGAGTGAGAGGGAGGAGGGTGGCCCTTTGCCTGGTGGATCTTCGGAGCAGAGTGTGAGGAGCCGAGGCTCCCCGCCTCCTCCTCAGAGCCCTCCCTGGGCTTCAAGTGGCGCTTCATCCCCTGGTGAGTTTACATGTTTTAATTGTTAGTCTGTGACAGGTTTCATCTGACCATTTGTGCTTAGCCCTTGCCATTTCTCTCTAATTTGCAGGGCATCATATAGGCGGCACCTCCATGGCATTTTGGCGTCAAATCCTCCTCGGGCATAGTCGTGGTAAGTGTATGTTGTTAGCCATCTCATTTTTGAGTTTATGTCATTCCTTAAAGTGGACCAACAAACATTGATGATATTGCTTGGATTCTCGCGCCTTCCCTGCCCAATCACATCCCTCACCCAGGGCCACCCCCCAACAAAACACCACAAACTACTTCCCTCTTTGGGGGTGGCAGAAGCCATTGTCCCCGCCTCCTGTGTGGCACTCGAGATGTGTGTGCGCCTGCGCTCTGTTTCATACTGGCATGCGCGTGCGCACACACTGGAGGAGTGATGTGCGGAAGGCAGGGGCGGTGGCGGAATAAAATTGTGTTGCTCTGCCAAAGTAGACTAAAACACTGAATATTAACAATCCTGGGTCTTGGACCACTTTTAACAGACACGTTTCCTGGTCCATTGTCTCAGCCGGTTTGCTAATGTACATTAACATCACAAACCACACTACAGTGCTAGCCAACTGGCAACCACCCCTATGTTTCTGGCCACACCATGATGTGTGCTAGCAATAGTTAATTTACGTTAAGTACTTAGGCCAAACACATGTTGCACACTGGTAACATTAGCCATTAAATAGGTAATGAGTCATTTACATTGCAATGTAAAGGTTAGTGCCCGATTTTCATAACGGATACATGTGTCAACCATAAACACTTCACATTAACTAATGGACCAGGAATATAGTAAATATCGTTTAACATGTATGTAAACATGTCTGTTTTTTTTTAGGTAAGACTCAATAACCCGATGGATGTCAAATCTTCGGGTGTCATAGCTCCACTAAATGTTTTTTTGTATTTTGTTTTTTTATGGACAGATGTGGCTACGCAGACGGAGGCAGAATTCCTCCTCCCCACACCAGCTCCAGGGACGGCCAGCAGCATGGGCCACCGCCACAGCTGCGATGGTGAGTACATCCAAATTCATATGGGTAAATACTTGTGAAACCTTTGTCTTCTAGTTACATCTGTAGACATTTTAAATTTACCAATGTGTGAATTTCACACACATCTAGGTTAAATGTGTTTGTACAATAATCCAACATGCCAGTCACCATCCTTGATAGTTGCCTCACATTCTTGTTACGGACACATACGGACTATTTGTGGCGTATAGACAACCAAATGGGCCTGATTAGGTGTTTACCCATAACATTATAGGGCAAACTTGGATCATCCTTAGGCCCTGATGTTTGGCTGGGACTAAAGACATAAATGTCCTTACTTGGCCATAAACATTATTACATTTGCAAGAGTTAACCTGGCACAACACCAAGGGTGTTTAATGTGCATTAAACATTTAATTTGCCAACAACTAACAACCCCGCGGAACATACGATAATTGCATGTACCGCGGGTCAAAACCACCAAGCAAACCCCTAATTATCGGAACTTATCTTCCGCTGGCTCCCGCGCACCACTCCAGACGTGCATTTGTCCGCCCTGGGCCTCTGTGAATGGCCGCCGGGTCACCATGAGCAGCCAGAGAGTGACATGCGTGAAGAGGCGGCGGAAGAGGATTGTACATTCCTGTTCCCTGCATAGACGTTAGCGTGCGTTTTTTGGGCCAATCACGTTGGAGCATGGAGAGGTGAGTGGCTATGGATTACTGTGTGGATACACACATCAGGGAATAAACAGATCTGTGAGCAACAACAAAGTGGCCCAAAACCCATGATAAACTATATTGTGGGTGTTGGTCCACTTTAAGAGTAAAGGTATGTTGTCCTAACATGTTTTCAAGCCAATATTAAACCTTTACTTTGAAATGTTAAGGGCACATTGTTCAACAATGTTAATGTGAGTGTTAGCAAGTTAGAAACACTGACATTACATTGCTACATCTGTGTATGTTGAGTTCACAATCAAATTCTAACATATTATTTTTAATCACATCTCTACAGCTTGTATACGCCAGCATCGCAGACTGTGGCGGGCCTTCCGACAGATGAAAGGGATGCTGCTGGCCATGAAGAGGCGTCGGAGACGTTAGGGTGGGGGGGATGGCTGCCATTTTTATTGTTTTGGCCTTTGTTGGCCTATGTTGGCCGTGTTGGGCCAATTTTTTGCAAATACAATTTTTGATACTAATAACTGTGTTGTTCCTTGACCAGCATAGGTTTAGATTCCAAAAAACCATTATGCCTAAAATTAGGCAGCCATTTTGAGCCAGTACATGTTTACACCATAGTAAGCAATGTTAACTAATGTGGCACATAAATGGTGGCATAATATTAGAGATGATGGAGCAAATCATCCATGACTGTGTAGTTCGCTTTCACATGTATGGATAAACACAATTTAGAGGTGGTTTTCAAAAATATATTTACATAAATCATAAAAAAAGGTTTACAAATTAATATTCTTGGCTGGGTGGCCGGGGAGGTTGGGAGTCATTGCTAGGGGCGGTGTTGGGGGACAACAGTGCAGTAAAAAATATAGACTGCTGTTGTATGAGCTGTTGTAGCAACAACAAAGTTTGGTCCTGCCGCTGTATTGCTTCTGCCTGGCGCTGTATTGCTTCTTCCTGGCGCTGTACAGATTGCTCTATGACATTTGCCAGCCGACCAAGGTCCTGGTTCTGTAGTTGGTTTTGCCGTAACTGGTCCACCTGGCGCTGCAGGGCCTCATTTTGTTGCTGACACATCAGCACCTGATTTTCCAACGCCGCAATGCGCTCATTAGTTCCATCACGCGGCTGTTGGCGACTGTAGTCCTCCAGCATCCGGACCCCTAGCTGGTAGAAATCGGCACTGGTTGGTGCCACACCTCCTGTTGCTGTGGTTTGAGGCTAAACAAATAGTAAACCACATTTTAGTCAAACAGAACCAATGCAGTTATGCCCCTCCAAAAAATTACCATAAACACTCACTATACAACTTACCCTTGTCTGAGCCTCTGAAGCTTGGCCACATGGGACTTGGGAAGAGGTCCCAGCTTGGGGTTCTGGTTCCGCCTCCTGCCAAAACAACAATGAAAGGAAATGTGACATGTTGCTTCTTCCACTACCCACGAATATGCCAATGTGTTTCAAGGTCGTCTACATCAGCCATGTTACCTGCGTGTCCTCCGGCACAGGTAGGCTCGAGGTATCGCTGCCAGAGAGTGGCAATTCCACATCCGAGATGTCGGGCAAGTTGGCATATGCTAAACAGGAAAATCAGGTTAGTAGGTCTGTGGGCCAAACTCTAATGTAACCTGGTTAGGCTATCGAGGCCATACCTATAAAAAGTTCCCAAATACACACTAGACCAAAGGTCTCTGTTAAACTCAGATTGTTAACATGTATGTTACAGGACTAAGACGCACTAATTTCTGCAAATCATATCAGAAACATTGCTTAAATTAAACATACCCGCAATATCCCAGATGTCTGGAGTGGGGTCCTCACTCGAGCTTGGACCTTGAAAATACATGTGGACACACAAGTTGCCAGAAGCAAGTGGCACAAAAGTAGAGGCAAAATACAGACTAGAGCAAGGCCAAACCACTTACCCTCATCTCTGGCAGCTGGAACTTGAGGGGCCCTTTCTGGACAGCCACTTCCGATATTCGGGTCAACTTAAAAAAAAAAAAAAAAAATATGTAAATAATCTGCAAACTACTACGGGGAATGTTTGGCTAAAAAGATGTCTGCAAAAATACATTGCTATAACTCAAAAAACTAATAGACTGACCCTGGGGAGGCAACCAGCACTCCCAAGAGGCATCTTCAAGTTTACCAAGCTAACATGTAGCTTAGTAGACTAACCAAATTGAACCAGTGTAACATAAACAGCATAAAGGATACATTATGTCTTGCTCTACACACCAACAGGGTCCTGTTGACCGGCAACATCGGAAGTGGGGTCCAAAGATGAACCAGTCACTTGGCCTACCAAGAAAAAAGAAGAATGAGACACATGCACTTGAGTAAAAGTGGATCAAGCAAGGTGAACACATGCACTTACCGACATCCAAAGAGTAGGTGGGATCCGGAGGAGATGCTGGGGCCAAGGGCATGGGAGCTAGGCCAAAATAAAACCAACATTGAGCCATAGCTAATGTGCGTTGCAAAATACAACATGCATTAAGGTGTGTGAGCAGCTCTTTCACTATTATTCACTAATCAAGCCCAGTGTGGCTCCCACATTGATATGCCGATATATGGCTACACATCTCTGTCGTCCTACATATCTACACATGTTAGGGCCTTGTTAGTTAGTTGCTGTGAGTGTTACAGTGGCCGTGCAATTAGGGCGCACGCACATATTATTAAAACTCAACAGGGCAAACCTTGATTGTTTGAGCTGCTCCCACACCCATTTGTTAACAAAACAACCAGCAACCAAATTAGGGGTAAATACCTTCAATGGCAGACTGGGGTAGCCTTGAGGTTGCTGGAAGGGCAGGAGCTTGGGTGTCCCGAGGCACATCCCGGACAGCAGCATGTGCACCTATGCATAAAGCAACAGACAGAAAAGTTACAAATGTTTGAGCTGTAATGTAATACTTCACAGGTCCTACTGTTAGTTGTTCAGAATGTAAAAATGCAAATCACATACATTTACATTAGGTTATTATAAAAGCCAGAAAATATGTACCTTCACTCCAACCGGTGGTGTCATCCCCAGGATCCACACCCTGCAGCCGAGCCAGTGGGATTTTGGCCTTCAGCATCTCCTCATACGGCCTGTAGGTACTCTTTGGAGCCTGGATGAACCCACTGTCCACATCAAGATCGTGATTCATCTTTTTCATAAGGGCCCCTCGCAAAGTGTAGAAGCGTTTCCTGCAGGATGGGCCACTACGTGGGTGTTGAGCTGTGCTACTAAGCTCAACACCAATGGCATCCCACAGTTTGCTTCTTTCTTGTTTGCCTATGGACTTGCTTTGGGAGCCAAAGAGTAGCTCCCATTTAGCAAGTGTAAGGCGCACAAGATGATTATTCTCCGCCAAATTAAATTCAGGCTCCCTCTTGGCACCTGGGCGCTTAGCCTGGGGTGCTGCCCCACCTTCAGGCTGTGCCCTTTTCCTTAAGGGAGGTCTGCGCACAGCACCCACCAAACTCCTACTCGGGCCTGCTGTGGCCGGCAGATGTCCTGAATTTGGCTCCATCCTGTAGCTGCACACACACACAAATACACACCCAACAAGCACGCATGCAGACTACAGAATGGCATCGCAATCTGTTAGGCTTGGTCAGGTTTTATGTGCTCTAACAGCCAATCCAAAAGCAGCCCACTTAATTGATTCACACATACAGCCCAGTTCCTTCTAGGCACACCTCCACTGCACTGACAGAAGCATGTGTGTTAGCCAATTAACTCATTACAGACCTCATTAAACAAACAACACACACCCAAATCCAACAATGGACTGATGTATCTCCAACCCTTGTGACATGTGGTTAGGCTAACGGCTATTTAAAAAAACAGCAGCTTACCTTTCATTGGTCCACCCCTGATTTTTGGTCCATGTCCGTTAATGCACGCAAGTTACGGCTCAAGTACGCTAGTAGCGCTACTAGCATGCGCGTGCGCACTCTGTTTTACGCACACCTGGGTCGGCTAATTGGCGCCCGGAAATAGCAGAGCGACGCAAAAGGCGGCAAAGCGGACCTGTCACTTTAGAAAATGAAGTATAAAAGGAAGGAATGTTCTAGCTTCTGCTATTCTTACACTGTGGCAAAGGCTGTGGTGTGGTGCTGTGCTCGCTTCCCTTAGCTCATTTGAGCCTCTGTCTGGTTTCTGTCCTCACTCTCTGTGGCTTGTTGGGTGATTTCTGACATCAGTGCTGTTTCTTTAGGAGCTTGGTTTTGGTGGCATCTGCAAATCTTGTGTAGCATACAGCAAGTGAGGCTTGATTTTGGGGCCTTTTGTGGGCTGTGCAGCAACTCCCCTCTTGGTTGTGCCTAACTTAGAAAGCTGGTTTTCAGCAGGCTGGTGGTTTGGACCACTATAGTTCTGGTTTTGTGGTGAGCTGCATTGTAGCGGGTGTGTGTGGAGTGTGATTGTTTGTGTGTGTGTTGTGTGTTAGTGGTTTTTTTTTTTTTTTTTGTTTTTGTATATATCTTTAGTGTGTGTGATGGATAAGAGGGTGATGTATGGTGTCTGGGTGGATGGATGTATGTGTATGCTGAAAGAGCAGGAGGAAAGGGAGCGGGGTGTTGTGAGGCTTAGGGCACCCCGCTCCTTTGCAATCCGCCTTTCAGTATGGGACTTAAGTGACGAGCAGATCAGGAGCCGCTTCCGTCTGAATCGTGCTGCACTACAGTCCCTATATGATCAGATTAAGACCAAAATCGAGCCATCCACCAAACGCACTCATTCCATTCCAGGCATAGTACGCCTGTGTGCCACTCTTACTATTTTGGCACGAGGGACCTTCCAGGCAACCTCAGCCCTCCTCAGCGGGATAAGCCAGGCTACTATGAGCCGCATCCTAATCCAGGTAGTTCTGGCAATTTGTGATTTCCCAATTTACATCAGGTTTCCTGAGGATGAGGAAGAGGTTGCCAAAATAAAACATGCTTTCTATCTGATGGGAGGGATCCCGAATGTGCTAGGGTGCGTTGATGGTACACATATCCCTTTCCGCCCTCCCCGTGCACAGGAGCTGTCCTACAGAAACCGGAAACAATTCCATTCAATGAATGTGATGGTGGTCTGTGACCCAGACATGAGGCTGCGGGCGGTGAGATCGGGGTTCCCCGGCTCATGCCACGATTCTTACGTCTTGCAGCGGACAGTCCTGTGCCGGAAGTTTGATAACAACGAAATGCCAGCTGGCTGGCTACTGGGTAATAAATTAACCATGTCAATGTATTTTGCTAATATGTGGCCTAGTAAGCCAATTTTAACCAAACTACCACCAAAAAACATGTACTAGTACTAATTGCTGTCTCTCTCCTTGTGTTTTTTCTACAGCGGACAAGGGATATGGGCAGAGAACGTGGGTCATGACTCCGGTCAGGAACCCACGGACCTCTGCCCATGAACGCTACAATGCAGCGCATCGCAAGACCAGAAGCATTGTGGAAAGAACCATCGGCCTGCTGAAAGCACGCTTTCTCTGTTTGGCACGGCCAGGAGGAGAGATGCTCTACAGCCCACAGAAGGTTTCCAAGATCATCCTTGCCTGCTGTGTGCTCCACAACATTTGCATTTGTCACCGAATCCAAGCCCCCGAGGAGACAGCACTGGTGCCAGAAATCCCCAACCTGCCCGCAGATAGAAGTGAGGACACCCAGACTGGCGATGAGCTAAGGGAAAGGCTGATCACTTCTTTTTTTGCGGTAAGCTAACTACCCTTCACTCTAATGCAAGTACTGCACTACTGGTTAAATGTATTTGACCTCCCATCAAAATGAGCAAAAAAACAAACTAAGGGGGGTGTAAGATGACCCCAACCACTCTAAGGGGGGTGTAAGATGACCAAAACCACTCTAAGGGGGGTGTAAGATGACCAAAACCACTCTAAGGGGGGGTGTAAGATGACCAAAACCACTCTAAGGGGGGTGTAAGATGACCAAAACCACTCTAAGGGGGGTGTAAGATGACCAAAACCACTCTAAGGGGGGGTGTAAGATGACCAAAACCACTCTAAGGGGGGTGTAAGATGACCAAAACCACTCTAAGGGGGGTGTAAGATGACCAAAACCACTCTAAGGGGGGGTGTAAGATGACCAAAACCACTCTAAGGGGGGTGTAAGATGACCAAAACCACTCTAAGGGGGGTGTAAGATGACCAAAACCACTCTAAGGGGGGTGTAAGATGACCAAAACCACTCTAAAGGGGGTGTAAGATGACCAAAACCACTCTAAGGGGGGGTGTAAGATGACCAAAACCACTCTAAGGGGGGTGTAAGATGACCAAAACCACTCTAAGGGGGGTGTAAGATGACCAAAACCACTCTAAGGGGGGTGTAAGATGACCAAAACCACTCTAAGGGGGGTGTAAGATGACCAAAACCACTCTAAAGGGGGTGTAAGATGACCAAAACCACTCTAAGGGGGGGTGTAAGATGACCAAAACCACTCTAAGGGGGGTGTAAGATGACCAAAACCACTCTAAGGGGGGGTGTAAGATGACCAAAACCACTCTAAGGGGGGTGTAAGATGACCAAAACCACTCTAAGGGGGGGTGTAAGATGACCAAAACCACTCTAAGGGGGGTGTAAGATGACCAAAACCACTCTAAGGGGGGTGTAAGATGACCAAAACCACTCTAAGGGGGGGTGTAAGATGACCAAAACCACTCTAAGGGGGGTGTAAGATGACCCAAACCACTCTAAGGGGGGTGTAAGATGACCAAAACCACTCTAAGGGGGGTGTAAGATGACCCAAACCACTCTAAGGGGGGTGTAAGATGACCAAAACCACTCTAAGGGGGGTGTAAGATGACCAAAACCACTCTAAGGGGGGTGTAAGATGACCAAAACCACTCTAAAGGGGGTGTAAGATGACCAAAACCACTCTAAGGGGGGGTGTAAGATGACCAAAACCACTCTAAGGGGGGTGTAAGATGACCAAAACCACTCTAAGGGGGGGTGTAAGATGACCAAAACCACTCTAAGGGGGGTGTAAGATGACCAAAACCACTCTAAGGGGGGGTGTAAGATGACCAAAACCACTCTAAGGGGGGTGTAAGATGACCAAAACCACTCTAAGGGGGGTGTAAGATGACCAAAACCACTCTAAGGGGGGGTGTAAGATGACCAAAACCACACTAAGGGGGGGTGTAAGATGACCCAAACCACTCTAAGGGGGGTGTAAGATGACCCAAACCACTCTAAGGGGGGTGTAAGATGACCAAAACCACTCTAAGGGGGGTGTAAGATGACCAAAACCACTCTAAGGGGGGTGTAAGATGACCAAAACCACTCTAAGGGGGTGTAAGATGACCAAAACCACTCTAAGGGGGGGTGTAAGATGACCAAAACCACTCTAAGGGGGGTGTAAGACGCCAATGTTGGTTATCAAGTAATGCATTTTTGTATTTGCTACAACTATACTACTTTAAATATCTATACTAACTGCACTTTTCTTATTTTTTCAGGCACAAACACGGGCACCGTGATCTATATTTTGGACTTTCCCTACTTTATTTTACTTTACTTTGCTTTTTCCTTTCTGTTTTAATTTTACTTTACCATTTCTCTTTTGTTAATTTTTTATTTTAGGTAGATTTGAAATAAAAATCTACTATATATAGATACATGTGGCTATGTGTTTAATTCTGGTGAACGTTTCCTTGGCATTCGACTTCCTATAGTAATTATATTTTTCTGGCTGATTTATGTTTTTATTTCCCTTTTCCATTTTCATATTATTTCTCATTTCTGCTTTTCTTTTCTTTTTCTATTTTCCTTTCTCATTTCTTATTTTCTTTTTAATATTTTGCTTTCTCATTTCTATTTTTCTTTTTAATATTTTCCTTTCTCATTTCTGTTTTTATTTACTTTTTCTATTTTCCTTTCTCATTTCTGTTTTTATTTTCTTTTTCTATTTGCCTTTCTCATTTCTTATTTTCTTTTTAATATTTTGCTTTCTCATTTCTGTTTTTCTTTTTTCTATTTTCCTTTCTCATCTCTGTTTTTATTTACTTTTTCTATTTGCCTTTCTCATTTCTTATTTTCTTTTTAATATTTTCCTTTCTCATTTCTGCTTTTCTTTTCTTTTTCTATTTTCCTTTCTCATTTCTTATTTTCTTTTTAATATTTTGCTTTCTCATTTCTGTTTTTCTTTTTTCTATTTTCCTTTCTCATTTCTGCTTTTCTTTTCTTTTTCTATTTTCCTTTTGCATTTCTTATTTTCTTTTTTCTATTTTCCTTTCTCATTTCTGTTTTTATTTACTTTTTCTATTTTCCTTTCTCATTTCTGTTTTTATTTTCTTTTTCTATTTGCCTTTCTCATTTCTGTTTTTCTTTTTCATATTTTGCTTTCTCATTTCTGTTTTTCTTTTTTCTATTTTCCTTTCTCATTTCTGTTTTTCTTTTCTTTTTCGATTTTCCATTTTTCTCTGTTCTGTTTTTCTTTTCATTTTCTTTCTCATTGGTGGTTTAATTGTATTTCCTTTTTATTTAACAAATAAAAAAAAAAAAAATTGTGGCTATGTGTTTAATTATGTTTTATTTTGCATTTATATTCGAATATCTGGTTGAATTTAATTTCCTTTTCAACACAAAATAAAAACTCTTTAAATTTTTAACAAATGTGGCAATGTGTTTTATTCAGAAGGTACTGGATGGCCAGGACACAGCAAAGCTAACAGGCGCTGTGTAGAATAGCGTGGTCACACTGACTGACAGCGCCTACAAAGCTGAGGGACAACATCATATTCAGCAATGTAGGCGTTGTTCGCAACAACGCCAGGTAGCGACTGAGGAGGCCTGCTATAGCGAATCGCTACCGCCCGCGGCTGACGCTAGCGGCGCTCTTAGCGCCATACTTCAGTCGCTCATCTGTCGCTACCTGGCGCTATTGATGAATCGGCCTCCCCGTTATTTAGTTATGTTAGTTATGAGTTATTTATCTTGGTCTGCAATGTTGCTGTACATGTCAGGTGTGTAAAGGTGCTCCTAAGTCCCCCAAGGGAGGCAATTCAGCGATCCTCATACTTCAAGACCTTTTAAACCCAGCATTAGAGATGAGAAGATTTGTTAAGAATCTAATTCGGATGATTGGATCCCCAAGAAATTTGGGTTAGTCAGAGTCAGATTGTTAATGAATCACTCCAAAAAATAGAGAAAAAACAAACTCTTCTCCTCCCTTGCTATCCTCTACCACCAGGGCCGGCGTTAGCACCCGGCAAGGCGGTGCAGCTGCCGGGGGCCCCCAGACCCCAGCTGGCACAATGTGATTACTTTTTTTTGGAGGTTAGAATCTCTTAAATGCTGCTTAGCTTTCTATCTGCTGATGCTATTTAAAGCAGACTAAAACCAAGAATTTACAACCCTGGGCTTTGATCCACTTTACAGGGGTATCTCAATTTCTCAATTTGGGATGCCCCTGGTTCCTGGTTCGGCTGTTAACTCAAACTGGCAATCCCACAATGCATTCGGCAGTTTAAGGAAAGTAATGAGTGAATTGGGGGGGGGGGTTACAGACAGGGCCTCCAAAATCAGGACTAAAATTGGTCAAAATAGCATCATCCATTTATAGGAGGCATCCAGATTTGGGACACCCCTCAGTGATGTGATGTGACTCTTCACCACAAAGGAGTCCACTGGGACCTTGCCACCCAAGGGCCCACATAAACCTGGAGCCGCCCGCTGCCCACCGCTCTTCGCTCTGCAGCAGGCCAGGGGGCATGGATCTTCTGCCTTCCCATCTTGCCCACCAGTGCTCTCCACCACACCACAAGGTGTGAGCTGCTGGGAGAAAGCTTCATGTCCCCCTCTGCCCATAGAAAAGCCCTTAATGCCCAATGTCCCTCACAGTGAAATCACTGGGTGACGGAGGACATAGGGGGCTTTCCAAGCCATCTCACTCCTTGCCTATAAATAGCCCCTCCCTGCAAGGTGGCGGGAGCCCAGCACACTTCCTTCTGGCTGCACAGCATTTTGGGAAACCTGAGCTGAGGATAGCAAGGGAGGAGAGTGTCAGATATTTACCTGCATGCCCAGGGCTGGATTATGAGGGGGGAAGGCTCCCCAGGGCCTACACCACTTGCCTAGCAAAAGGGGCCTCCACCAACCTTTGGGTTATGGTCTGGTCCAGGAGGATTTTCAGTCCTTGGTCTGATGGGCCGTGGGCCCAGCAACAAAGCTTTGGGCGGCAGTGGGTGCCCCTGCTTGTATTTTGCAAACTCACAGCCAAAGCCACCACAGGGCAGGATGGAGAGTCTAGAGCAGCACAGCCGCCGCCAGCAACGCTACAGTGATGTGTGCAGAGCTGTCACTGCACATAAGCCACCAAGCACAGCCGCTGGAAGCTCAATGCACGGAAACTGTTTTTTGCTGGACCAGCTGGACGACTAAACTACCCCCCACCCAGAATGGCAAAGCAGGAGTTCCCAAGCCACACGCACCTGCACAAGGGACTCGATCTGGCGTTCCGGTAAGTAGGCGGGTGCCAGACAACCACCAATCAGTTACTTGGCTGGACAATTATTTTAAAGGAAACAAAATACTGTATCTGGGGCCTCCACCAGATTTTGTGACCAGGGGCCTCCATCGCACTTGATCCAACCCTGTGCATGCCGGCTCCCCTGTTGCTCTAGTCCAGAGGACAATTTCTCCTGCTCGGCTCCTGCTGTGATATACACCGCACAGTGACGGCCAGGCTGTGCACCCGAAAGCAGGAGGGGAGCAGGGGAAGCCAGTCAACTGGGCGCTACAGCTTCCACAGCCCATCTCAGGACCAGAGCAACAAGGAAGCTCCGCAGGTAAGGGACAGTGAATTTGTTGGGAGTAAAAACTGCTTCCATAAAACACACATTTTCTAACATAAGTACAATCGGGATGCCCCAGTGTGTGAAACTCCCCAGGTTGCCCATAAACTCACCTTCTTTTCCGGTCCAATGCCACATGTGTGAGCCGTGGCTGCATCCCCACTATCCCTCTAACAAGACATGCGTGCCCGGGCCGGCCATTCACAAATGCCTGGCGCGGGCACACTCCCTGTTAGAGAGCATTGGACCAGCTGCCGTGCTTGTGTCGTAGGAGGTGAGTTCAATTGGGTGATCAGGGGGGTTTCACACAGTGGGGTACCGCAGATTGGGGTGACCTAGGGGCAAGTACTAAAACCCAGTAAAGACAAAATCCTGGCTTTAAAGCGGACCAAAACCCACATTTTTAACTGGCATCCCCTGAATGTCTCCCCCCATGAGGAGCACCTTATGCCATTTTTTAGTGCTCCTGCTTCGCTCTAATCCCAGATAATGGCCCTTGTTTTAGCTGTAAAGCTCCGCCTCCTCCATTCATTGCTATTGTTGTGTGTGGCAATGATGTCATTGCCACACCGATGTAATGACTGATCGTCTGTCATCTTATAGAGAGGAACAGCAAAAAAAAAAAAACAGTGTTTCCAGGACGATTCAAAAATATACTATTACTATTCTGGTAAGGCTGTTGGACCGTCGGGCCCGACCTGGCTCAGGACTCGCCCTATACACCAATAAATCGTTTTACACTCTAGTAACTGGATAGAGTTAAGATTTCCTGACACAGAATGGTGAGTTACAGCTACTTTTTTCCTGTTACAAAACATGAAGCCAGTGGCAGACACTGGCACAGCTAAGGAGAACAGAGCTCCAGTTACTGCTGCTGGCTCCCGACACTCGCACGTGCAGATGTTTTCTCGTAAGAGTGTCTGTTGCTGGATTAGAACCTACTCCAGGGGCCGTAATAAAACTGCTTTACAGCTCTGGCGGATGTTTGTTTCATGCTCCTGCCCTGGCCGGACTCGCCTGCTAACAGGGAGCAGCATCAGCAAGCAAGGGATCGAAGGAAACACGCAATGATTCCAGATGATTAAAGTGGACCAACACCCTCCACTAATCGGCCCGGGAATCTATAAGATTCCCAGACCGATCAGTCCCCTGACTGCGGGGCACCCCGATCGCTGTGTGAAACCCCCCAGAAACCCCTAAATCCCTACCTGCTCCTCGATCCAGCGGCGCCCCCCGCGCCTCCAGCGCGTCCCTTTAGCAGGACGCGCACCCGCGCCGGCTGTTTGGGAATGGCCGGCGCGGGCGCGCGCCCTGTAAGAGCGACGCGCGGGAGGCGGCGGCAGGTGCGCTCTCTTGTCCGTCGCTGCCTCCCGCTTGTCCGTCGGCGGGGATTGGCTGCAGCGGTCACGTGGGAGCGGGGAGAGGTGAGTTTTTGGGGCTTTCTGGGGGGTTTCACACAGCGGGGCACCCCCGATCGGGGTGCCCCACCGAAGTGGACCAAAACCCAGGATAGTCAAAATCCTGGGTGTTGGTCCACTTTAAATGTATTAGTAAATAAAAAGCAGTCAAGGTAAAGAGCATTGCTTTAAAAGAAAATATTTACATGTCACATACAGACTAAGAATAACAGAAATGACCCATGATGCTTAGCAGTAGGCGGAGCCATGCAAATCATCTCTTTTCACCTTTGTGATATCTCAGACGCCCCAGAACAAACTGGCCAGATGTGCAATGCTTGAGTATATCTATCTACTATATAGCTTGAGTGTATATTGTAATAAATACACATTCATCACTTCCTAGTTGTGGATATGAGTTTCTGACTAGTGGTCCTCAGCAGCACAAGGCTACAATGGCTGTGTGGTAGGTGGGTAAATCTTGGAAGCAGGGCCGGATTAAGGGTGGTGGAAGCCCCTGGGCACAAAATCTGGTGGAGGCCCCAGACACAGTATTTTCTTTCCTTTAAAATTATAGTCCAGCCAAGTAACTGATTGGTGGTTGTCTGGCACCCGCCTACTAACTGGAACGTCAGATCGAGTCCCTTGTGCCACCCTTGTGCGGGTGCGTGCTGCTCGGGAACTCCTGCTTTGCCATTCTGGGTGGGGGGTAGTGTAGTCACCCGGCTGGTCCAGCAGAAAACAGTTCCCTGCATTGAGCTGCCAGCGGCTGTGCTTGGTGGCTTATGTGCAGTGACAGCTCTGCACCCATCACTGTAGTGTTACTGGCGGCGGCTTTGCTGCTCTAGACTCTCCGTCCTGCCCTGTTTGGCTGCAGGTTTGCAAAAACAAAGGCTTGCACAGGCACAGGGGGCCCACTACCGCCGATAGCTTTGTTGCTGGCCCCGCGACCCGTCAGACCAAAGACTGAAAAGCCTACTGGACTAGACCATAACCCAAGGGTTGGTGGAGGCCCCCTTTGCAGGGAAAGTGGTAGAGGCCCCGGGGATAGAGCCCCTTGCACCCCTCTCATAATCCGGCCCTGCTTGGGAGCACCGTATCAGAAGGAACAAGCCACTTAGGAGAGAAACATGTTAGGTTTTAAGAGAAAAAAAACACTGCAAGAGGCTCTGGGTTTCAAAAGACTCCAGAGCCAGCCTATGCCCTTCCCCCAGGGGGTCCCAAATCTAGGGGGTTTCACATAGTGGGGCATCCCAATTTGGGCCGGCCAGGGGCCACTGGGTTTAAATCATGGGTTTAGTTCCAATTTAAAGTTGATGTCCAGTGTCGGGGTAACTCCATGCCCTGACCCCCTCCCCTGGCACTGAGGCAGGATGGGGGTTCAAACCCCCCAAAAAAGTTTACCTTACCAGCTATCCAGCAACATTCCCTCTGTGATTTGAGTAATGGACACGGCCATCTTGGAGTGCCTTCACAGAGCCGCATCCCTTAAATGAGCAGGTGGGAGCCATAAGCTGTTTTTGTAACCTCTCTCCACCCCACCCTGTCATGCTTTAGTGCCAGGGGAGCGAGGCTAGCTGAAGGGGAGTTACCCCGACACTGCGTTTTCCTGGCTTCCCTTTAGCTGAGGGGCACTCCGGTGCCCAATCATTCACATAGGCAAAAGTGGGTATCAGACTAGAGGGAAGTCAGGGATGCGGCCAGCGGTTTGGGCAAGTCAGCCAGCGCAGGTGGGATCAGCCAAGCTGCAATTTCTAATCTGCCGGCTGGACGTGGTTATGGCGGCAAAAGAAGGTGCTTTTAGCTTTGCCCGAGGGACACAGGTGGGGGAGGGGGCAACTTAAAGGGTTTGGGTCTGCTTTGAAGTGGCACAAAAACTGTGCTGGCCCCTTCGTCTGCCCTTCCGGCCCAAGTACCTTGGGTGATGCTGCAGGCTTGGAGGTGGCCCAGTTTAAAGTGGTCCAAAAGCCACCATGGAGTCTATGAGACCCCAGGGCAGGCTTACTTCCTCCCCCGGGTGCATACTGAAGTGAGATGCCCCGCTGTGTGAAAACCCCTCAGGGCATCCCGCCCAGCACCGGCATCACTCGCCTCCCTCCTCGACTGTGCGCGGCACCGTCCACTGTAGCTGAATGGCTGTGCAGGGCCACGCACAGTCGAAGGGAGCCGAGTGATGCTGCGCACCTCTTGCAAGCGTGGCTAGGATTCCTGTCTGAAACTTTAGCCTCAGTGTGGGCTAAGGCAAGGATCAGTAAGCTCTGCAATCTGGCAGGTTTCACACAGGAGAGAACCCCAAACCAGGGGAAGGACCAAAACCCAGGATAGTGAAAATCCTGGGTTTTGGTCCAATTTAAAAAAAAACTAGCAAACTGTTTTTTCCAGCGCCATGGTGGTGGAATGCCCATCATTTTTAGATTGCAGATTAGCTGATTTTAAGGTTGCCAGCTGATGTGACCAGCCTGTCGGCTTAGCCAATTGTTAGCCCTTTGCGTCATTTGGCTACATTTGGCACTGTCTGTTTTTTTCGTTTTTAAATTGAATAGGACATGGCTGAGATATCAAGTTTTACAGTTTTACCCCATAATTTCTCTTCTAAAGCATGTGGGCCTGGCCCTTGAAGCTGTGATGCTGCATAATAATCAGCATAATGGGTGGGAAGGGGCAGTGCTGAGAGTGAGCACGCTTGCTAGGAGGAGGCTGGGTAGGGAGGAAGGAGGGTTCAACTGGTGGTCTATAACTCTACTCCTTGTGGCTGCCTGTGTATTGCAGCACTGTGATTAGAATGCTGATATAAACACACTGTCTGCTGTTGTCCTGGAGAGCAGGGCCGGCGTCAGCACCTGGCAAGGCGGGGCAGCTGCCGGGGGCCCCCACTCTCTGGGGGGGCCCACTGACAGGGCCGGCCTTTGGGGTGTGCGACGGCGGACTGGAAGGGCACCGCCACAGCTGGTGCCCACATCTCCTTGAATGGCGGGGTTCCACACAATGGGGCACCTCAATTTATATTCCAGGGGAGGAAGTGTTGTTTTTTTTTCTGCTTTTAAGTTGCCCATCCCAGCTGATTTTCTATCCCTGGAGCATCCCAATCTGTGATACCCTCCTGTGTGAAACCCCTTGGGATCGCTGGCATACCCACTATGTAAGCAATTCCACCCCTGAGTTTTGGTCCACTTTACAGGGGCATCTCAATTTGTGATGCCCCTGTTTATGAAAGAACCCCCTCTGGTTTGGCCATTAACTCAAACTGGCGATCGAGGGGGAAGGCCACACACAGATTCAACTAGAGTTTTGGTCCAAATAGCATGATCCTTAGGAGGAATCCAGATTTGGGACGTCCCTCTGTGATGTCACGCAGCACTTCACCACAAAGGGGCCCACTGAGACCATGCCGCTCAAGAGCCCACATAAACCTGGAGCCTGCCCTGCTGGAGAGCGCCCAAGCCCATTGGATGGAAATTTCAAAAGTGAATGAAAACTTCAAAAAACATTTTCTCTACTCTGGGGGGTCGTTTTTAGAAAATTATTATTATGACCTGTTTAGTTGTCTGCACAATCCCTTTAAGTCAGCAGTGGACAGGGGCATCCAAAAGAGGGATGCTCCACACTGCATCCTGGCACCCATATCCCCATTCTAGCACCGATACTCTGCAATGCACTGTGGGGACAGTGAAGCAGCTGTCCCACATGATAGCCACCAGCCAGTTAGGTTCATAGAGGTGGGTGTGCACAAATGCTATTCATCTCTCTGCCTGTCGAACACCACAAGCTACTATCAGATTATGATTTGGTGCCATACCAGAGGACGGAAAGGAAGCATGTGTTGGGGGTGGATGACTCCCTATCCCTAAGGCAAAAACACTGAAACAAAAACAGACCTGTGACTGGCATTTTTTATTATCCTGGGTTCTGTGCTTGACCCGGGGGCATCCCGATTTGGGATACCCTGCTGTGTGAATTCCCCCAGATCACCCATACAAACATACCCTTCCCCAGCCCTATGGCACATTTCGCAAGCTGTCTTCCAATCGGTGCTGTGCATTTTAATGAACGGCAATACGGCCCTGAGAGCAACCCAGTTCCCTTTAGATTAGCATGAGCTCATCTTAGCCCAGAGATGCTGGGGATGAAGCCACAAAACACGGCCGAGGGAGCTGCCGGAAAAGGTGAAAATCACGATTTGGGAAGCCCCGGGGGAAGACCAGCGAGCGTGTCTGGAGTCTTTCTGCTTTAAAGTGGACCAAATTTTGGTTCTTGCCCTGGAGCATGTGGGATGCCCTGCTATGTGAAACTCCCCTGATCGCGGTTACAACTTACCTGATCAAAGATCCAATGGAGCATGTGCGGGAGTGCAACCAAACAGCGAGCTAAGCTCATTTTGAGGGGTATCGTCAGCTATGGAACAAATGGAGCCAAGTTGGCCATTCACAAATGCCTGGGGTGGGCACGCTCCTGGTATACTTGGGTGGGCATGCTCTTGCCGCATCATATAAGTTTTACTGGGGATCTAGGGGGGTTCACACAGTGGAAGTCAGGCGTTTCTGGAGTCTTAGAGACTCCAGGGCTGCTTCTGTACGACTTTAATGTGGACCAAAACAAGCTGCCAAGCTGTGTGAAACCCCCCAAGTCGCCTGAACAAACGAACCTCTTCCCGATCCTACGGCGCATCCGTGCCCGCTTGTCCAAACAGTACGCTCAGATCCCCTCGAGCCGCTTCGGTCAGAAGCTCGTCTAATATGAGTGGATCTGAGCATGCTGGTGGCCGCATCCCCCGCTACCTTCTAACAGGGGATGCAGCCACTGCCCACCCATGCGCTGTTGGACCAGGAAAGAAGGTGAGTTTATCGAGAGTTTCACACAACGAGGCATCTTGATTCTGGATGCCCTGGGGGGGATCTCCGTGGGTTTTGGTCCACTTTAAGCATAATGGGCCTTCTTTCCCTTGCTTTATCCACCGTACCCACCCCCAGCATATCTTGCTTCAATTTTTGACATGCCCGTTAGAGGACTTTGTTGAGCTCATCCATCACGGCTCTTAACTTTGCTAATGTCCTTCATCTCCTCTTGGTCTCCCATCCCCAGTCCGGGTGACTGCAACATCTGGCCGCTCTCCCTCAATCAATAAGATCTGCGCAAAGTTTTTCCCTTCCAGATCCGCATAAATTATCCCCACAATATGCAAATGGAAACAGCTAATGTTAATTGCGAGGTCCAAGCAGTAATTAATTTTTTTGCCATTGATAATTATCAATCATTCTGGAAGGAATCTTTAAAAAGGTGTCAAGTCGTCTGCAAAGTAATTCCGTGAATGAGTAGAGTGCTTCAGTGGCCGGTCCATGTTTTATATCCCAGAGCCTTTCACTGACAAGGCGACAAAATATTGCCGAATTATAATGGAGGGACATTTAGTTTAAAAGTTACTCATCAGTTCGGGTTAAAGTTAATTCAGCCCAAAGTTTTCCGATTCCTAGTCGTATTAAGTGCAGACAGGGCCGGCTCCAGATTTATGAGGGCCCTTATGCGATAGAGTCTCAATGGGCCCCTTGCAGTGTCGTTTGATACTCCATACATGGCGATAAAGTTGCATATATGGTGAATACTGCTAAAGAATATTAATAAAAATAATAGAAGGAATGACAAAGTATAGAAAGAATGAAAGATAGAAAGAAAGATAAATAAAGAATGAAAAAAATTAAAGGAATGACAGAAAAGGAATGACAATAATAATTAATAGACTGAGACAAATTAAGAAATATAGACATAAAATGGAAAGAAACAGAGAAAAAAACGCATAGAATGAATGACATAAACAAAGAAATAAACGGAATGACAGAGAAAAAGCAGGAAAGAGAGAGAGGGAGAGAGAGAAGGAATGAATAGGAGGAAAAAGAGATAGAAAGGAAAGAAAGGACTGAAAAAAATAAATAAATAAAAGGCATGACAGGCAGAAAGAATAGATGGAAAGAAGAAAGAAAGAAGGAAAGAAAGAAAGAAAGGAAGGAAGGAAGGAAGGAAGGAAGGAAGGAAGGGAATGGCAGAATGAACGAACTAAAGAAAAAGAATAGAAGGAAAATGTCCCTGTTAGACTTACTGGTAAAGTTTTTTCCACGAGTCCTCCAAGACAACCCCCTGGGGGAAACACAAACTAAACAGAGGTTAAAACCCCACCCCTTCCTCTACACCTAGTCTTAAAGTGGACCGTCACCCTCGCGTGATCGGCCCGGGAATCTATAAGATTCCCGGGCCGATCACCTCCCTCCCCGCGGGACATCCGAGATCGGGATGTCCCGCGGGGTGAAACCCCCCAAACACCCCAAATCCACCTACCTTGTCTTCGGCGGCAGCCGGCCGCCGCCTCCCTCGCGCCCCTCTAGACGTGCGCGCGCCCGCGCCGGCCGTCCGTGAATGGCCGGCACGGGCGCGCGCACGTCAAGAGTGACGCGTGGGAGGCGGCGGCGGAGGAGCCGCTTGTCCGGTCCTGTCAGACCGTTTGTCCGGCCGCGCTGATTGGACGGCGCGGCCACGTGGGAGCGGGGAGAGGTGAGTTTTCCGGGTGTTTGGGAGGGTTTCACACAGCGGGGCACCCCGATCGGGGGTGCCCCACCGAAGTGGACCAAGACCCAGGATAGTCAAAATCCTGGGTGTTGGTCCACTTTAAGCAAGTAACATAAGGTATACCATAGGGCAATGGGAGGAAACTAATAAGTCGTCCTAAAGGAAAACCGTTACTGGTAAAACAGGGATTTTCATCCTTCAGAACGACCCATGGAAAGCATTAGCAAGTAATTATACCTTAGGGGTGGGAAGCTACTAGTAAGACCCTTCTACCAAAGGACTATTGCTTTGCAGAAAGGAGATCTATTCAGTAGTGCTTGAGGAAGGTGTGGGGTGAAGACCACATTGCTGCTTTGCAGATCTCTTCTATAGAGGCACCTGTCCTCTCTGCCCAGGAAGCTGACATAGCTCTTGTTGAATGTGCTGAGACTTGTGGAGGAGGAACCCCTCTGGATGAGTAAGCCTGCACAATAGTCTGTTTTATCTATCTGGCAGTAGTGGATTTAGAGGCGGTTGGGAGCTCTATGTCTTGGGCCCTATTGAGACATAGCAATCTTTGACAAAAATAAAGGATCAGGTCTTAATATGGCCTTATCTGGAAGAATTGTGCAGTAGAGTTTCTTCATCGATAGAGCTTGCAACTCACATACCCACATGGCTGATGTGATGGCCAACAGAAGACAACATTTTAAACACAACCACTTTTCTGGTACTTCCTCCAGTGGCTCAAATGGAGGTTCCAGTAACTCTTTCAACACGACGCAAGTCCCACGTCAGAAAACCATTAAAAGGCGCTGGCCTTTTACAGGTAATCGCCTTAAAGAACCAATTAATAACAGATAACGCTGAAGTTTGAGTCTTTAGCGTACTTACTGCTAGAGCCTTCTCAAATCCTTCCTGCAGGAATTTGAGGATTGCAGGTACATAATTTTTCTTCGGTTTGTTAGTCTGACAAAATGAAGAAAACACTTCTAAACCTTTGCATAGATACGTCTGGTGATCGATTTTTGACTCTCCAATAGAGTTGTAATCACTCTAACAGAGTATCCCTTCTTCTCTAAGATGGCCCCTTTAAGATCCATGGTGTCGGTTGAAGCTTTGCTGGCTCAGGATGCAGAATGGGCCCCTGATGAAGCAAATGCCAGCTTGAGTATGTCACCTTTAGTAATCTGAAATTTGTATGCTGGCCACTTTCCCTGGACATACAGATTGTCCAGTTGGGCTTCCCAGAAGCTGGCATCTGTCATAATCACTACAGGATTCTTTTGTCTCCACAGTCATGGGTCTGATGACAGTCCAAAAGGTAAAGCCCTGTACTGGTGGTGATAAAGCCCCTGGTCTGTTTGTACAGCAACCCTCAGAAATTTGCAATATTGAGGCAGAACTGGAATATGCAGGTAAGCATCCTGCAGGTCCAAATTGATCATAAGAGCCTGCTCCATGAGGATGGATTTCCTTACCGAATAAATAGATTCCATTCTGAACTTTTTGTATTTGAGGAAAAGATGTAATCTTTTCTGGTTCAGAATTATCTGACAACTTCCCGATGGCTTTTGCACCATGAAAACGTGAGACTAGAACCATGCCTCTTGGAATGGGGCGGAACTACTTCTATCATGTTCTTTTGGAATAATTTTTGTAAGACTAGTGGAAAGGCTTCCCACATTCTGGTGTCCCTTGGTAAATTAATCACCAGAAAGAAATATTGAAGGATGGATAAAAATCCTAAACAGTATTCCCTTTCCAATATTTGTAGCACAAATTGACCTTGGGAGACTGCTCTCCGGATGGCTACAAACCAGACGAGCCTCCCGCCCCCACCATGTCCACCATTTAGTCTTTGTCAGGACTGGGCCCTCTGGGGGTTTGCAGAGCAGACTACCCTTTCTCTGCAACCTTGTCTGTGTCCATCTTTCCTTCTGCTCATTCTCTCTGCCCTGAAACTGCCTTACGGAAGTTTTGGCCTTAGTATTAGTCTGATTTTAAAGCTTCCTTTTCCTATTTGGAAATGTTTTACCTGCTTCACTAGAACAAGTCAGAATAGGGTCTAGGTCTCCTCCAAACAGGAGATTACCACGAAAAGGAATGCCACACAAATTTGCTTTAGAAACCAGGTATCCTGACCATGTTTTAAGCCAAAGTTCCCTTCTGGCACAGACGAATAAAGCGGTTGACTTAGCAGTGGCCCTGATGATCTCCTCCAAAGCATTAGCTAAGAAGAAAATTACTCTAAATAGAGTAGGTAAGGTCTCAAGAATACTCCCCCGGTTATTGAGCCTTATCTCCATACTTCTGATGACACCATTAACTGCCAGGGCAGGTCTGAATGTGAAGGATGCATCATCCCAAGCTCTTTTCAGGATGTCCTGCAATCCATTGGATCACGCAATCTGGAGATCTAACCCAGTGGTGCATCTAATTTTGGACATTTGGTCCAAGGCTCCATGTCCTGTTCCTGAAAAAGGGAAATTTGTGTAATCATCTGTAAATTTTCTTTTCCCGTCCTCTTTTATTCTGGGGCACCACCAGTAGCAAAGCATGGTTAATCTCAGCCGTAGTTGTGGACTGCAAGATAGAAAAAAACTCACTCCTCCCGTCCTATATAGGGCAGGCTGTGGCAGGATCTCCTCAGTTAATTAAAAAGCAGTTCAGCCACAGCCCTGGGAGGTGAGAACGCTAACCTGCACATAATGCACGCAACTATAAAATAGTGCAACAAAACTAAAACTATGTAGAAGGCATCAACCGCCCCTGACGCAGTTGTAACACAACAGAAGGGCGGGTGTGGTGCCCTGGAATGGAAGAGGATGAGAAAAGAAATTTACCGGTGAGTACACAAATTTCCCAAAGCAGTACCCTCAATAAGGGTTGGACCGTGCAAGAACAGCCAACAGCTGACTTCATCAACCTAACCAAGAACAACTGCACTGACACCTCAAGCTTAGACCCCTGGAGGGGGGTTCACCACCGCCTGCAACACCTTACACCCAGAGCAGCAGATGCCCTAACATCTAGTCTGTAAAACTTGGTGAAGGTGTGGAGAGATGACCAGGTCGCCTCCTTGCAAACCTGTTCCGTTGACGCCTAGTGTTGGAAAGCCCAAGACGTGGCAATCACCCTGGTGTAGTGGGCGGTGACCAGGAATAGCTCCTCCTTCTTCCTGCAGGCATAGGCTTGTATGACTACCTGTCTGATCCATCTGCTAAGAGCAGACCTGGCAGCCGCCTGGCCACCCCTTGGTCCTTCTTGGATCAAGAACAAGACATCCGCCTTAGGTTTGGGAGTCGCCACGGGGGCTCCACCAGCAGGCTGACCAGATCCACGAACCACACCCTTCTGGGCCAGTGTAGGGCAATCAGGATGGTAGGAATCTGCTTGCAATTGACCTTCTTTAACATGTGACCCAGAAGTGGCAGTAGAATGCGTAGAGCAGGCTGTACCCTGACCAGGGAATGGCCAGCGTATCGCTGCCACATTTAGGGGGTCTCGCATCCTGGTCACTAACCTCTGGACCTTCCAATTGTGCCGAGATGCGAAAAGGTCCATCTCTGGCACTCCCCACTGGTTGCAGGGAGCTTGAAACACCTCCTGGTGAAGGGACCCTTTCCCCTGGTCCACCATCTCCCTGCTGAAATAATTGGACTGCAGATTCCCCACCCCCAGAATGTGAACCGTCGAGATGCACGAAATGTGAATTTCCACCCACCTCATAATGCGACTCACTTCCTGGAAGGCCACTGACCATGCTCTGCAACTGAGCCACCCTGTCCACCACGTCCGAAGGAGGAACCCCATCCGTGGGCAGACACCGGTGCACAAATGGACCTTGCAGCCCCTCCCGAGGGGGTATTCCGCTCTGTCAAATCCGGGGCTGAAGCCGCAGGCGAAACTGGATGATCCGACTGAGACGTGGAACCTGCTGCATCCCTGTCTCCAGCCTGGTGCACCCAGTCAGCTGGAGATTTGGCCGCTGGGGGGGTTTTGGCAAAGACTGGTGGAAGTGATGAGCGGATCAGGTAACCTAGGTGGTTTCACGCAGCAGGGAATCCCAATTTGGGATGCCCCATAAAAAGATAGACCAACCGTCCCTTGAAGGGGTGCCGTTCCTCTTTGAATCATCTAGCTGGTGGGCCCACGGCCCCACTTTACCTTTAGCTTGGTGCAAACCCCCATGGCCCCAACTAGAGGTAAGTGGGTAATGCAGCCAGTGGGGGGCTCACTCTATTCAGTTTCCTTGTCGCTCTGATATCAGTGGGGCGAAGAGAAGCTGAATGGTGTTGAGGGCACAGATTGGCATCATGCCTGCGCCTGTGCCGTGAGAGCGCCAGAAGGGTTTTAAAGCCATTCAGTGGGGATACACACAGAAAGCCATCCCAAATCGGGAAGCCCCTGTTAAGTAGACCAACGTCAATCTATTTTAAGGAGCCACTCATTTGAATAATATCTTCTAGGGACAATATGATGATGCTTTGGAGGAACGGCTAATTTGGATCATCTCTGCTAGGGATCAATTGAGTA
Organism: Gastrophryne carolinensis; assembly: GCA_027917425.1. NCBI lineage: Eukaryota > Metazoa > Chordata > Amphibia > Anura > Microhylidae > Gastrophryne > Gastrophryne carolinensis. Next base: position 29,143,527 of record CM051243.1, read on the forward strand.
TATCATTTACTTTTGACCCTCAACTGTCATTTAGAATTTTGAGGCCATCACAGTGTTCTATGAATGGCAGTGGGATGCAATGACTATAGCTGTAGGAGCAATAAGCCATCATAAATAGCAGAAAGGAATAGTTAGTGATCGGGTCTAATGGAAGGACTTGTATGGCCACCGTTTATGGGGCTGCTTTTTATATGCACATTGATCTCAGGGTGAGGAGGGGATGTATCACTTATCACTCTTACAGTATGATTCATGTCTAGAGAGTAAGCTAGTAAACCCGGAGAGAGAATAAAGCTGTCACCCCCCTTCGAATCCTTTTTGTGCATCAGATGTGTGAAATATGATTATCCATCACTGTTAAATGGATTAACCTATTCATGCCATAAATCTGCCTCTCCCGTCACCTCGCACAGCAGAGGACTATTCTCACATTAACATAGAGCAGCAGGGGACCTGCCATTATACTAAGCCTAACCTCTAGCATGTGCTGAGAGATGTGATGAATTTACTGCTTTCTGCGTGTCTTTGGGGAAAAGAACCTCAACAGGTCTCTGTCCATCATGTGCTTTATATCAGGCTTTTTACTAACCTTACACAACTGGACTAATCATGGGCAGGCATCAGCACTAGGCTTACCCAGGTAGGGGTCAGTGCTCTTGCACCTTGTGGGGGGGGCACCTCATTCCTTCTTCCCTGGGCAGCCCATATGCAGCACGCAGGCCAGTGCAGTAACCAGGACTAAGGACTGTCAGCCAGATTGGTCATTGGAAGAGCATTTCTTTCTTTCTTTCGTTCTTTCTTTCTTTCTTTCTTTCTTTCTTTCTTTCTTTTCTACTATTCTTTGTTTATTTACTTCTATTATTATTTACACCTATTCTTTTATTTCATTTGTTCTTTCTGCCATTTTCTTTTTCTTTCTTCTTTCCTTCTGTTATTTCTGTCAGTCCTTCTGTTCAATGTTGCTTGCCTTCTGTTCCATCTCTTACTTACTTTCAATCAATGCTTAGGCCCTTATTTATGAAGGAATAGCGAAAGGTAGCGACTGATGAGCGGCCGGTAATGACGGGCCCCGCCACGAGAACGCCGGCTCCCCACCACAATCACACATTTATCAAGCCGATCCTGCTTAGCGACTGAGATAGCGCCATATAGCGACTCATTCATCATCATTATTCCAGCCTCAGCCCACAGCGCCAGCGTCCGACCTTGAACAGCGACAGGTATGACCTCTCGCTACCTGGCGCTCTCCAATGCATTTCAATGGAACAATCTTTAAATATTCATAATTAATTGTTATTAATTCTTTTTTTTTTCTTTTAAATGTGAAAAATTATGTGACCACTTCTGCCATTTTAGATAATTTTTTTAAGGGAAAAAAAAAAAATTGTACAGAATTGATATTACAGGTCTGATATTAATGTATTCATATTACAAAAGTATTTAAAAAACTTGTTTTTTTGGTTTCCAAAAATATGGTGGTTTGGGGGTTAAAAAACTACTTTTAACCCATCGCCGCCAGCACTCTGGGGTTTAAACATGCATTTCACAGCGCAAGAATTTTTTGAGCGTGATTTTTTAATGAATATGGTGGGAGCCGGTCGCTCTGACCAGTCGCTATCATGCGCACCCATACATCGCGGAACCTGTCAAATAGCGACTCCTCACCCAATATTCAACATTACGGCAAACCGACTGAGTCGCTATCAACTACCGAACAACGGCCAAGCACAGCGACTACTAGCGGGCGCTGTGAAAATGCTGCTACAGTCGCTGAACTGTCGCTACCTGCCGCTATTAATGAATCGGCCTCTAAGTTTCTTACTTTCTTTCTCACCTTTATTCATTCTCGCCCCTTCTTTCTGTCATTCTATGCATTTGTTCTTTTTTTTTATTCTTTGTTTTACATTTCTTTATTTCTTTCCATCTATTCTATGGTTTTGTCTTAAATTATTTCTGTAATTTTCATTCATCTTTCATTATTTGCTTTTTTGTCATTCCTTTTCTCTTATTTCCCATCATTTCTTTCTTTATTTCTGTCATTCCTTCTATTATTTTTCTCTTTATTTCTCATTCTTTCGGTGATTCCTTCTATTCCTTATTACTTCTATACATTTATTCTGTGATTTCTTCTAGTTTCTTTCTGTTCTTTGGGAATATTTACCATACATGCAACTTTACTTCCATGTATGGAGCGTCATACCACACTGCAAGGGGCCCACTAACACTCTATCGCCCAAGGGCCCACATAAACCAGGACCCCACTTATTCTACAGTACATACACGAGGGCAGGAAAAGCCAGACATCAGTACAATGACAGCTGTAAATTTAGGGGCCTGGGCACTAGCTGAGCATCCTGGTTTCTGAACCAACATTGGACTTGTTGGAGAAACCACTTCTAGCGGGCAGGCTGATTCCTTACTAGCGCCAGGTACTGACAGATGAGCATCTGTAGCGAGGCATTGGGAGCGACCGCTAGTAGTCGCTGTGCTAAGCCATGGTTCGCTGTTTCAGAGCATCTCAGTTGCTGGCCGGCATTGATGAATATATTGTGTCGCTCTAACACCAGTACAGCGCTGTATGGGAGCGAACGGTAGGTCCAGCTCAGTGTGACCGTCTCACACCATATTTATCAAAAAAATTGCCCCGCACAGCGCCAGCACTCAAAATCAGGTAGTTGTAGCCCACAGCACCAGAAGCTGTGTGATTGAAGTCTGTTTTTGAACACATATCCACTAGTAACAAAGCGAAAACACATGGAATTACATTGTTATTACATTGTAACATTAACAATTTAATACCAGACCTGTAAGGACAATTCTGCATAAAAATATTATAAATCAAAAAAGTTTACAAAAATGTCATTTTCTAGGCCAGGATACATGTCAGAAAGATTTGAGTTTTTATAAATAAAACAAAATGGGATTAGGAAAGGGATTTAAGGACCGTCCATTGAAATGTATGGGAGAGCGGCAGGAAGCGACAGGTAATACCTGGCGCTCTGCAAGCCTAAACGCCGGCTCTGTACGCTGAGCCTTGGGTAATAATGAATCGTACGTTACATGGCATTGTTCCAGTCGCTCACCAGAATCGGCTTCATAAATGTGCAATTGCATGCCGTGGCCGGCGTTCACCTGCCGCTACCTGCCGCTTACAAGGCACTACCTGGCGCTATCCCTTCATGAATAAGGCCCCAAGTCTATTGCTGGAGTGACATTTGCTAGTTTTGATGCAGTTTACAGTTATGACAATAGATGTTGCTGTTACCAATGCTTAACTGTCTCTCTATACATTTTTCTGATGTGTTGTATTTCCTGCATATTCAGCTCTGCTCTATGACTTCTTTTTCCTGTCTATGTTGTCTGTTATTCACCATGTAAGGTGACCATTTTTAACTGCACTCATGTTCCAGTAAAGCTGGTTCCTGTTACACCACGAATGTCTATCTAGATCTGACTCTGCTGCACCCAGCACTCACACTCTGCAACAGGACTCTCCCACAAGGTACCAAAAGACTTCAGGGCCGGACGGTTTCCAGATTCCATAAGTTGAGATGCCCTGCTGTGCAAAATCTGGGATCGTCATAAAAAAAAATGAATGGGGATCCCACAGAGCATATGCAGGCCGCAGCATGCGCTCACTGCGGCAGGCTTATTTGAATGGCTGAGGAAGGCATTCACATCCAGAAGGAGCAGCCAGCAGGAGGTTCCCTCGACAATTTGTTCATTTAGAATTATGCACTAGAACCTTTTCTGATTGGCTGACAGCCCTCCCATAGGAGTGCATAGAGGGTCAGATCAGGATGCCCCTGTTAAGAGGTCTAAAACCCAGTGGAGGAAAAAAATCAGCTGATTGCATCTCCATGGGGTATTCCATTTTGGGATGGCCCACTGTGAGAAGCCCCAGTGATTAACACATGACTGGGCTAGCGTTCCAAATGCCCTGCGTCATTTACCTTCCACCACCAAAATAACAAGTCCGGACCACCATGTCGTTGGAAAGATTAAATTTAATCGGCCACAGCCCAACATATATAAACAAAATGTACAAGCAGAAAAGAATCCCCCCTATTGTTCCGGGTCTGAGAAGCCTAGGATCCCAAGAATGAAGGGAAGGGGAGGGAACAAAATGAACATCCCGACCCCTCACCAAGCAGAAGCCAACATAAACTCGGCCGCATCCCTCCTAGGCCAGGGAGCTTAATCGGGCTAACCGCCAGTGGCCAAACATCCCCTTCCCTTCTAGAACCCCAACCATCTGAATATCTTTAACCAAAACCGTCCTGGCCGGTTTCCACTGGAAACAGCCACATACCCTACCAATGGAAATGCTACCTCAGACCCGAAACCTGAGAGGAGACCCGCCCAACGGCTGTGACAAATACAATCCAAATTCCCAATAAACCAAAAACTTAACATAAATAAATACATTAATTTATATACAAATTATGACACATCCTTTTTTTTTTATTTCTGGGTACAACATACTTCAGCTCAAATAATCAACGAAATACTGCGGCACCCCCAGGTACCAACAGACATATTACAAAAATACTTTTTTTTTTTAATACAATAAATAACTAGCCATACAAAACCTTAACACATATTCAAAAACCCCAAAGCCCCCCCAATCCCCCCCCAGGACTGTGGCCGAACAAACCCAACCATGACCAAAAAACAGGGCAGGCGGGTGGGACTGCTCGTCCATCCACGCCGGGGGTCAAAGAGGAAGGAGAGGGGACGGACGTCCGGTTAATACTTCCCCTCCCCCCTGAGGTCACCTCCCCTCGTGACAACTTCCACATGGCTGGTCTGCCTCCGGAGAGGAACGCAGGCCAGTCATGTGGGCTGCCCTCCTTAAAGGGACGGAGCTTTCTTTAACACACTTAGTCGCCGATCCCGTGGCGCATGTGTGAGCGGTGGCACCGCTATACTTTTGGCTAGGTGCATTCCTGCGCCAGGAATATGCGAGCGGCTGCATGGACACATCCCTGGCTGGATGTGAGCATGGAAGCGGCCAATGGCACGCTCACTCCATTCAGTTTCTTTGCCGCTCTAAAGTCAGGACAGCTAAGAAAAACTGAATGGAGCTGAGCCCACTAAGGTTGTGGTCCACTTTAATTTGCTTTCCTAAACATTCATTTTTAAAGTTTATTGCTTCAAAACATTTTCCTCTATATCTCTCTTCTTTCATTAGGGTTGATTCAGAGCCCCTTTCTTGAAATTTTTTTGGGTGAAAATTTCAGTTCCCTTCCATTTTTACCCCTCGTCTGATTCAGCAGAGCCTTTTTTCAGTGAGACTTTTTGCGTGAAATGTTTTTATTTTTGCACAATTTTTCGTTTGGCAGCAAGACCTTAAAAAAAAACAGTAAGAAAAGGGCTCTGAATCAACCCTATTGTCCTAATTTGCTTCATATTTGAAATCCCGCCACAAATCTATAGGACAAAAATGTAGTAACTTTTTTAGGCCTATGGCCTATGTGTTCTGGGCGACCAAGAGGCCGATTCATTAACAGCGGCAGGTAGCGACAGTTCAGCGACTGTAGCGGCATTTTCAGAGCGCCCACTAGTAGTCGCTGTGCTTGGCCGTTGTTCGGTAGTTGATAGCGACTCAGTCGGTTTGCCGTAATGTTGAATATTGGGTGAGGAGTCGCTATTTGTCAGGTTCCGCGCTGTATGGGAGCGCATGACAGCGACTGGCCATAGCGACCGGCTCCCACCATATTCATTAACAAATCACGCTCAAAAAATTCTCGCGCTGTAAAATGCATGTTTAAACCCCAGAGCGCTGGCGGCGATGGGTTAAAAGTAGTTTTTTAACCCCCAAACAACCATATTTTTGGAAACCAAAAAAAACAAGTTTTTAAAATAATTTTATAATATGAATACATTAATATCAGACCTGTAATATCAATTCTGTACATTTTTATTTTTTTATTTTTTTTTACCTTAAAATAATTATCTAAAATGGCAGAAGTGGTCACAGAATTTTTCACATTTGAAAAAAAAAAAAAAAAAAATTAATAACAATTAATTATGAATATTTAAAGATTGTTCCATTGAAATGCATTGGAGAGCGCCAGGTAGCGAGAGGTCATACCTGTCGCTGTTCAAGGTCGGACGCTGGCGCTGTGGGCTGAGGCTGGAATAATGATGAATGAGTCGCTATATGGCGCTATCTCAGTCGCTAAGCAGGATCGGCTTGATAAATGTGTGATTGTGGTGGGGAGCCGGCGTTCTCGTGGCGGGGCCCGTCATTACCGGCCGCTCACCAGTCGCTATCCCTATCGTTAAATCAGGGCCCAAGTTTGTCATTAACTTTTCTTTAGGATTGAGCCGTTCATTAATTCCAGGCACGTGCTCAGCCCTACTTTGTAAAAAGAATGGAGTCGCCATCAGAGCGCCATTTAAGTGCGAGCGTAACACAGGGATCCCTTCAGACAGATCGTAAGCGAGTGTGAAAGGTAAACACAAACACACAGATCATTAGGACCCTAATGTCTCGCCATGACATCTTCTCAAAACACTGTTCCACTTCTCTGCCAAAGCAAACCCGTTTTTTTCTTAACTCCTCCAAATTGCCCGCTAATTGCAAACAGACACATTTATTTGCATTAGGACTTTAGGGATACCGTCCCTCTCCAGATGTAATTAGATGTAATGAAGAGACATGATGGTGCCAATTTTCCTCACAGGCGTATATTAAAAAGGAATTTGGGGGGCAAAAAAAAAAAATGACTGCTCGTATTAAAGGACAATGTGAAGGGGAATTTATCAGCATCTGGGTTAAAAAAACTTTTTTAGGGGGAGGTTAGCAACGTCTTGTTATGTTATGTTATGTTATGTAACAAGAGAAATTGTACCAAGCACAGCAATCAATCACATGGAGGCTGATTCATTACTAACGTCAGGTATCGGCAGATGAGCGTCTGTATAGCTGCGCTTAGAGCAACCACTAGTAGGCGCTGTAAACATGTATCAGGCGCTGTAACACAGCGTCTCAGTCCCTGTAGTAACCTGACTGGCATTGATGAATGTGATGTATATTGGGCGCTCTAACACCAGTACAGCAGGGAGCGAAAGGTAGCGCCAGCTCAATGCGTCCGACTCTCAGCTTATCAAAAAAGGACACGCACACAGTGTCAGCGCTCTAAATCTGGTCACTATAACATAGAGCAACCAGACGCTGTGTGATTAAAGTCTGTTTTTGAACACACATCCACCAGTAACAAAGCGAAAACATATGGAATGACACTGGTTTAACACTGTGACAATAAGCAATTAAAAATGTCAAACACGCTGTTTAAACACAAGCAAATGAACACCCATTGAAGTGTATGAGACAGCCACAGTGAGCGAAAGGTATTACATGGCGCTCCTGAGCCTAGAGCGCCGACGCTAAACGCCGCCTGTAATAATACATCAAATGCTACATGGTGCTGTTAGAGTCGCTCACCAGATTCACTTTTATAAATGTGGTATTGCGTACAGCGCCCGGCGTTCACCAGACGCTGCCTGCCGCTACGAGGCACTACCTGGAGCTATCCCTTCTTAAATAACCCCCTCAGGCCCTAATTTATGAAGGAATAGCGACAGGTAGCGACTGGTGAGCGGCCGGTAATGACGGGCCCCGCCACGAGAACGCCGGCTCCCCACCACAATCACACATTTATCAAGCCGATCCTGCTTAGCGACTGAGATAGCGCCATATAGCGACTCCTTCATCATTATTCCAGCCTCAGCCCACAGCGCCAGCGTCCGACCTTGAACAGCGACAGGTATGACCTCTCGCTACCTGGTGCGCTCCAATGCATTTCAATGGAACAATCTTTAAATATTAATAATTAATTGTTATAATTTTTTTTTTTTTTAAATGTGAAAAATTCTGTGACCACTTCTGCCATTTTAGATAATTTTTTTAAGGGAAAAAAATTGTACAGAATTGATATTACAGGTCTGATAATAATGTATTCATATTACAAAATTATTGAAAAAACTTGTTTTTTTTGGTTTCCAAAAATATGGTGGTTTGGGGGTTAAAAAACTACTTTTAACCCATCGCCGCCAGTGCTCTGGGGTTTAAACATGCAATGAATATGGTGGGAGACGGTCGCTAGGGCCAGTCGCTATCATGCACTCCCATACAGCGCGGAACCTGTCAAATAGCTACTCCTGACCCAATATTCAACATTACGGCAAACCGAGTCGCTATCAACAACCGAACAACGGCCAAGCACAGCGACTACTAGCGGGCGCTCTGAAAATGCCGCTACAGTCGCTCAACTGTCGCTACCTGCCGCTGTTAATGAATCGGCCTCTAAGTGTGCAGGCACCAGCCAGTTAACCACTATATACAACTATATACAGTACATATGTTCCCCTGAATAGGCCACAACCTAAAAAGAAGATACATAACCTGGTTGTCTAATATCCAGGAGCATAACTTGAGGTGGTGCAAAGGGGTGCAGCACACAAGTTCAGTTCGCTTTTCATGGCTTCTTTTGCTTACTAGTGTGTCATTTTGGACAACAACAATTAAAACGCAGCCTAAACGCACTGTATACAGTACAACTATATACAGTACATATGTTCCCCTGAATAGGCCTCAACCTATAAAGCAGATGCACAACCTGGTTGTCTAATATCCAGGAGCATAGCTTAAGGTGGTGCGGCACACAAGTTCAATTGGTTTATCAAGGCTTCTTTTGCTTACCAGTGTCTCATTTTGAACAACAACAATTAAAACGCAGCCTAAATGCGCTGTAAGGTTTGTCCCCTTTGTCCCCAGCAGTAATATACTGTAAGTGCAATGATGAAATGCTGACCAGCACTGGAAAAATACAGCACCAATCTGTTCAGAGTGCCAAAAATTAATAAATAAGCCGTTCAACGCTGAAAAGATGGCGGTACAAATTGGCGCACACTGGCACTGATAGAATTGGGAGTTGGGTCCAACAGGTGCTGACACAGGCCGGCCAATACCTAATACAACAATCAAAGGTAATTAGTTAACATCGGGTGCTATGGCAACCAGAAAGATGCTAAGCGACACACATCATAAATAAGGCCCAAAGTAAGGCCACTGCTAATGTTACAATTACGGATGAGCGAACCGGTTCGGACGAACCGGAATTCGCTCCGAATTTCAGGGAAAATTCGATTCGGCACGAACCTGAATTTTTTTGGGTTCGTGCCGATCGAATTTTCCCTGAAATAAAAAAAAAAAAAAATGCCTGCATGGTCGGAGCGTGGAGGCCGGCGCTGCTCTCAGTCGCCCTCTGATGACGCGTCCTCTGATGACAGCTGAGAGCGGCCCGGCCTCCACGCTCCGGCGCCGCTCTCAGCTGTCATCAGAGGACGCGTCATCAGAGGGCGCCTGAGAGCGGCGCCGGCCTCCATGTCCGCTGACAGCATAGCCGGCCTGCCCGCTCCCACCATGCCGGCATTTTTTTTTTTCAGATGAGCGATTCGTGAAAGTTCGATTCGGCCGAACCCGAATTTCTTGGGGAAATTCGGCGAATCACCCGAATCAAACTTTCAAGAAGTTCGCTCATCTCTAGTTACAATATGATATCTGAAGATGAACTTTAGATTGTGTGAAATCTTTATAGGTATATGTATATGGTTGTTAGTAAAATATTAAAGCGTAGTTATCATTTAATTGATTAAAAGTGGTCAAAACGTTGGCTATTGGGACCTTACAGTGTGGCACATATTGGGGCAGTTTCTACAAAATAGTGCTCAGTGTGAGAAGGTAAACATTTTAACCCCTCCAGCAGTGCTGCTGCTGTCCAGTCCATCCAGGGGCGTACGTAGGTTTCACAGGGCCCCATATCAAAATTCATAGTGCTCCTCATCATGTTGTAAAATACCTATTTAGGGGGATGTTACTAACATCTTAATAAAATATTATAAAATATTATGTAACAAGAGAAATTGTACCATGCACAGCAATCAATCACTAATCAATAATTAAGCAGGTGGTCACATAGGGGTCTTCCATGCAGGCATAGGGGGTCTCCCAAGCAGGCATGGGATGAGACGCTTCTTCATTTCTGCCCTGCCCTCGGATGCTGCGTTCCTTGCTCTTACTCCTTGCTCTTACTACCTACAGCTCCTAGCTCTGAAATTTTGCCTGATGCTGAAGCTTTCAGCATCCACCAGGACTAAGGACAGAAATCTTTGAGATGCGGCTTGCTGGTGGCCTGTCTGTGAGGCACATAGAGGACTTCTGGCACACTCTGGCCTACCAGCGAGGAGTCTCCAGAGCAAAGGGATTCAGGGCATGGTGCCCTCCATACCAGCCCCACATCTTAGATTGTACTTAAAGATGACGCTGGCAGTGGCTAGTATGGTGCAGCACCATGTGACCAGAACTGTCTTGGGTGTATGGAAAGGTTGGCCCCAGAAAGGAAGCTGGGATGCAACTGGCTATATATAGTGTGGATCCCTAATGGCCTCCATGCCGACCTTTAGATTCTTAACAACCAGAAGCACTGTGCTATCTTCTCACGGGCTGCAGTGTGCTGAGGTAGCTTCCAATTTTGTCACTTTCAGGTTTCTCCCCATTTAAAGCAGCTGGGTTATGATTGATCACAGTGTGTGGGGACATAATGGTGGTAGGGAGTCATTATATTGACCCACCAGTAAGTTTATTTAAAGTGCGCCTAATTCCACTGTGGCTGGACCTGGAGTCTTAACACTCCAGGACCGGACGGCTAAAAGCCTCTGGGATGGCATGATGAATTCATGATGCCCCACAGTCCCGCAGTGGCCTGTGATCTCATACCTTTCCACCGGTCCCTTGCCGTGATTGTGGGCCGCATCCCCAGTATCCCTGCAGCTGAGGCACACTCCTGCACCCCGCCATTCAGATAGTCTGGGCACATAAGCGCCCCACACACCGCAGGGAAACTGGGATGCGCTCGGTCTCACTCCCTATGCCGGATCCTGCTTTTAAACAATGCTTTTTGCTGTGCATTAATATGTGAGCAGTGTGGGTAATTCACCATATTTCAGTTAAACAGCTGTAGCCAAGTTACTACTGAGTAATCCCTTTCTGGTAGAAAGTATGGAGTGTCGTTACAGAAGAAACTGAGCCTCCTCTGTTGATTTGGGTAGAACAGGATTAGTCAAGCCTGATGCCAACTGGCAATATCATTTAGTATTAGGTTAAAGCCTCCCCCAAACCTCACCAGACTGCTTCCCCCTCTCCGGCTTTAGCTTTGGACAGTTTGTAGTCACCATGCCGGGGCATCCATCTTATGGGATACGATATGGTGCCATATTGTATTCCATCAGGCACTGTGTGCGGCCCATGATCTCGCACCTGCGCAGTGCCCAAGAATGAGATACAATGGGGGCTGCCCGAAAAGCTGTGAGACTTCGCAGAACGCAGCTGAACTTTGACGAGCACGGCTAAAGCCATGCTGCCAAGTAGCGATGGCTAAGCCGGTTGGGGGGGGGGGCAGAGGAACAGGTCCTGAAGGAGCTGGATGTCGCCGCATGGCCCCAATGAGGGGGGGGGTCGCCCATATTTTTTTTTTAAATCCTATGTTCCTCTTTGACATACTTGCTTCCTCAGTAATAAGGGAACAACTACTAAAGAGCTGCAAATGAGGAGTCCAGAAAAGTCTATAGCTATTACTCCAGATTCCAATAAACAGTTGGTACTAAAGGTAGAACAGTTCACTTACAGTAATGAAGTAAAAGTACAATTCCCATCAGCTTCAGTTATTGCAGCCTCTGCAAGCCCCCTTTCTGTCTTGGGAGAAGGGCCCGGTAGCAACTGCCTTCCCTGCCCCTATGGTATGTATGCCATTGACTGAGCCCAATATAGGGGGGGGGGGGGTGTGAGGGGCCTGTCTTTTGGCCTACACCCCTAACTTTGGCCCTTGCCCATCTGCAGAAAAAAGGATGGCTGGGATAAAAGCATCCCCAATGACCTTGATGCCCAGGGTGATCACCCTCGCCTAAAAACAGCCCCTGGCTGATATAGATGGGTAGTAGTAAAGGTTACACACACACTGTGCTGCAACTGTTGCCTATTCTGCTATAATGGTTTATTTCTATTTCAGTTCTTCCGACATGTATATTCAAATTTAACCATAGTTCAACATTCTGCGGAGATCTTATAGAAGACAATGCCACTATTTCCCACAGGCTGGCCCTAAGGTCTTTTTGGGGAATACAACAGGTCCACTAAGAGGAGAGCATAATAATAATAATATCAACTACAAGGAAACAGGGCATATGCATATCTCCCAACTGTCCCTCATTTGGAATGACTGTCCTCCTGACCCTTGTTGTTCTCATTTGTCCCTCTTTGGGGTGTAACATGCAGCTCTGCATCAATAAATGATCCATTTGCCTATTCAAAGTGTTTATTGTGTTTGTAACTATTGCAACCTATCTCCTATGCATCCCTCAATGAGGGTCTGTGGCTTCATTTAACAAATGTCCCTCTTACCACTGTAAAAAGTTGGGAGGTAGACATGTCAATCAACGTAGGTGCATTGGTTACCCACTTATAAAGTTAGTTTAGCCAGGCAAGTAACATTTTACCTTTAATTCATTGGTAGTTTATGGATTCGGCTGCAACAGGGGCGGGCTGGCCATAGGGCATACTGGGCAAAATCCCGGTAGGCCGGCGCCAAGGAGGGCCGCAACCCAGTGGAAAAGATGCTGGAGGGTGAGCATCTTTTCCACAGGGTTGCGGCCTTCCCTTCCTGCTGTTCCTGCTGCTGCCACTACCGTTGTCGCTCTCACACACACACATACATGCTTACCGGCACTTCCTGACTGTTGCGCGCTGGTTGGTGGGCGTGTCCCATATGGCCAGCGTCCAATGAAAACAATGGACGCCGGCCATATAGGGCAAGCCCACCGACCAGCGCGCGACAGCCAGGAAGTGCTTGTAAGCATGTGTGTTTGTGTGTCTGAGAGCAGCGGCAGGAACAGCGGGTCAGGCAGGCAGGCCCTCTGACTATCAGGAACCAAAGGTAAGCATGTGTGGGCGTGTGAGTGGCGTCACAAGGCGCGGCGGGGAGGAGAGATGCCGCTCATTGGCTGTACTGAGGGATGCCCCTATGTGGCTGCACTGAGGGATGCCCCTATGTGGCTGCACTGAGGGATGCCCTATGTGGCTGCACTGAGGGATGCCCTATGTGGCTGCACTGAGGGATGCCCCTATGTGGCTGCACTGAGGGATGCCCTATGTGGCTGCACTGAGGGATGCCTCTCACTGGCTGCACAGAGGGATGCCCCGCACTGGCTGCACAGAGGGATGCCCCGCACTGGCTGCACTGAGGGATACCCCGCACTGGCTTCACTGAGGGATGCCTCGCACTGGCTGCACTGAGGGATACCCCGCACTGGCTTCACTGAGGGATGCCCCGCACTGGCTGCACTGAGGGATGCCTCGCACTGGCTGCACTGAGGGATGCCTCGCACTGGCTGCACTGAGGGATGCCCCGCACTGCCCGTAATGGAAGATGCTGCAACGTGCCTCTGTGGGATGCCCCTTACTTGCTTTAATGAGGGATACCAATTACTGCCTGTAATAGGGGATTCTGCCTGTAATAGGAGATTCTGCCTGTAATGGGGGGATTTAAGTACACCATTTGGTTCAGAATATTTTCTTTCTTATTTTTGTCCTTTAAACCATGGGTGTGTTTTATGGAGCGAAAATAAGGTGTTGTGTATATATAGTGACATTAAGATACTATACCGGGCCAGAAACAGGGCAGCAGGGCTGGTGTGCCTCAAAAAGTCCCAGGCCGTTTTCTAGCCCCAGTCCGCCCCTGGGCTGCAACATAGTCTAGGAGACAATTTGCCAACTCTAATGCATGGAAAAAAGTACAAATGATAACTTTAATGTACCGTCAAATGACATTGTTATATACACTATTATGACTTGAATAAAAAATGTTGAACATAAAATACTTGAAGGCTGCTGAATGCTCCCTGAGGCATCATGTTCAGGACACCTCAAATGAACCAGTAAACATCTTCCTAGAACTCTATCCTAAGTCACTTCTGAAAAACCATATGCTTCTCACATTTCCAGAGGATTTGTCTTTTTTTTTTTCCAGAAAGCTCTGAGCTGACCAATTGTCTGATGAATTCCTTAAAAAAAAAAAATTCTATGTGATGGATTTGCGTTAAGGTCTAAGAGAAAGAAGGGTGTGGAAAAAGGTGCAGCTCTAGACGAGTGACCTGGCTCTCCTCCTGAGGGCCTCTGCTAACAGCTGCTCAGGGTTAAAGCACAAAAAAAAAAAAAAACCCTACAGGCAGTTTAAAAGCCCCGATCCAGATGTGCTGTGGATACACACCCAGAATGTCTTGTGCACGGTTTATTTTGTTTTCTGAAACTATTTTTCACCAGCCTGTTTTCTCAGCTGGAAAACTTCTGGGGTAATGTTTTCAAAAAAATATTACATTTGGCATTACAAGAAAACAGAGCCTTTAAGACATTAAAAGGACAATATCCTTGTTGCTCTTGGCACGAGGAAGCAGGTCTGCAGGAATGTCAGAATTCTGTACCACCCAAAGAATAGGTAAGAGAAATTTTCCACTCTTAAACCCAGTTTACTTGGGAATCGGAGAAGTGGTTTACTTGGAAATAGAAAAACACCAGCACATTTCTCAGTTTCCGGTCTGTGCGAACAAGAAAAGTGAAAGTGTCCCACTTCTGACCTACTGGTAAATCAGCTGCGCGGCAGAGGGCCCCGCTCGGGTGGCCAAGGGCCAGGCTTGTTGTGAGGCAGTAAGTCACAGCTAAATCTGTGGCCATTCCACATTCTTAAAGAGGAACAACACACCCCTTGAGTGTATAAGACTCTTGGGGGTCTAGCTCTTTATGGGGCATCCCGAACTGGTATGCCCTGGAGGTCACCCGTTCCACTCACCTCTTCCCTGAGCTGTCCCCAAAGCCACATCCCTGCTCTATCTCTAGCTAGGCCTGGTGCCAGTTAGTTGTGGCTTACTCCATTCACTATGTTCTGAGTGGCAAATAAAATGTCAGTCAATTGAGTGCTGCTGACTGGCTGAGCAACCCATGCATGTGCTGTGAGAATGACGGAAAGGGGAGTTTATAGGTGATCCTGAGAGATGCCAGAGAGGTTCTTGGCTGTTGCTCCTCTTTAAATATTGATGAGATCTGGTTTCAGATCTGTTTTACATTTATATCAGATGATCTGGTCTTTTTTATTTTTATTATATTATATTATTTTTATTATATTATTATTATTATTATTATTATTATTATTATTATTATGTATTATATTATTATATTTTATATATAATATTATTTTATTAAATATTATTTTTATTATATAAAAAAATGTGTTTTCCCCCTGCCCCTGGGCTACTGGGCAGAGAAATGGGTAACCAAGGACTCAGAGGCCTAGTGACCGGCCTCCAGGCCTGCAAGTCTACCAGCAATGGCGTACACATAGGCCCTTATTTATGAAGGAATGACGGGCCCGCCACAAGAACGCCGGCTCCCCACCACACTCACACATTTATCAAGCCAATCCTGCTTAGCGACTGAGATAGCGCCATATAGCCACTCATTCATCATTATTCCAGCCTCAGCCCACAGCGCCAGCGTCCGACCTTGAACAGCGACAGGTATGACCTCTCGCTACCTGGCGCTCTCCAATGCATTTCAATGGAACAATCTTTAAATATTCATAATTAATTGTTATTATTTTTTTTTTTTTTTTTTTTTAAATGTGAAAAATTCTGTGACCACTTCTGCCATTTTAGATAATTTTTTTAAAGTAAAAAAAAAAAAAAAAAAAAAATTGTACAGAATTGATATTACAGGTCTGATATTAATGTATTCATATTACTAAATTATTTTAAAAACTTGTTTTTTTTTGTTTCAAAAAATATGGTTGTTTGGGGGTTAAAAACTACTTTTAACCCATCGCCGCCAGCGCTCTGGGGTTTAAACATGCATTTTACAGCGCGATAATTTTTTGAGCGTGATTTTTTAATGAATATGGTGGGAGCCGGTCGCTAGGGCCAGTCGCTATCATGCGCTCCCATACAGCGCGGAACCTGTCAAATAGCGACTCCTCACCCAATATTCAACATTACGGCAAACCGACTGAGTTGCTATCAACTACCGAACAACGGCCAAGCACAGCGACTACTAGCGAGCGCTCTGAAAATGCCGCTACAGTCGCTCAACTGTCGCTACCTGCCGATGTTAATGAATCGGCCTCCCCGAAGCAGCTGAGCCTCCTCCAGTAAAACCCATGTCAAATGTGGCAGTCATAACAGGCCTCCAGGGGGCTCTGGTGGTTATCTGGTACATCAGCATTACCTTCCATAACCTCCCCCGTGCCCCTCTGCATGGGCAGGCTAGTAAGCACACAGATTGGCCCTCTCTGGCCCCTTGCTATGGGCCCCATAAAACATGCAGATGCAGCATTTTTAAGAGTGATCTCTCATTCAGAGCAACATAATAGAGAGATCACTCACACATTACAGTCAGCTGAGGAGCTGTTTACACTGTAACATTAGCCACAGATCTGGGTTTTTATAATATAACACAGCAGGGGGTTGGTTTTTAGAACTTTTAGCGTATTGTATGCGCTTATGCAAAAATATATCCCGTAATATCAGTAGAAAATTGATTGATCGTATATATTCAAATGTATGCTAAATATGCAAAAATGTATTCTATTCCAGGGTTTAAATGACCCATTTTTAACTCTTTGCTAGCCTTAGGGGTAGAACTAAAATGTATTGAGTAAAGGATTAGAATTACTGACACTTATGCTTTTAAATCAATCATTGATCTAAATTGTTTGCACTTGATCATTTCAGCAGAAGTTTTAAGGATAAAATAACTGTCTCTCCAAGTTTTTTTTTTTTTTTCATGGGGGAGGGGTAAAGAGGTGTATTTACATTTTTCATTGAAGTTCTCCTTTTTTTGTCTTCAGGTGCACACTCGGTAACTGGTCTTCCTCCAGGCTTTGGTGCTGATGTTTGGCCTACAGTTGCTGCCTGGTCTCTTCTTTCCCATCTAAAAATGAACAGCCTGTTGGATCCAAAACAGCATGGCAGATCATGTCAGGCCAAGTTTATTCATTTATTGATGTCACTAAAGTTTTAGATGAGGTTGGTGCTGTGGATATCGCCTATCTGGATTTTAGCAAAGTCTTTGACACCGTACCACATAAAGAGCTCAAGTTATTGAAGATAGGACTCAATCCCTGGATAGTTCAGTGGATTTCCAGTTGGCTGAAGAATCGGTATCAGAGAGTTGTTGTTGATGGCGTGCAATCTGAACAAGTGGTGTGCCGCAAGGCTCTGTCCTGGGCCTCATTCTTTTTAATATGTTTGTAAGTGACATAGGAGAAGGCTTGGTAGGAAAAGTTTGCCTGCTTGCTGATGATACAAAGGTTACAAATAGGGTGGACACTCCTCCCGTGTTTGCAACATGGAAAATGACTTAGCTTTACTGGATAAATGGTCAGAACCGTGGAAACTGGAGTTTAAAATCATGCACTTGGGTAGAAGGGATTCCTGCTCTGAGTATCATATGGGCAGCACTGTGTTATCCAGGACCTCGGAGGAGAGAGATTTAGGAATCCTGATTACTGAAAGCTGCAAGGTGAGGGGACTGTGTAGTCAGACAGTAAGAAAAGCAAGCAGAACTCTCAGATGCATAGCTCGAGGCATCACCAGTAGGAAGAGGGAGGTTGTGATGTCGCTGTATAGAGCCCTGGTGAGGCCACAGCTAGAATACTGTGTGCAGTTCTGGAGACCTTACCTGCAAAAAGAAAGTATTCAAATAGCGGGGGTCCAAAGGCGGGCAACAAAAATGGTAGAAGGACTTAAACTTAAAATTTTCAATCAGGAGAGACTTAAAGAACTTAATTTGTACAGTCTGGAGGAAAGAAGGGAGAAAGGGGACATGATGGAGACCTTTATATATGTGAAAGGATTGAATAAGGTTCAGGAGGGAAGTGTTTTTAAGAAGAAACTTAATGATAGAACAAGGGGGCACAACCTGAAGCTAGTCAATGGGAGTTTGTTTGGGGGGAAGTGGGGTACAATGGCCCCACCGAAAATAAGACCTGGATCCTTATGGGTAATAAGTGTCCCTACTCCTTTATACAATCTAGAGTTTAGGGGGGGAGTGGTTAGAACCCTTTACCGGGTTTGCTAACCCTGTGTGGAGTAGTTTCTGGGACTAACCTTTCTCAAGGTTAAGGTATAACAAAGTCTATTACAGAAATGATATTTTTGCGTGCATTTATTTATCACAGTTCATCTTGGTTGCTGTACATCGGTGTTACACACATATTTTACCATCACATATTTTAACCAAGTTACACCAATTCTTCAAATGTATTACAATCTTTTTCACATATTTCTTCAAATATATTACAATCTTTTTCACATATTCATCATACTAGGGCGCAACAGTTTCAATTTGTAGCAATTGTGCGTTGCACTAGTTTGTAGCAAGACCTGTTGCGCCGTTGCTTTGTAATTGATTAGGTTCGGTGCATCTGTTGCTATCATATGGATATGCAAACGTTTCGCTGGTTATCCAGCTTCCTCAGTGCATAATTTTTCCTGGTTCAAACATACGAAATCATAATGAGTAATTATACAGGAAATGTATGTGCTATAATGAACTAATTAGTGACTGGGTGTACTTACTTCCCAGATGCCCTGGTTATTGAGGGCTAGTCAGCCTCTCATAGTATGTTCCCTGTAAGAGATTAATTTAATTACGAATATGTCTCTGCTGTATTCGTAATTAAAATGTACCTTATTGGTCGTAAAGCTTAATTTCAATCCTTTGTCAGTACTATTTGGTAGTTTAGGGCAAGGTGTGCTTCCTCTTTATGGAGCCGCTATGCCCATATACCTGTAAATGTAGAATAACAGGACTTTAGAACTATGTTTTGTTTTTAAGTTATTCTGTGCTTGTAGGCACTTACCTGGGGCTGGTTGCAGTGTGCTAAGTGGATCCCCTCAGTGTTCCTCGTATGGGGTCCTTGGTGCGCCAGTCCTATGGGGCGTGTGGTATCCCCGTATGTGCGCCCTGGTGTCTCCTTGCTCCAATCCGGAGTCTGTGTGTGTGCTGGCTGCGGTGGGGGCCGCCTCTTCCGGGTTTAAGGCGGTTATCCCGCCCTCCGCCCGTTCTCTGCCTGTGATAGGCAGGAGGGAGATGACGTCAGACGCGCCGAACGCGCAGGCGCATCTCCTACTAGGCGGCCTTGTGTGCTTCACTGTCCCCGTCCCGGGCCGCGCCATTTTGGGTGTGATTGCCCTCATTGATTAAGTTTCACGGGGCTGACAGTATATCCTCTTATGGTTAGAGGCTAGGTGCCCTGTTAGAAGGCGCTATAAGTGTAAGTGGTGGCGCTATGAGCGCCATACTGTAGGTGTATTTGGTCCGGGTGTATTTGCACCCAGTCCATGTTCTATATATAAGGTTTTATACACAACAGTTGTTAATGACAATTGTCTCTATAACTTGTATGCTTTTCTAAATACAGCTGTCCTATTTGGTAATTCCTTTGTGAGGGAGAGAGAAAGAGAGAGAGGGAGACATAAAGGGCAGTGGGGAATGTCCTATATCTGGGGCATATCGGTGCCTCTTTAGTCAATTCTATTGATAATGGGAATATATAGGAACGGTTATGGTTAGTTAAGGTAATGTCCTATATCTGGGGCATATTGGAGCCTCTTTAGTCTTCTCTATTGTACCCGCTGTCTAATCCCGCTGCAGTGAAGGAGTAAGGGTTATAGTTGTGATGATGGGGTTTGTATCTTTGTATTTTTTATACTTTTAGGAAAGGGGCAAAGCTGGCTGTGTCATTCAGTCCTGGATATGTAGTAGCTTTTAATTTGGTGATCCATTTAGTCTCAAGCTGTAAGGTGGTTCTTCGTATGTCACCACCTCTTGGATGGGTATGTACCCTATCCAGTACTTGGAAGAATGTCCCTTTTGGGGACCCACCATGGTATCTTGAGAAATGTCGTCCCACTGGGGTTAATTGATTTTTGTTTTTGATGTCTTTGATGTGTTCATACATCCTTATTTTCAGTTTTCTATTGGTTTTTCCTATGTAGTAACATGGGCAAGTGCATGTTAACACATATATGAGGTCCGTGGTATTACAGTTACCAAAGTGCTTTTATCTTACTTGGGTGCCCGTGGGTAGGGAGATTTCCTGACTAGTCTTCACATATTGACACATTGTGCACCCTTCACACCTATATGTGCCTATCACTTTGCAGCATTTTTTCCGTTCCGTCTCATCTCTATAGTGACTATTGACTAAATAGTCTTTCAGCGCCTTGTTTTTTCTATAGGTAATTCTGGGTTTGTCTGGTATCAGGGAGCCCACTAGGGGGTCTCTTTTTAGTATATACCAGTAACTGCTACAAGGCTCATGATTCCAAATGTCATTGTCCACACTCCAAAGCTAAATGCACGTTGATAGAGGGACTTCGGAAGAGACAATTTGATCCCATCAAAGTGCAGGCTCCAAGCCATGTCCAAGGTGACCCAAAATGCGGCTGTAGGGTAAACACAACAGATTCTTGTAGGAAAAATGAAGGAAGTCATTGAAAACTCCTAGATGAGTGTCTATGTTTTTTTCTGTGTGGATCTGCACTAATAGAGATTGCTCATCATTGATATTTCTTAGGCACACGTGTATTCAGGCAACACTTATCCTGACGCTTCTGTGACCAATGGGGCATAAGGAGGTCTGTTACAAGGCTAAAGAGCTGTAGATCGTATAGGATGAAGGTGATGTAAAACAGTGAAGCAAAGCGGTTAGAATGGCAACACCTTCACTAGCAGATGGTTCTGATAGGATGATTTCAGACTGTGACATATGCAGTGAACTGCTCTGCCATTCTCTTGTAGATGATGTTTACAGCAAGTCCTTATTTAAAGATGGGGCATTGTTCAGAATAAGGCCCATAACCCAATGATTGACTTCTTCATACTTAATATTCACGTTTAAAAAATGTCATTAAAAGTGGACCCTTTAAGTAAAAAAAAAAAAATATATATATATATATATATATATTGTGGTAAGGTGCAAGGGGCCGTTATTGACGGCAAGTATGTAGCACCAATGTACCTGGCATTGGTGCAGTAAAGCCGTATAGCTTGTTTTCCAGCATCAGCTGCTTGTGGCAGTTTGCTGCTGATGATTTAGAATAGCCGAAAGGCTAACCTGGGACGGCTTTACTGGGATGGAGTAGAGCAGGGTGGGACTCCATCCCACTACCCAGGTCCGGGTTTTGCGGGCTGTTTAAATAGCCTGGGGAATCAGCTGTGGCCTGCCTTTGTCTAGAGCTCACATGGGAGTGAGACTCTGTGAGCCTGGCTGAAATCTCCTGTGGAGGCTGTTCATGCGGACCTGAGGCCTATTTGACTGTAAACAGGACCTTTTCTCAAGGACTAAAAGCTGTTTGCCTGACTGTATCATTTATGCTGCGGTTTCCTGAAAAGGTGATGTAACCTGTATGGACATATGCTTTTGTGGATTTTTGTGTGAAATAAACACAGACTTTACTTTGAACTGTTTGCCTCCGCCTCTATACTGCTGACACCCGGTCGCCTACCAGAGCTAATCTCCACAATATATATATGTTTATAAACAGTACATATATTAAAGCATATATATTTAGCAAAAAAACACAAAAAGGATATGTACTTGGCTGATTTTGCCATTTTTCAATTACATATACATGTGCATATATACATATAGTACTCTACACATTCTTTTTTATCTGTACTGTATATGCAGTACTTTGGTTACTAATGACATTTTTCACTTCACTTTGGTCGGCTTATTATTTGTAACTAACTTTATATACCGCGTCATTGCTGCTTTAACGTTAGGGTTTAAATATCCTATTTTAATTGTATATTTTTTATTGAACTTAAAGGGTGTGTAATGGATTTTTTCCAATGGTTTTCATTTCTTCAAGCATTGGTAGCTTATCTTTTTCTCAGATTTGTTTTCACAATATAAAGTGACATTTTAAGATGTTCACAAGCTTCAGGCTGACTTGGACACTTTGAGTGTCTGGGCTCCACTTGGCAAATGAATTTCAATGTGGAAAAATGTAAAGTCATGCACTTGGGGTCTAACAACCTGAAGGCCACATATATCCTCGGGGAGTAAAACTGGGAGAAACACTTGTTGGGTAGGATCTGGGGGTACTGGTAGATCACCCTGACTATGGAAAGCATCCAAACTAATAAGAGGAATGAAAGATCTTAGTTATGAGGAAATGAGAATTACATCTGTTTAGTCTTGAGAGGAGACGTCTGAGGGAGGACATGATTAAATATATAAATGGGCAATACAAAAAATTGAGAAAAATTGAGAAACACTATTTCAGGTAAAATCCTCTCTAAAGACTCCCTGGAGGGTCACATTAAAAAACATGTAAAAATAAATTGCAGCTAAACATAGTACAGGGGTGTGTTCCGATTGCTGATGCCCCCTTCACATGCTTGACCTGCACCATGCACTTACTGTTGTCAAATATGTTGGTCACTGCAACCGTTATTCTGCAACAGAAATCCAGTGTAGAATGATAAATCAAACTAAGGATTTCCATTTTTAATTCAAAATTTCGTAATAACCCATAGGTATCAATTTGCAAGTGTGTATGTTCGCTGAGGGCCACACCAGGTTGCCTTCAAAGTAATAAGAAATAAAAAACAAAATGTGACTATTCAAATGTATTCAATTTCATGGTTAAAATATAATTCAACCAGGTTTTATGCCCAGGACAGCCACATAATAATTTTACTCAGGACAAATGAAGACACTGAATTATTTTGCTCAGGACGCTGAATTATTTTGGCCAGGACAAATGCCGAATGATTTTTCTTAGGACACTGAATTATTTTTTGCAAGACAGATGGAGAATTATTTTGCCCAGGGTGGATGGAGAATAAATTTGCCCACAACTGATGGAGAATAATTTTGCCCAGGACAGACAGAAATAGATATTGCCCAGAACAGATGCAGACATCCCACAAATAATTTTTCCCGCTCCACCTGGCAATAGCTAGCAATAACCCTTTGAAGCAGCTGTAGCACCCTTTGCTGTGGCAGTTAGTTGGGTGGGTTAGACATGTCCCCTTGTGTGTCAAGGACAGATGGACAATTATTTTTCCCAGGACAGATGCAGAATTATTTTGTCCAGGACAGGTGGAGAATTATTTTGCACAGTACAAATGGAAAGTTATTTTGCCCAGGACTGGTGCAGAAATATTTTGCCAAGTACAGATGGACAATTATTTTGTCCAGGACAGAAAAGGACAGGACAGATGCAGAATTATTTTGCCCAGGATAGATGGAAAATTAATGAAAAATGTCGAATTATTTTGCCAACGACAGATGCAGATTTTTTTTGTCGAGGACAGATGCAGAATGAGTTTGCCCAGGACAGATGGAGAATGATTTTACCTAGGACAGATCGAAAATTATTTTGCCCAGGACAGATGCAGACAATGAATAATTTTTCCTAGGACAGATGCAGAATTATTCTGTCCAGGGCAGATGGATAATTATTTTGTCCAGGACCTATGCATAATTATTTTCCCCAGGAAAGGTGGAGAATTATTTTGTACAGGACAGATGGATATTTATTTTGCCCAGGACAGGTGGAGAATAATTATTTTCCTAGGACTAATGCAGAATTATTTTGGACAGGATGGAAAATTATTTTGCTCAGGACAAATGCATCATTACATCCTACGGTCCCATTAAAATCAATGGGGACCTGAACTTTGTGGTGTGATTCTGTCTCCGGCGGGGGGAGGTGTGGGGTGGGGGGGAACGAACTCGAACTTTGAAGTTTGGGATCACCCAACACTAGTTATCAGATTTTATGTAATCGGAGCTTTAATATTTTTATGGGAGTTTGGCACCTCTACACCCAAGAACGTTGGCTATCTAATTATTATTTTAGTCAGTATCATATATGTTATTTATGTTGTGATTTTGACAATGACCTGAGTTCCTGTTTTCATGGATTTGGCCTTTCCTGTTCATTGTATTTACTTAGCTGCTCTTTTTGGCTAGCTGGATGGATGGAGTGATGGGGCTCTGTGGTCCCGGGCACCGTTGTCATCTCTACACCTGTGAGCCGAGCCTTCTGCTCTTTTGCATGAGGCTAAATGAGCATCACACAACTGAGTGCGTGGCAATTCAGCAACATGGTGCTAGTGGGAGTTCTGAGAGTAATGAGAGTAATGAAGGATTAATGCGCATTACACAGGCCATTAAGCTGCTGAAGGGACAAGATAAGATAAGTAAAAACTCCCGGCTGGAGGCCCACATAGCGCAGTGTGAAGAGCTCTCACCCCGGCCCCGAGCAGCCAGCCTCAGCAAGGCGTGAAAGAGGGGGGCCGCCATCCACATAATTGTTATTATTATTGATATCCAGAGCCGCTTCCATCACATGCATCATGAGAAAATAATAGAGGTACATAAGTAGCTGAGAGAGGCGCATTAATCCTCCCAGCCTGTAACAAACTGTGCCGATGAAACAACTTGTTCAGGCACGAAACTGACTTTAATTATGGAATACATCGCAGGAAGATTAGCCATGTAAATGTGCAATCATTGTGTCACATTTCTGCTTTAGGGATAGTGTAGATGAATAATTCAATAAATTGCTCTCCCTGCGGGCTTGTGTCCACATAATAGGCTAAAATTCCTCTGTGTCCTCACTCTACACCGAAACGCAAGAAATAACTCTACATTGCATTGTATATACATATACACATATATATCGGTACTTCAAATAGTGAGAAGCTCTCAGGCCATTGACTTTAGAGCGATGGCCGTCAATCGTTCTATATCAGGATTGAATAACCATCACCCCGCACTGCCTTCAGTTGCGGCCTACAGCATCTCTGCCTACCTTACCTCTGCCCATCCCACCACTACGCATCTGACCTCTTCCTTCCTCCATGCTTCCTAACTCACTTGAGCCCACATCACCTTTTCCTGCCTCACCCCTGCACACTTATTTCTACATCACCTCAGCCCACATCACCTTTTCCTGCCTCACCCCTGCACACTTATTTCTACCTCACCTCAGCCCACATCACCTTTTCCTGCCTCACCCCTGCACACTTATTTCTACATCACCTTAGATCACATCGCCTTTTCATTAAAGCTGAAGGCTTACTACTTCTGGCTAGAAATTAGAGATGATTGCACAGAGCTATGAGCCAATTTTGATTGGTTTTTCAGAATCAACTTCTTATGTGTGTGGCAAGATGGCCACTGCCATGTATGTTTAAGAGTGCGTAATCTGCCTGCTATTCCAAACACCTTCAAGATGTTAATCTTTCAGAATAAGCTTATGTCACTGATTGCCACAGAGGGGCTTTAGGGGAGCAATTTACTAAGCTTTGATTTTTTTTGACTGGAGGTACGCTTTAAATCCTTGTCTTAAGAATTCCCTGATATCATCTCATCCAGACATTATGTATTCGGTGAATAGAAACCATAGCCTCGATTCAGAGACAGATACAGATTTCGCATGTGTCTGTGTATGTTTTTGTGTCTGTTTGGCATGTTTTTTGTTTTTTACGTTCCTTTTTCCATGCGTACGTTCGTTCCCGCTAATGCGTATATGCGCTTTCGATGGACGGATCTAAATCTGATCATTTGCGTTAGTTCGCATCATTTTGGGATCTAAATCTTATATTTTGCGTTCGTTCAGATAAGTTACGTTATTGGTATGGGCTTGCTTCTCATTCAGAGAGCTGATTGCCGAGGGACCACCACCCTATAAAACGGTTTCATTTGCGATCCACTTTCGGGACCATTTTTGCTTGACCACGTATTGCGGCTTTGTGGAGGAATATGAGCACCTTCAGCTCCAAGGCATTGCATGTGTCAGCAGGGCCGAGGCCAGATTGCACCGGCGACGCATGCATATCGATCACATGCATAATGTTGAGTTGTTCGAGCTGACCTGACTTAACTGCGTTTCCCTCCATAAGTTGTATAGTGAGCTGCGGCCATGGTTAGCCCGCACCACAAGGAAGGGGCAAGCAATTTCAGGTATGACCAAGATGCTTGGCTGCCTGCAATTTTTGGCGAACGGCTCGTTCCAGAGGCTGGGTGCCCTCTCCGTGGGGATGTCCCAGCCTACGCTGAGCCGCACGCTATCCAAGTTTTTGGATGGCATGGCTACCATTAGTCCAAAATATATTTCCTTTCCGGATGACATGGTAGCCTGTAACACGCTTAAGTTGTGCTTTTTTAATATCGCCGACATGCCCAATGTCATGGTTGCGATCGTTTGCACCCACGTAGCATTGGTCCCTCCCGCAGCTGATGAGTACATCTATAGGTAAGTTAATTATGTCATTTTGTTATATAATTTTGGCAAACTGTATTGTAACTATCTATTAATCCCTCCTTCTAAAGTGTCCCTGTGAACCAGTTTACAATGTATACCTTAATGCCTCCTTCTAAAGTGTCCCTGTGAACCAGTTTACAATGTATACCTTAATCCCTCCTTCTAAAGTGTCCCTGTGAACCAGTTTACAATGTATACCTTAATCCCTCCTTCTAAAGTGTCCCTGTGAACCAGTTTACAATGTATACCTTAATACCTCCTTCTAAAGTGTCCCTGTGAACCAGTTTACAATGTATACCTTCATCAATGTTTTTAATGTAGGCCTTATCAAAACATTTTAATGCTGACCTTAATTAGTAATTAGAATGTTAATCTTTATTTTCTCCCACATACATATAATCTTGGTTATTAAAACTACTTATGTACTTTGTTAATGTTATTTGAATTGTACAACATGTTTTTTGAGGGTGTTAGCAGTTAGTGTTTGAGTAGTTTACCTTGGCTTGCTGTAATTTTTTTTTTTTTTTTCAGGAACTGCAAAATGGGCCACTCACTGAATTTCCAAGCAGTGGTTGGCTCGGACATGCGGTTCCTTAGTGTCCTCGCTGGGTATCCAGGCTCATCACATGACTCTCTGGCTCTCTCTAAGCTCTGGCTTATTCTGGAGAATTATCAGGTGGATGGCTCCTTG
The DNA here is from genome assembly GCA_027917425.1 of Gastrophryne carolinensis. Taxonomy (NCBI): domain Eukaryota; kingdom Metazoa; phylum Chordata; class Amphibia; order Anura; family Microhylidae; genus Gastrophryne; species Gastrophryne carolinensis. The sequence continues at coordinate 29,170,621 of CM051243.1, forward strand.
GTAAGTTTCCTCAAATTACGTCATTCCCTTTTCACTGTATGCCTATGAATATAGTGGATAATCCATGTCTTAAACTATGGCTGTTTTTTCCCCTTGATGACATGTTAAACCGGACCTTCACCATGATTTTAAGAAAATTCCAAACCCTTAAAAATGATTCCCCAGCATTTCCACCTAATATATTTCAAGTTTTTAGTCACTTACTTATTATTCTTTCCCCCACTGGGCTGCAACTCTGTTCAGGACTTTAGGATACGGGCGCCGCCATCTTTGCTCAGATGCATCACACTTACTGAGGAGAGGAGAGCGGGATAAAGTGCAGGGGGCGGGTTATAGCTGTGCTTTGCTCAGACAGAGCAGAGCTGGGGTCAGGAAAAGGTCAGAAATCCCAGAATGCAGAACAGCACAGTCAGAAGGCACTTCCTGTTTGCAGGCTGCCTGATATTCCCTGAGCCGTCATCTTGGATGTTTAAAGGCTCATAACATGCAGTAGATGCAGGTAGGATGAATTTTAATGTGAGCAATCTGTATGTACAGGGTGTGGGAAACATATAAGATAGGCTCTTATTCAGAGTGACCGACTGCTTTAAACAATAATGTTGGTTCGAATGTGTAATTTATTTAAGTATTTTGTTATTCTTTCAGGGGATTCAGGCTATCCGCATCTTCCCTGGCTCCTGATGCCCGTACTTCGGCCGCAGAATGAGGCCCAGGAGTCATACAATCGTGCCCACAGGAAGACCCAGGCCGTAGTAGAGAGGACCTTTGGCCTCCTGAAAACCCGATTCCGGTGTTTGGACCATACCGAGGGGGCACTGCAATATGACCCCAACAAGATCATCAACATCATCCTTGCATGCTGCGGGCTTCATAATTTTGCGATCATGCAGCGTGTCACCCGGTATGTGGATCTGCCCCCTCTGCACCCAGCCAGGATGCAGATGAGCATTACGCTGGCACACCTAGTGCCTCTGGCCAAGCAGTGCGGGCAAATTTGATTTCCGGCTATTTTGCCTAAAATTTGTTTTGTTTATTTGTTTATGTAATTTTTAATTTTGACTATGATTTGCCTTTGAGAAGGCCTTTTTCTTTTTTAAAAAAAAAAGTAATGACTTAATTACTAAAAAATTGACACCTGATTTGAGCCTCATGCAGTTTATTTTTGCATGTATGTTCTTAAAAACCTTCATTAATATCAAAATAACCCAAAAATTAATGCATCAACTTAGCCAAGAACAGGTAAAGTCACATTCAATCTATTTTCTGCAAATATGTCAATTTGTAGTAGAAGGGCACTCGCAGACTCAATATGTACATACATTGTAAAACATAACTATAAATTGGGGCAGACTCCTGGCACCTAGCAATTGGCCACATCCAGGAGTTTGAAAGTAACTGACTCCAGGCCGAAGTTTCCCCGCCCACCAACATCAAGATCCATAGGAAGCAACAATTTCCCGGGGAATAGTGGGGCAGGAATACATAGGCCCACATACACAAGGCCCACATACACACCCTCTCCTGCTCGGCCACATTTGCCACCGGCACAGGTGGAAAGCAGCCATACCTATGCTACATCCACGCCTGTAAGTTCGGTGGTCACCCAGCCAATCACCCCCAGTCCTAATGCCACTCCGGTCCAATCTTTGCCATGGGAAAATGTAGTTGTTTCCCAGCCAAAAATATCCCCCAATATTGCCAACAAACAGGATGAGCCAGCCACCATTTGATTAGGCCCAAGCCTGCAGCGTGGGAGCTTGAGCGTCCGCTTCAGTGAGGCTTAAGCTCAGCCATTGGCTAGTGGGGTATGTGAGCACTCTAATGAGCTATATGGGTGAATTCAAAAAGAAACCAGCAAAGCCATAAAAAATCCAATCTTGGTAGCGCTCACCAGACAGGTAAATAGAGTGGGCATGTAGAGGAAAGCAGATACAGGTCAAATTGGTCTTAATATGGATGTTGCCCATAATAAGCTTGTGGTGGCATTCATAATCTGCCACTGCTCCAGCATCTGTCTATTGCTTGTTCTAAAATCATCGAGTATGGCAGTGAAGTTTGTATTTAAGGTGGCCATTTGTCCTGCCATCTGTGTGGTTAAGTTGGCCATTTGTCCTGCCATCTGTGTGGTTAAGTTGGCCATTTGTGCACACATCTGGCTGGTTAAGTTGGCCATTTGTTCAGACATCTGGCTGTTGCTCATCTTAAATTCAGTCAGCATGTTGGTGAATGTATTATTAAAATTCTCTAATTGTGCAGTAATCTGCTCTGTTGTTCGTTGAATCACCTGCCGAAAGTAACGGCTGTCATGGCGCCATGCTGACTCCAGGATCGGCACGCGCCTCCCCTGGGAAACTGGTCGACGTTGTTGACTACGTCTTCCAATTCCCTGGGTTTGAGCACCTGCTGGATCTCTAGGGCGAGCAACAGTCCCAGATGTGCTCGGCAAAACCTCTGCAGCAGAGCTACCACTGGGGACTGTAGGCTCAGTCTCAGCCTGTTGCCCACGATGGGCTGGCAACATGCGTCCAGCTTCATTTTGCTGCAGAGGATTTGGTGCAGTAGGATGCTGGGGCAGTGGCAGATTAGGTTCCAGGGGGGTAATTTCAGAAGGTCCAATCAGGCTGGCATCCTCCTCCATCTCCTGGATTGCATCCATCAGTGTGTGAGTCTGTTGGGACATGTGAAAAAAGTGTTTCAGTTTGGGCCCTAAATATCTTTTTTATACAAATTAGTCGTGTGCATTCACATGCATCAGCAGTTTCATCAAAGTCCACTTACCTTATATATCTGTTCCTAGGTCCTAGGCAGCAGGGAAGTAGACGGCGTGCTCAAACTGGAGGAGGCTTCCACACTTCCAGAGGCTGGATGCTGGGCTGGGTTTAAAAGTAAAAGGCACGTAAACACACAAACATCCATTGATGAGCTGGATTAGTACATATGCTTTAGAAAACACGTGGCCAAGCAGGAATGACAACTCCCCCAACGGTCCAAGTTAACCTTCACAATGAATGTCTGCATCTCTTATATGTATGCCTCACTCTGTACATACAGATTGGTCACCTTAAATAATGTACTGCATGTTAGGAGGCTTTACAAAGGTAGACCTTTCCCTGACCCCAGCTCAAGTTTGTCTGACCAAAGCCCAGCTACAACCCCAGTGGTAGAAAGACAAAGAAGTAAGTGTTGTCTATTATTGACTATATTCACATCACATGAAGTGCTTTGGTAAGATAAAGAGTTTAATAGCAGAAATACTGTCAAAGCTCATGTATGGCCTGCAAACCTTTTTAAGGACCATTAACTACTGCACCCTAGTAGAGTGGCCATCATGAAGGCCATTCCTCAGACATTAAACACCCGCCTAAAACAGTAGCCTCCCTTCAAAGCCACTCCCTAGGGGAATGTGTTCATATCTGCCTGTGAGCCTCATTTCACATGTTTAAAATAGTTCATATTCAGACAAACATTACTAACCTGCAGAAATGTTATGGATGTCCGTGTCCTGTCTACCAGAGAGGCCCTCTAATGCGACGGGGTGTATTAATGCCAGGGCCATTTCTTCAGCTCTGGTATATTGTAATTTGGTGGGGAAGCCTCCGCCAGTTTGTTAGCTGAAAAATAGAGGTTATCACATTTTGGTCATTGTGGTCAATACAAGCAGCAAAATGCACAACTCAAATATGTACCTGTGATTGCGCCATTTATTCTGTTTCTTCCATGCTGCATACTTCAGGTCAGATATTTTTCTCTGTATCTGCTCCACATCTTTCCTCTCGTCCCCCGCTGCATTGACCTGTCTGGTGAGTTCCTCCAAGATTTGGGTCTTTCTCATTTTGCTGGTTGATTTTGAATGTCGCCCATATAGCTCATCATAATGAAGTGTGAGGCCACTTGCCAATGCTAGGGTTTGTGCCTCTCCAAACCGGCCACTCAACTGGCCTCGCCGCAATGTTTGGCCTAATGCTTGGTCTTCTGGCTCATCTCTGTTTGGTGGCAATTCGGGGGACATTCTGGGCTGGCTCTGTGGTGATTAATGGGCGTCACGTGGCTTGAAAAAGACTGGACTGGACTTGCAATAGGACTGGGGGTCCTTGCCTGGGAGGCCACTGAACTTCCAGTCGTGGATGTTGCATATGTCTCGCTGGTTTCCACCTGTGCCGGTGTCAAATGTGGCCGAGGAGGAGAGGGTGTGCTTGTGCAGGTAGCAGGAGAGGGTGTGCTTGTTGGGCTCGGGCTTCTCACCCTCTGCCTCTTTGTGGGCTTGGAACTGGTGCTCCATTTATGAAGGGATGTTCTTGGGCGTGGAGCAGGAGAGGGTGTTCTTGGTGGGCTCGGACTTCTCACCCTCTGCTTCTTTGTGGCCTTGGACGTAGTCGTACCTGGCTGCTTGGATGTGGGTGCCTTCTTCTTTGAGGATCCTTCCTTGCTTTTGGTTGCTGTTTTGGATGTTCCAGCCTTTGTGGGCAATGTCGTCTTGTGGTGGCCACTTTGGGTCCGCGTTTCACGCACCTTGCTATTCGCTTGGTGCGACCGAGTGGTCGGTCGGGAGGATGAAGTCTCCTCATGCCGCTGTGGCCTTTTGGCCTCCTTTGCTGCTGGTTGCTTTGCGCTAGCTTTTTTTGGTGCCATGATGACAATCACAAAGTAAATGAGCTGTGTGTCCATGACCCTTTAAATACTAATGACTGGGTATGACGCTTACGCGTTCGCGTACACGTGTGTACGCCCGTTTGTCCGGCCGCGCGGAACCCGGAAACCGCTGTGAACAAGAAACAAGATGGCGCCCACGATCTTCACCCGCCAACAACAAGAGCTGATTATGCTCGTAAGTGTATTGTAAGGACGTTGATTTGCCATCTAAATGCATGGCTAGGCCTTAAGGAAGCGCAGGAAGAAACAGTTGTTTTTAAAAGTTATTTAAACTCTGTGCCAAACAGAAGTTAGTGCGCACATGTGCGAACCAAGTCACTAGCATCTAGAAGGATAGTTTCAGCCTAGAAATGTGTTTGTGAATGTGATTTAGTCAACTGATCTAATTGTGACAGATATTTGTATGCAGTTGGATCTAACAACTATTATTTTATTTTGTTTTTTAGATGATGCTTCAGCGCAGGTACGACTACCTGCCCAACGCATTTGAGAAAAGGAACATGGCCCTGGAGATCATTTTCCAGATCCAACAGGAGACGGACACCACCTTCACCCATACGCAGATCATGCAGCACTGGTCGGACCTGAAACGACTACACATGCCCCGGGAGCGGCGATTTTTTGGTCTCCATTTCCCAAGTAAGTACATAGCGATTGCATGCTAGATGTAACTAATACAAAAGGTATGCCTTTATTTATAAATGCTTTTCTTTTCTAGTGTTGGAAATGGAGTATCGAATCGAGACGCACCCGGGGTGCACAGGCCGGCCAGTGCTGCATGAATCTGCAGCAGCAAGTGAAGGTGGTGGATCTCCAGGGCCAAGTTCCTGCCAGGAGGCACATGGAGAAGGTGGGTGATGGCACACACACATTCTAAGTGTCATTTGCTCACTGTTGAATCAGACATTAGAAGTGACCCTATTTTTCATGTCTCTACAGCCTCAACTTCCCAGCAGTGGCAGGCCCCAGAGCGTAGGGTGGTCTCCGGAGCAGAGGTCGCCCACCAACGAAGTAAGTTGTAATGTAAATATTTTGAGTATGTGGGAAATTACATCATCACCAATCTACCTAAATCCATTGTCAATGCCATTAGCATAATGACATATGGCCTCTTCCTTTTATTAATTCCTTAGCCTAATGACATATGGCTTCTTCCTTTTATTAATTCCTTAGTATAATGACATATGGCCTCATGAGTTAGCTTGCAACCTAATAAACATTCCATCCACAGCTGTTAAACATGTATTTCCCAAAAATTTATTTATTTTTCTTTTTTTAACAGACACCGCATGTGCCAGATTGGCACAAATCAGTGCCACGGTGTTTCAGTTGGTGGGCGAGATGCAGGAGCTGGGCGATTTGTTGGGGACCACAGATGAAGAATAATTATCTGGGGCCTTCCATTGCTTTGTATATAATTTTACAACTTTTATTGTTTTTAAAGATTGAATTATATTTGTTACATTTTAACTTAAAAAAAAAAAAAACCCTAAAAAGTTTGTATTTGCAAATGTTTTTTTTTTAAATCGTTTAAAAAAAGGCAATACCAAAAATGCCATTTATTAGTAAAAAAACCAAAACAAATAACTTGTTTCTGTGTCATTTTATTTTCTACATACATTCATTAAGGGTTAGTAGAAAATAAAATGACACAGAAACAAGTTTTTTGTTTTGTTTTTTTAATTATGTAATATTAAAAATCCACATAAACAATTGGCTAATGAGAGGAGGGGTCACTTATAAACCCAAAGTTAAAAAAACTCCTGGCGAGCTTGTGGTTTCTTCTCTCATGGTAGGAATAAAATCCAGGGTGACAGGTTAATAGGCTGATTCATCATTAGCGGCAGGTAGCGACAGATGAGAGTCTGTAGCAGGCATTTTCAGAGCGCCCGCTAGTAGTCACTGAGCTCGGCCGTGGGTCGCTAGTTTATGTTAGCTACCGTATATTTCGCCCTATAAGACGCACCTAGGATTTGGGGGAGAAAAATAAGAAAAAAAATATTTTAAACCAAAAACACACCATTACAGACAGTGTGGCATTCCGCTTTCCCATAGGCCGTGTGGGATGCCCCCATTCCATAGACAGTGTAGCATGCCCCCATCCCATTCCCTGTATACCCAGTGTGGCATCCCCCTCCCATTCCCTATATAGACAGTGTGGCATTCTCCCCCCTCCCATTCCCATATAGGCAGTGTGCACCCCATTATCATAAGCAGTATGGCATTCCCCCCTCCTATTCTCCATATAGGCTTTGTGCCCCCCCATTCCCATTGGCTGTGTGGCATCCCCCTCTCCCCCCATTAGTATTGGCTGTGTGGCATCCCCCTCTCCCCCCATAGGCTGTGTGGCATCCCCCTCTCCCCCCATAGGCTGTGTGGCATTCCCCCTCCCCCCCATTAGTATAGGCTGTGTGGCATCCCCCTCTCCCCCCATAGGCTGTGTGGCATCCCCCCCCCTATCCCCCCATAGGCTGTGTGGCTCCCCCTCTCCCCCCATTAGTATTGGCTGTGTGGCATCCCCCTCTCCCCCCATAGGCTGTGTGGCATCCCCCTCTCCCCCCATAGGCTGTGTGGCATTCCCCCTCCCCCCCATTAGTATAGGCTGTGTGGCATCCCCCTCTCCCCCCATAGGCTGTGTGGCATCCCCTCTCCCCCCATAGGCTGTGTGGCATCCCCCTCTCCCCCCATAGGCTGTGTGGCATCCCCCTCTCCCCCATTTGTATAGGCTGTGTGGCATCCCCCTCTCCCCCCATAGGCTGTGTGGCATCCCCCCTCTCCCCTCATTTGTATAGGCTGTGTGGCATCCCCCCTCTCCCCCCATTTGTATAGGCTGTGTGGCATCCCCCCTCTCCCCCCATTTGTATATGCAGTGTGGCATCCCCCTCTCTCCCCCCATTTGTATAGGCTGTGTGGCATCCCCCTCCCCCCCATAGGCTATGTGGCATCCCCCCTCTCCCCCCATTTGTATAGGCTATGTGGCATCCCCCTCTCCCCCCATAGGCTGTGTGGCAACCCCCCCTACCCCCATTTGTATAGGCAGGGCGGCATAATAAAAAAAAAAAAAAGTAAAACTCGCGTCAGCACAGGCCACGCCCACCCCATTCACGGAGCTGGCCGTAAGAAGCAGCGGCGGGCTCTGTCCCTGCCCCGCCCCTGCGATCGCTGTCTTTTACCGGCAGCGATGACAGCGGCGGGGCCAGAGACAATGCCCCCGCCGCTCCTCCATCTGCTGCTTCTTCCTGGGCACATGCGAGCACCCAGGTCAGGGCAGCAGGTGGGCGTGGCCTGCACCGACTTGGTGCAGGCCGTGCCCACCCGCTGCCCTGACCTGGGTGCTCGCATGTGCCCCAGGCGGAAGAGGCAGCAGATGGAGGTGCGGCGGGGGCGCTGTCTCTGGCCCCGCTACTGTCATCGCTGCTGGTAAAAGACAGCGATCACAGTGGCGGGGCCGGGACAGAGCCCCCGCCGCTCCTCTGGGCTCCCGCAGTGTGACAGGCAATGCGGGAGCGCCGGGAACAGTTGAGTTTTTTTTTTTTATTTTTTTTTTTAAATTTTTACATTTTTTTTTTTACATTCGCCCGATAAGGCGCACAGACATTTTTCCCCCAGTTTGTTATGTTAGCAGTAATGTTGAATACATTGTGAGGAGTCACTATTTGACCAGTACAGCGCTGTATGGGAGCGTATGTTAGCGACTGGTCATAGCGACCGACTCACACCATATTCTGCCTCACAAATCTCTGGCTTTGAAAAATGCTTGTTTGAAGCCCAGAGCGCAGGAGGCTGTGTGTTTAAAGTGTGTTTTTCAGTATCTATCCACTAGTAACAAAGCGAAAACATATGGAATTACATTGTAGCAACACTGTAACATTAATGCCAGACCTGTAATGTCATTTCTGCAGAAATATCTGAAAAATGAAATATTTGTCAAAAAACTGCTTTTTCAATGCCAAAAGAGGTCACAGCATTATTTGAGATTTTTTGAAAAAAAACAAAAAAAAAACAAGCCTGGCTGGGTATTTCTTGATGCTGCGTGTATATGTGACCCCTTCTCTCACCATCCAGCATATTTATATGGATTTTTATTATTGAGACATTTTTTGCGATAGTGCTCCTTTAAATTAGGCCAAAACCCACTGAACTTGTGAAATACATTTGACCAAAGCCCCTACCAATACTCTCTTCTTAGGGTGTAGAACTAGAAATGGATATTTTCGCTTATCAAATCGCCCTGGAACACTGATTTTTTTTTTTGCTCTCCTTATCTGTAGGATGGCAGGTGATTAGTCATTGCATAAGTGTGGCAATGACATCATTGCCACAAACACACAACAGTGGCAATGGAGCTTTACAGCTAAAACAGGCGCCATTATCTGGGATTAGAGTGAAGCAGGAGCAGTAAAAATAGGCATAAGTTACTATTCGTGGTTGGAGCAATTCAGCGGATGCAAGTTAAAAATGTGGGTTTTGGTCCGCTTTAACTATAAACCTCAGTCGGCAACAATAAATCTGTATGGCAAAATCTGTTCGCTAATAATATAGAAAACTAAGAAAACCATATCGATGTACTGGTCAGAATCTTGTCCTCCTTGTCCTGAACCTTGTCCTGAGGAATGAGAATGGTGATGTAAATAATTAAAGGGAAGGAAAAAAAATTGGTTATTTTCACCTGCAATTATGAACATCAGTGTATATTAACTCGCAAGGCTAATGCTGGATGGCTAGGAATAAAGGTGACAGAGTTTGGGTGAGCCATTCCACTATTCTTTTAGGGGTGATTTATTCCATTCCATTGCTGCAGTTGCTGAATACCTGATGCAGTGTGAGTCCCATGCTGTCTGTTTGCTTTGGTAACAGAAAGGAAGGGAATTTCTTCTTCCTCTGCCTCCAATGCTTCCCCCCTGATCCAGACCACCAATACAATCTTGAGGCTCATGTCAGGTTGACACCCCCTCTGTGATAGGCTAGAATCTCAGCTCACTTTAATGCAATGCACACAGCATGCTTGCATCACTTGGCTCTGCCACTCCCATACCAGAGGACAGCACAGGAGGTGAAACTTTAAAGTGATTGACCACCCAATGAAAAACAAAACAAAAGGATGATCACCTTTTGTTCCCTTCAGCTGATCTAAGTTCACCTGACCGACTCTTCCATGTCCGGCTTGGACCCCCCCCCCTCCTTTCAGTCACAGGAGCACGGCCATGCCCTCTATATTCACTACAATGAAGGGGACGTGTCAGCCTTCGGCACACCCCCTCCATTTCAATGAATGGAGAGGGTGTGGTAGCGGTCCTGTGACTGAATGCAGGTCACCAGCCCGACACGCCATCAATCCCAACCTCATGTTCTTTCCTGGGAAAGGTGAGTTGCTGACTGCCAGACTCGAACCAAGCAGGGAAACAAAAGGTGAGTAACCCCTTTTTTATTAGGTGGCCAATCACTTAAACTAAAAATAAATAATTTCTCTGGCAAAATAGCTTTGTTTTTAAAAAGGAAAAAAGGAGAACATTGCCATGTGTATCCCTACAATGGGAGTGTGTATTTGTGTAAGTGTGTATTTGCCAAAAGTAAGTGTGTATTTGCCAAAAGTAATGCGTGATGGGTAAAAACATTGATCTGAATATTTGCTCCCTCAACCCTATTCCATCCCACCTTATTCCTCATCTGTCTCCATCCCTCACTCCAGCCTTAACCTTAATATTTAACTGTTTCTTTTCCACTGGCACCTTTCCTTCCTCTTACAAACATGCAATTAATGCTCCGCTAATCAAGAAACTCTCTGTTGATCTTTCTGCCCATCCTTCACTACCGCCCTATCTCGCTTCTCATCCACACTTCCAAACTTCTTGGACAACATGTCATCTGAGAATTGCCACACTATTTATCTACCAACAACATACTTGATTCCGCCCTAAGCTGAAGCTGCCCTCACCAAAGTCACTAATGATCTGCTCCTCCCCTCTCTAACACATCTATCTCTTTTAACAATTAAAAAATGAGTGCAATTTCCCAAGCTCGGTGCCTGGGAGTCATTCTGGACTTCTCTGGATTTCTGGATTCTTTACCCCCTAGCCACCTCTTGTCATCTCCAAATTAAAAACATCACATGTATCCATCCCGTGTCACCTGCCACCACTAAAATATTAGTGCACGTCCTGGTCATATCCCAACTGGCAGGGCTAGCTCCAGGTTTATGTGGGCCCTCGGGCGTCATGGTCTCAATTTGCCCCTTTGCGGCAGAGAGTCACGGGCCAGGGGTCTATAAATTCCATGGCCAAAACTAAAAACCATATTGCATGTGAAAGCTCCACTTCTCCCGATTACAACGGTACCACATATGTATTGGTAGCTCCCAATTCTTGTCCAGGAGACCCCCAAACTGAAATGAGCACTTTATAACATTTACAAATAAAATACAATAAGGCAATTTTAAGGGTTAAAAATCCACAAAAATTGTGTGGGGTCCCCCCTACCCAACATAACCAGCCTGGGACCAGCTATGTAAGGCTTGTAGAACAGGGCGCAAGGGCCATCCTCTGTGGCCCCCCTGCCCTGCAGGCTACAAACCCACAAAGCCATATGGCCCCAGGCTCTTCTGCCTCCCCTGGGCTGGGGAGGCAGGTAATAGGGGGGCTGCGGGTTTATGGCGGGTGCTGACACCGTCCCTGCCAACTGGTCAACTGCAGTATTGCAGTATCCCATTTTGTAGTTTACCAACTAACAGACTGGCACACCTCCAATCTATCCTGAATTCTGCTGCTCACCCATCTCTCCTCTCGTTCATTTAGCTTTGCTTCCCTCTGTCAATCCCTACAATGGCGGCCAGTTCCACAGGGACAAACTCTCACCTACAAATACCCCCCCCCCCCACATCTTATCTCTGACCCAATAACATTGATCTAGACGAAGCCTACATTCTTCCGCAGTCCTTCTCCTGTCCTCCCCCCTGGCCACCTCCTCTCATGCTCATGCCTCCAAAACTCCTCTTGTGCCACTCCAATCTTCTGGAATGCCTTCCCCCACCCAATCCCCTGCTCCCCAACCCTCAAAGCTTTCAAAGTTGTCCTCAAAACCCACTTATTCTAACAGGCATACAATTTGGCTTAAGCAATTCTCTAAAGGGCACATGCCACAAAGCTTAATAATGACTGTTTGTGGTCCTCACCCCTCATCCTTTACACTGTAAGCTCACAAGGGCAGGGCCCTCCCTCCTATTGTAGCTTGTATTCAGAGGATTCATTGTGAACTCTGTAACACTGCATTTGTAATAGTCTATATACTGTTCTTCCCTGTCTGTAATTACTACTATTAACAGTGCTATGGAAGATAAAAATTAAAATCAATAATTGTATTAATAATAATACACATGAGAAGAATAGAAATAAGCAGTTATTACAGCACAAGCTGGCTCAGGGGACAGGCCATTAGATCTCTCCTGTAAAAGCAAAATGGTACAAAACCAAAACCCATCACCCCTGAATCCCCTTCTTTCCAGTAAAAGAAAGAAACTTGCTTGGCTCAATATTTTGATGGTGTTGTCAGGTTTAAAGAGAATCAAAACCCATGCCCCATCGGACCTGAAATCTTTAAGATTCCAGGGCCGCTGGATGTCCTCTCCCCCGGGGGCATCGAGAATCGGGTTGCCCCGCTGTGTGAAACTCCTCAGGTAGCCCGGAAACTCACCTCCCTGCCCAGTCCAATGGCGCATGCGCAAGCTGCGGCCTCATCCCTGCTATCCCTTTAGCAGGGCGCGTGCCCACGCCAGGCATTTGTGAATTGCCGGCGCGGGCACGCTCCCTGTTAAAGGGTAGCAGAGCATGCAAACAACAGCACTCTCGAGCGTGCTGATTGGCTGAAGAATGCTGCACATGCACCATAGGACCGGGGAAGGATGAGTGACATCGGCGACCTGGGGGTTTCACACAGCGGGGCATCCCCGATTGGGTTGCCCCGGTGGCAAGAACCAAAACCCAGGATAAAGTGGGCCAGTTTAAAGTGCATTATAATGTCATTTTCCCTTATAAACAAATATAGGACCAAAATAATTGAGCTGGGAGTTAGAGGGCTTATATAACTGAGAATTTGTGCGTATAAGGATAGGGAAGGGTTGCTGCTAGTCTGATGTAATTCCCGAGGAACATTTTTGTAGCAAATTGGGAAATTCTTATTAATGTTGATTTTTTCTACAGCACCATTTATCCACCCAGGAATGCTTTTCTAATGTATTCTGTGATAAAAAAAAAATCCTATACCATTACTTTTCTACTTCCTAAGTGTGCAATGGGCATTACTAAATGTATACTATGTATACATGGTACTACTCTGACATGTATACAATTCTTCACACATCTTTTTATTACATAAATGCTTCAATCAATATAAAATAACTCACAAGTAAAGTAACACATACATAAAAAACAATGTTTATTTTACATACGACCATAGGCCTCGATTCAATAAGAGTTGAAAAAAATTCTCATGGTAAGTGAGTAGTAATAAATTCAAGTCATGAGAAAAAAGCCTGAGAATATCACTGTTGCTAAATCACCAGATAAAAAGACAATGAAAGTTAGCAGATTGACTTTCATTGTTTTCCTATCTGGTTATTCAGCAACAGTGACATTCTCAGGCTTTTTTCTCATGAATTGAATTTTTTACCACCATGAGAATTTTTTTCAACTCCTATTGAATCGAGGCCTATGTTTCAAAAAAAGGCTGAGACGAGATGATTTTTTAAAAAATTAAATTTAGGCAATTTGCCATATTTCCCCAAGAAATTGGGATTCAGCTGAATCCAATTTTTAACGAATCCATGTTAAAAAAACTCACCTCCATCCCCCATCTCAGTGGCGTGCAGTTGGCAGCGGGTACTTCCCTGCTCCCCTTCTGCTTTGTGTATTGCGCAGCAGGAGGGGAGCGGGGGAAGCCTGCCATGCTGTCACTGCGCTAAGAAAGAGCCTGTTGCCAGCCACTGGACGGTAGCAATGGGAGAGCCTGCGAGCAGAGACTCGTGGGGGAGGAGGTGAGCATCAATCACCTGCAGGCCGGCTCCCCTGTCAGTCCGGTCTGCTAGCTGGCAAGGGGTGTCTCAGCAACCCCAGAAGCAAGCTTGTGCAGAAGCAAGGCAGAAGGCCAAGATAGACCAAACTGGGAACATAATTAAAGGGATAGTGCAGGCAAAGGCAATTGTTAGACTATTGTGCCAGCTAGGTTTGGCAGTGTCCTAAACTGTTTTCAGTTTTTTCAATTGAACAGGCAGAGATATCAAGGTTTACAGTTTCACCTTATAATTTTTCTTTTGGCTCTGTGATGACACATAATAATCAGCATAATGGGCAGGGTCTGTATGAGCCATTCTTATACAATGGTTAGAATCAGTTGTTATGCACAATTTATAATCCAGGGAGGGTGCAGGCTCTACTGCCTTGTTCCAAAACTGTGATTGTGACACCCAGTCACAACCACAAACACGTCTATGCTTATGCAAATATGTGGCTATTCATATGCTAATTCATATAATCAATGATGGTGGAAGGCACAAGGCTGTGCTGGCTGTGATGGCTCAGGCTGCATAATATGTACTTGTCCTTGCACAGCTAACAAGTGGGGGTGGAGCTACAGACCATCAGTATAGCTCTATGATGGGTGGTCTATTTCTAATCCACACTGCACAATTTCTAATCCACACTTTGATGATCAATGGCACAGGGAGGGTGCAGGCTCTACTGCCTTGTTCCAAAACTGTGATTGTGACACCCAGTCACAACCACAAACACGTCTATGCTTATGCAAATCTGTGGCTATTCATATGCTAATTCATATCATCAATGATGGTGGAAGGCACAAGGCTTTGCTGGCTGTGATGGCTCAGGCTGCATAATATGTACTTGTCCTTGCACAGCTAACAAGTGGGGGTGGAGCTACAGACCATCAGTATAGCTCTATGATGGGTGGTCTATTGCAAAAGAAATTTAGGGGGTGTACCACTACTCTTTGCCTTGTTTCTACTTCCATAAGCAGATGTGTTTTTACAGAAATGGAGAACACAGCCATTAGGAAATGAGCTGCTGAAAGATAGTTTATGCACTTTGCCTATAAAGTCCCTTTAAGGTTAAAGTCATTGTCCTGTGTATATAACCAGGGCTATTCTCAAATAACCGTGTAAATGCTGATGTTCCTCCTATTTCTTTTTCAAACAAGGCTTCCAAGATTTTCTTATTCTTACTGGTATGTGTGTCCACTCATGGAGAAAAGCCTAACTGAATATGCATAAGGTCAGTCCCTAAGACTGCCCAAGCAAAATCCAGATGCAGATGAACACCAGGCATAGGGTCTGTGGTCCCTATAGCTCCAGCCATTCCAGATAAACAGCAAGCAAATCCTTAAATATTCTAACATTAAACTCTACTCACCTCCAATGTCTTCATCCAACGCCGGACGCTTCATCCAGCTCCCGTTCTCCTTTGGTTCCTCTTCTTCCAGCAGAATTGTTCAAAGTGACCGCTGTCCCGATGTTTAGATTGAAGGAAGATAAGGGCCCCTCTTCTTTATAGACTGGCACCCTGCCAGGCTCTGAGCACTCCATGTCAATAGACACTATAGCGTGGTTTCCCTGAGAGTCCCTCCCAGCGTCATTGTACAGCTGGGGCTTTCCAGAGAAAGCCATGCCTTAAGCAATGGGAACCCCAGCCCCTATGCTTGGCGTGCCGGCTAGTAGCCTTGCAGAGAGGGGACCCCAGGTAGTTTTTAATGAGCAGAAGATATTAACACAATGCTTCCCACAGGGAGACAGAAGGGCTGTATCAATGGGATGGGTTGGGATGGGTATGGGAATGAAAGAGGGAGGTGGCCCCTTCAGAAACTCTGGGCATCCATTGGTGGATAAGATTGTGAGGGGAGGCGCCATAGGCGAGGAGCATTATTTCCTTTTCCTCAGGTGCTGAGTGCAAAATGGATGCTTGGGACAGCATTAGGAGGAGGTAAGTCCAGTTTCGTTCATCTGCCTGGTCAATCCCTTTAAGAGATGGAAAGAAATCCTAAGAGCCCCGAGCTTCCTGCCCAGGCAGACATTCCAAAGTATTGGTTGGAGGAGTCTTGGTGTATGGACCTAGATAGTGGTAAGTGTTGAGGGATGGAGGTGTCTACCTGTTCAAGAACCTGCCCCAGCACCCAATAAATGGCACCACTTGGAGGAGGTCTGGAGAAAGCTGATAGAGTAGAAGAGAGTAAGGAAATTTATGGTGAGGGCACATAGAAATTTAGGAGCAGATAGAGTAAAGTAATGAAAGAAGGTTGGAGGGAAAGCATGCAGGAATGTTCACAAGGTATGAGGGTGGCAGCTGACAAGATGTCTGGGGATACTGGATAGGGAGGGCTGGACAGGAAGGATGTGGACATTGCATGTTATTTGTCCATCCCTCTAGAATACTTAAAGTAATTACTAGCCCTAAACCATAAATGTAATCCAGTACTATTAGCAATCAAAACATATCAAAATGCACTGTGCCTAAATATTTATAATGCTAAGGTTAATATATTCTTAGATCATCTCCAAACTATAATCCACCCATACAATGCTGTGAGCAATCTAGCATATCAAAGTGCACCATGAATAAGCATGAATAATACACAATTCAATATATTAATACGTCACCATAGAAACCAAGTCAATCCATAATCATAAATATATAAATATGTAAAAAAATAAATACTGACTCAAGAAATATATAACCCTAATCACGCATTGTAATAGTCAATGCAAATCATAAGTGCAAGTAATGGCAACAGGACCATAAGTTCAAATTATCTAAAGGCTCAGGCTGAAACACTAACTGCATACGGTAGGTCAAATGCTTGATAACACTGGGAGACTAGAAAGTTGGCCAAACCACTTGGCTATGTCTGTTATGTGAGCCATAGTTGTTGTCAGGAATCGGCACTTACCCGGGCCCCGTTCCGGCGCTGTCTTTGGGCGGCCGGCCGCAGCAGCTCCTGCCCGGCGGCCACGCCGAGCGGCGGCGGCTCAGGCGGCGCCGAGCACGGCCGCTCTCCTTCCTCGCTCCCGCGTCACTGTCTCGAGCACATAATCTTTATGCCCTCCGGCGGCGCTGCACACAGCGCGCCCGCAGGAGGCTGTAGTAGGGAGGGGTTGAACCAAGGGGCACAGGCACGCCCCTTGGTTCTGGCTATGGGCCAATGAGCCCAAAGGAGGTTCTGGGCTACACGCCCTTTTAGTTTGTGGTCCAATGTGTGTCAGGATTGTAAAGTGCACCAATCACTACACTGTTTCCGCATGCCCAATTAGACCTGGTTCCTATAAAGGTTCACCCCCGTCAGTTGTTCAGTGCCTGTTATAGCGCCTAGTACCTAGCCTGTCTTGTGAATATTAGCCGATCTGAACTCCTGTTGCCGACCTTGATTGTACCGACCACTCTCGATCTGAACTCATGTTGCCGACCTTGATTGTACCGACCACTCTCGATCTGAACTCCTGTTGCCGACCTTGATTGTACCGACCACTCTCGATCTGAACTCCTGTTGCCGACCTTGATTGTACCGACCACTCTCGATCTGAAACCCTTTTGCCGACCCCTGCCTGTATCCAGACTACGAGTTGCCTTATCCCTGGTGCCGCTACGATCTCTGTCTTCCGCTGTCGACCTCTGGCCTATCTCTGGACTTCCTCTGCCAACGCTCTAGCTATTGGTTCTCCAGACCTCCTACATATAAGCTCACTGTCAGGTCCCGTGGGACGCCCACCTTCCAATAAAACAGCAACCCCCAATCTCCGCTGCTTTCTTCGCCTATAGCCAAGCCCCCGTTTGCCGGGACGCTAGACACGCCTCACCGGACACGGTTGCCCCCAGGACTTGTTAGCACAAAGGATGCTGACTTATGCAGGGGAAGGCAGACGAACCAGGAACAAGACTGGGTAGAGACAAACGGGCAGAGGTCATACACGGGTGGTCAATCCGAGGAGGCACGGTACAGGAGGGTTAAGATGAAAGAATAGTCAGGGCTAGCCAAAGGTCACAACGGGAGATCAGAGATACGCGGTACAGAGGAGCAGGCAGAAATCGTGGTAAAAAAACAGGCAAGGTCGGTCCAGGCGGCAATCAGGGATGGTCATACACGGCAAGATTCACAGGGAAAACAGAGATCAAAATCACACCCAGCAGCACGCTATCACGGGCAAGGATCAACTGCAGAGGGAACACCTTTATAGGAACGATGGATCCAGGGAAGGGACGTGATTGGTGCACACAAGAACCCTAAAGTGATTGCCCCATTCAAATTTAATAGACATGGGCTCATTGGCCCAGAGCAGATTACCTCCAGCGGCTGCGCTGTGCATAGCGCCGCCGGAGGGCATAAACAGAAGACAGACGCGCGCGCGCGCGTACACGATGCTGCGCGCCGGGAGAGCGCCGAGCTGGCAGTGGCGCGGCCGCTCCCGACGCCGCCGAAGAGGAGGCCGCCCGAGCAGCCGCTCGCGACGGACAGAGCCGAGCGGCTGCTCGTGGCGGAAATAGCCGAGCGGCGGCCGGGAAGAACGCACGCCGGCCCGCCGCCTGCTGCAGAGGCCGCCCAGCCCGTGCTCCGGTAGAGCGAGAGGAGCCGACGTGGGACCGGAGGACAGGTAAGGAGGTGGTTCCCGTGACACTACCCCCCCCTTCACGAGGGGCCTCTGGACCCTTACCAGGCTTATCCGGATTCTCACAATGGAATCTATTAATTAGGGTTTTGGCATGGACATCCTTGGCCGGTACCCAACACCTCTCCTCAGGACCAAAACCCTTCCAATCTATTAAATACTGTAAAGAGTTTTGAAGCACCCGAGCGTCGAGTATTCTATTAATTTCATATTCAGGCTCATCTCCCACTATGATCGGGGGAGGAGATGACACCTGAATATTTTTGGCAGATTTTAACAAAGAAACATGAAAGGTCGACGGAATTTTCATGGATAAAGGTAACTTGACTTTAAAGGTAACATTGCTCAGTTTGTTAACAATAGGAAAAGGACCGATGTACTTAGGGCCTAGCTTAGACGAGGGTTGTCTAAGGGCAATATTTCTTGTAGATACCCAGACCCAATCTCCCACCTGAAATGGTGGTTCTCGCAACCTATGTCGGTCCGCAAAAACTTTATAAGTTCTGGAGGCTTTCTTTAAGTTAGTCTGTATCAGACCACACCTTAGTCCTCTCCCGTAGCCATTCCTCCAAGGCCGGCAAGTTGGAGGAAGGACCAGAGAAGGAGGATGCCTTAGGATTCCTACCATAGTTACAAAAAAATGGTGAAAACTTAGTTGATTCGCTAGGCGCATTGTTAAAGGCGAATTCCGCAAATTCGATGAATTCCGCCCATTGTTCTTGGCGGTTGGACACGAAACAGCGTAAATATTGTTCTAAACTCTGATTCACCCGTTCGGTCTGTCCGTTAGACTGGGGGTGATAGGCTGTAGAGAGAGAAACTTTAATACCTAAGCGATTACAGAAAGCTTTCCAGAAACGGGACACAAACTGGACTCCTCGATCTGAAACAATATTCTGCGGTAGACCATGGAGGCGAAAAACATGTTTAATGAATAGTTGTACTAAGTCTGGTGCCGACGGAAGTTTTATCAGTGGAATAAAGTGTGCCATTTTACTAAAGCGGTCCACTACTACCCAAATTACAGTATTTCCCTGCGACGGAGGTAGATCAACAACAAAGTCCATGGATATGTGAGACCATGGCTCACTGGGGATTTCTAAAGGAACTAATAATCCCGCTGGGAACCAATGGGTAGTCTTACTCCGGGCACATACAGGACATGCTTCGACAAAGGCGGAAGTATCACGTCTGATGGTGGGCCACCAGACATGGCGTTTGGCGATGGCCAAGGTCTTCCGAATACCTAAGTGACCGGCGGACTTGGCATCATGAAGTTCTTGTAAAACGGCAAGACGTAAGTGAGGTGGAACAAATAAACATTCGGAGGGTTTGCCAGGAGGGGAATCAACCTGGAATGGCATCAACGAGCTAGACAAGTCAGGGAGAAGAGCGGCCACAACACAGCCTAAAGGTAGAATCGATTCAGGAGGACCAACCTGGTCCTTACAATCACCAAAGTTCCGAGATAGGGCATCTGCTTTGGCATTCTTCTTCCCTGGTTTATAGGTAATAATGAAATTGAATCGAGAAAAGAAGAGTGCCCAGCGAGCCTGACGGGAGTTGAGCCTTTTAGCGGACTCTAAATATTCTAGATTTTTGTGATCAGTATATACAGTGATGGGGTGTAGGGAACCTTCTAGCCAGTGACGCCATTCTTCAAAGGCCAGTTTAATACCCAATAGTTCCCTATTCCCAACATCGTAATTGCGTTCGGCGGACAAAACTTTACGAGAGAAGAACGCACAAGGATGCAGTCTCTCAGGACTGCCTGAATACTGAGAGAGGACCGCTCCTACTCCCAGTTCTGAGGCATCAACCTCCAACAGGAATGGATGCTTAGTATCGGGATGTATCAAAATTGGAGCAGAGGTAAAGGTTTCTTTTAGTAATTGAAAGGCGTTTTTTGCTGAGGGAGGCCACTCCTCAACAAAAGCGCCCTTACGAGTAAGATCAGTTAAAGGACTCACAATGGACGAGAATCCCCTTATAAATTGTCTGTAAAAATTCGCAAATCCTAAAAATCTCTGAAGCGCCTTAAGGGTTCTAGGTTGCTCCCATTCCATTATAGCGGAAACCTTGGAGGGATCCATAACCAACCCACGCTTGGAGATTATATATCCTAGGAACGGAATTTCAGACACTTCAAATACACATTTGGAGATCTTAGCATACAGACGATTCTCCCGTAACCTCTGTAACACCGCTTTGACATGTTGACGGTGCTCCACCAGGGAACGGGAAAAAATCAGTATGTCATCCAAATAGACCACCAGAAATCGACCTAGAAAATCACGAAATATGTTGTTAACAAAATCTTGAAACACTGCAGGAGCATTACATAAACCGAAAGGCATGACCAAATATTCATAATGCCCATCTTTTACATTGAAGGCTGTCTTCCATTCATCCCCCTGGCGTATGCGAATTAGGTTATATGCCCCTCGAAGATCTAATTTGGAGAAGACCTGAGCTCCTGTAACCTGGTTAAAAAGGTCATTGATTAAAGGTAGCGGATACCTATTCTTCACCGTAACCTTGTTTAACCCTCGATAGTCTATACAGGGGCGTAACCCGCCGTCCTTCTTCTCGACGAAGAAGAACCCTGCACCAGCAGGTGAGGTAGATGGACGGATAAATCCCTTCTGGAGGTTCTCAGTAATATAATCTTTCATAGCCTGCTCTTCAGACCGTGTGAGATTATATATCTTCCCTCTAGGGGCCATAGTCCCTGGGAGTAAATCGATAGGACAGTCGTAGGCCCTATGAGGGGGAAGAATATCAGCGGACTTTTCTGAGAACACATCTGCCCAATCTGCGTAGGCTGGTGGTAAACCATCAAGGACGATAGGTGAGGATCTAAGGGATATGGAGAAGCAATGATCATGACAGGAAGGACTCCATTTTACAAGGTCCCCAGACCTCCAATCTATTACTGGGTTATGGGTCTTTAAACAAGGAAATCCCAACACAATAGGGGAAACGGGGCTTTCAATAACAAGAAATTCTAATTCTTCCGAGTGAGCAGAACCCACAGTTAAATTTACCAAGGGAGTCTTGTAGGAGACCAACCCTCCCTCAATGGGCTTATTATTGACCGCCAGGACCCGAAGGGAATTTTCTAATGGAATTAAAGGTATCCCAAGTGTGGTGGCAAGTGATCTATCCAGGAAATTGCCAGCCGCTCCACTGTCAATGAAGGCGGAGGCAATGGTCCTGGAAGGACCCCAAGAGAGCATAACGGGTAGAAGTACTCGATTAACAAGAGGGAATGATACCTGACTGCCTAGATGAAGTCCCTCAGCAGGATCTAGGCGCTGTAGTTTCCCGCCACCGGAGCTTTGTTTGGGCAGCTCTTGGCGAAGTGACCAGGATTCCCGCAATAAAGGCAGAGGCCTTGGGATCTACGCCGAACCTTCTCAGCCTGGGAGAGATGGGTCACTCCAAGCTGCATAGGTTCTTCAGGCGACGAAGGAGAGGAGGAAGCGACTGCCCCCCTAAGGCTTGACTCTTGGTGTGAGGGTCCCCAAGGTTGGTCCTTGCCTCTTTCCTGGCGTCTCTCCCTGAGACGTCAATCCACTCTAATGGCCAGCTGCATATACTCATCCAGGCTCTTGGGTAGTGGATAATTTACTAGGATGTCTTTGATATTTTCAGAGAGTCCAATCCTAAATTGGCTACATAAAGCTGGGTCGTTCCACTTGGAGTCTATGGCCCATCGCCGGAATTCTGCGCTATACTCCTCCGCAGAGCGTTTGGCCTGTTTAAGATTCCGTAGTTTAGAATCAGCTGTTGCAACCCGATCAGGGTCAGCATATAAGAGTTCCATAGCAGAAAAGAATGAGGTGACCGATTGTAGGGCTTCATCAGTAGGAGCTAGTCCAAATGCCCAGGTCTGAGGGTCACCCTGGAGAAGTGATATGACAAGGCCGACACGTTGAGACTCTGATCCAGTCGCGTGGGGTCGAAGACGGAAGTAAAGCTCGCAAGAGTTCTTAAAGTTAGAAAACTTCGTCCGATCCCCGAAGAATTTCTCAGGAAGAGGAATTTTGGGCTCAATGGCTGGGCCAGGGTCCACTGGCGCAGGAATTTGGCGACTCTCCTGAGTAGCCACTCGCTGGGCCAGCTGGTTGATGGCGGTGGCCATGGCTTGTACCTGCTGTATTAATTCTTCCATCTAGGATAGTTTTTTTTAGGCCCGTGATAATGTCAGGTCCCGTGGGACGGCCACCTTCCAATAAATCAGCAACCCCCAATCTCCGCTGCTTTCTTCGCCTATAGCCAAGCCCCCATTTGCCGGGACGCTAGACACGCCTCACCGGACACGGTTGCCCCCAGGACTTGTTAGTACAAAGGATGCTGACTTATGCAGGGGAAGGCAGACAAACCAGGAACAAGACTGGGTAGAGACAAACGGGCAGAGGTCATACACGGGTGGTCAATCCGAGGAGGCACGGTACAGGAGGGTTAAGATGAAAGAATAGTCAGGGCTAGCCAAAGGTCACAACGGGAGATCAGAGATACTCGGTACAGAGGAGCAGGCAGAAATCGTGGTCAAAAAACAGGCAAGGTCGGTCCAGGCGGCAATCAGGGATGGTCATACACGGCAAGATTCACAGGGAAAACAGAGATCAAAATCACACCCAGCAGCACGCTATCACGGGCAAGGATCAACTGCAGAGGGAACACCTTTATAGGAACGATGGAACCAGGGAAGGGACGTGATTGGTGCACACAAGAACCCTAAAGGGATTGCCCCATTCAAATTTAATAGACATGGGCTCATTGGCCCAGAGCAGATTACCTCCGGCTGCGCTGTGCATAGCGCCGCCGGAGGGCATAAACAGAAGACAGACGCGCGCGCGCGCGTACACGATGCTGCGTGCCGGGAGCGCGCCGAGCTGGCAGTGGCGCGGCCGCTCCTGACGCCGCCGAAGAGGAGGCCGCCCGAGCAGCCGCTCGCGACGGACAGAGCCGAGCGGCTGCTCGCGGCGGAAATAGCCGAGCGGCGGCCGGGAAGAACACACGCCGGCCCGCCGCCTGCTGCAGAGGCCGCCCAGCCCGTGCTCCGGTCGAGCGAGAGGAGCCGACGTGGGACCGGAGGACAGGTAAGGAGGTGGTTCCCGTGACACTCACATCCTTTGAGCCATTAAGTCCTGGGGGCAACCGATCCCGGGTAGGCGTATTCTGCGTCCCGGCAAGCGGGGGCTCCTACAGGTGAAGCTGGCTGCGGAGATTGGGGGTTGTGGGCTTACCAAGAGGGCTGAAGTTATCCCGAGCATGACAGTTGTCTTTTAGGGCAAGGATATGCATTGATAAAGGGGGTTATTTGGACTGGATCATTCATGTCAGCTATAGGCATAGCACTAGCAAGGACATCTGGTGAATGCGTGAATCTCACAGGGAATTTCTTCTTTGAAGAGCTCTAGTGGCTGCTGACTTGCTTGCAGAGTACTGGAGATCATTGGGCAAACCACACAGACTGGAAGGAAGATGCAGGTGGTAGGTGAGTTCACATCATTTTTTAAACCCTTTTACTTCCAGCCTACCTAGAGATTTTAGTACCACTTTTTGCCAAACAATGTTAAGCATTTTCCACTATATATGGTTAACTGTGATTTGTGCAGGAATTTCCAGGAAAATTAACCCGAAATGTCTTGTTTTTAATATGTTCAGTGCTTTCTTAATATTTTGGGGTAATACGGTGGAAAAAAAGATTAAACTCTATTTTGTAGCTTTTTTTTACTTTACGTTTTTCCAGAACAACATATCGCATACTTATCGTGTATTGTAAAATCCCCATTCCTCCTGAATACAATAGTACCACATACAGTATATATCGGTAGATACCCATTTCTGACCCTCAAACTGAAAAGAGCGCTTTATGAGATTTTCAAATAAAATACAGCTAACTGCACCTTACAGTTAACCTGCAATAAAACTATCACGTGTTAAGCTCCTTAAATATAAAGCATTAAAAATGGTTAAACCCTTTAAATATAAAGAAGTAAAAATGCTTAAAACCTTAAAAAGGAAATACAAAAAATGTTGTGAGTGCAAATAGCCGGCCCCTGGCCCCAAAGGCTACCGGCCCACATGGGCATCGGGCTCTTCTGCATCTCTTTGAGGAAGCAAGTAATTAGGCGAGTGTTTTGGCAAGTCACCCGCTTGCCAGCAGGTGACTTGCCGGTCCCTCCTTCCCTTTGAACTGGTATTTACCCCTTTGTGAAATGGTAAGGGGTCCTTGAAACTCCTGTCTCAGGGACCCCCTACAACTTCTCAAAGGGTTAGGTAAAAAAAAACCCGAACAAATAAGTCCTTTATTATTATTATTATTATTTTTTTTAACTAATACCTCCTTCCATGCCCCGGCTGAGAGGGGGATATTAGGCTTCCCTGCTGTGTGCCCGATTTCGGGCATTTGTCCCGGCATCTCGCAGCGCTAGCACATGTCCCACACCGTCATTGCTCTCCGTCATCCATTACTGGACCTCTCAGACGCCCGCTGTGGCCTCTCAGATGCTCGCCTGCACACTTGGGGCGCCTGAGAGGCTGCAGCAGCTGGGTGTCTGAGAGGCTGGCTGTTTTTTTCTCCCTTTAAGCTTTTAGGCTCATTAGTGGTTCAGTGGGTGGGTGGAACTCCAGGAAGGAGCCTGGCCTTGCTGGAGATCACTGGATATTGCGCAGGGGAGATCGTCTACATTGTGGTGAGTATGTCTCTGTGTGTGTGTGTGTCTGTCTGTGTGTGTCTGACTAGAGGACCTTATTTTTGTCTATTTTATGGGATTGTTCGTTTTATTTATATGGATTTTAACTATCAAGAATAAAATTGCAATTTTATTGCACAAGCTGGCAGGCACTTTTTGGATTCTTTGTCTGTCTGTCTGTGTCTGCCTAACTGGATGCCCCTAACTGTCTGCAATGAGGGATGTCACTCACTGGCTGCACTGAGGGATGCCCCTAACTGGTTGAAATGAGGAATGCCCCTCACTGACTATAATGATGGATGCCCCTAACTGAAAGTCATGAGGGATGCCCTTCACTGACTGTAATGAGAAATGCCCCTTACTGACTGTAATGAGGGATGCCCCTTACTGGAAATAATGAGGGATGCCCCTCACTGGCGGGAATGGAGGGATGCCCCTCACTGGCTGGAATGGATGGATGTCCCTCTCACCACAGCCCCTGGCTGTAATTTGCATATAATATATATATATATATATATAATTCTTAGGTGGTGTTTCGCTTTAAGGGCGTGACTGGGGCGTGGTTTAAATGTTAAAAAATGTCTTCTCGTGTCCTTCTTTACGGCTTCAAAAGTTGGGAGGTATGCATCATGGTGGCCATTAGAACCATGTGGCCAACTGGAGTCTTGGGTCTCCTGCCCTTATGGCTGCCATAGGTAAAGTGGACACTTTCAATTCAGAGGGAAAATAATTGAACTGAAACAACCATATCACCCGAGTCAACCCCAAAAGCAAGCTTTGCTCATCACCATTACTAATGTATAAGCTGTTTTTTTCTAACCACAGATAGGCTTTATGTGCACTGATGAGAACTGCCATGTCACTACACTCTCAGATAAGTGTTACGAGTTGTGGGATTGACTTTGGGAAAAAAAACAAACCCTGAGGACAGAACACCCTGGAGGTGGTTGATGTTGCAGCTACTACAGTGAATGGCGACAGCCTGCTGCATAAATATTCCCAAAACCTCCAGGCCACAAAGAATAACATGAGATGTGGCACACACACGCATTACCTAACTGATGGGTGCTGGGATAAAATATGACCACAAGTGGTAAGCATCATGAGAAGAAATGCAGCCATGATTTCCCTGATATGCCCGCACATAAATATTTGTATACTCTGACAGTAATATGGCAGGAAGGTATTATCTATTTATAAGCCATTTTCACATGGATGGCCAGCAAAACATAGGCTGCCACTAAGTGCTGGGAAAGCTCTGCTGGCAGAAAGGTCCAATTAAAGCAGTGGATGTTGTTTCAAAAAATATGCTATTTATAGAGTTGAGCAAGCCCAAACTGCTAAGTTCAGGTTCGTACCAAACTTTGCGAGTTTGGCTCCCCGAATCCATGCATGGATTTCAACTTTAAGCACGCTATTGTCCTTTTCAGGACATTTATTCAGGGAAAATGGCTGTCATTACTCTGTAATAGCACTTGGGTGTCAGTACTCTGTAATATCAATTGTTACAATTTTTGCGCACTGTGCACTGGTTCAAACCACTGGTGTGTCAGTACTGGTGTGTCAGTACTCTTTAATAACACTTGTACCAACCACTGGTGTGTCAGTACTCCAATTGTTACTGGAGTATGCACTGGGTCAGGACAGTTAAATTGGAACTTCACTTAAAACCTTACTATCCCTTAGCCAGGCGCCCGTAACATTCCCCAATGCTCCCTATCCTGGCCACCGCCATGCAGAACTGAAGACACAGAGCTGTATCCCCCAGCTCCGTGTGTGCTCCCGCCTATTCATGTGAATAGGTGGTGAGAGTGTGCACAGATCTGGTGGATGCAGCCTTGCTTTTTTTCCTGCAGGAGCCTTTGGAGACTGGGAGGATGGCGCAGGCGCCTGGCTAAGGTAAGGGCAGGGGGCATTTTTAAGTCAAGATCTGCTTTAAGGCCCTCTTAAAAGGAAAAAAGGCCAAGTGGGTGCACACGATCATTTTCAGGTCATTTCAGGGAAAAGGGCTGAAGTGAGGGCTAGATAGGTTGGGTGTCAGTACTCTGAAATACCACTTGGGTGTCAGTAATCTGTAACAGCAATTGTTATTGGAGTATGCACTTGGTCATGGCAGTTAAGGCTCTTCTGAAAAGAAAGAAAAACATTTTTGTCCAGTATGCACTGGTTCAAATTGGTATGTCAGTACTGTAATATCAATTGTTTAGGCCCCCTGGGGGGTCACTGTTTGTAATATCGATTGTTCAGGCCCTTGGCAGTCACTGCTCTGTATACCAATAGTTCAAGCCACTTGGGGATCACTGCTCTGTAATACCAATTATTCAAACCACCTGGGGGTCACTGTTCTGTAATACCAATTGTTCAA
Source organism: Gastrophryne carolinensis (assembly GCA_027917425.1). Taxonomy (NCBI): domain Eukaryota; kingdom Metazoa; phylum Chordata; class Amphibia; order Anura; family Microhylidae; genus Gastrophryne; species Gastrophryne carolinensis. The sequence continues at coordinate 29,198,000 of CM051243.1, forward strand.
GCCCCTTGGGAGTCACTGCCCTGTATTACCAATTGTTCTGGCCACTTGGAGGTTGCTGCTCTTTAATACCAGTTGTTCAAACCACTTGGGGGTCACTGCTTTTAAACTATTTAATTATTGGCACACCTGACATTATACTCTTTTGAACTTTGATAAACTATTTAATTGTGGGCACACCTGGCATTATACTCTTTTGAGCATTGATTAACTATTTAATTGTGCGCACACCTGGCATTATATTAATTTGCGCTTTGATAAAATATTTCATTGTGGGCACACCTGGCATTATACTCATTTGAGCTTTGATAAACTATTTAATTGTTGGCACACCTGGCATTACACCTTATTGGGCTTTGATAAACCATTCACTTGTTGACCCACCTTGTATTATACAAAGAGGTACACATGAAGACTAGAGATGAGCGAACCGGTTCGGACGAACCGGAATTCGCTCCGAATTTCAGGAAATATTCAATTCGGCACGAACCCGAATATTTTGTGGTTCGTGCCGATCGAATTTTTCCTGAAATTAAAAAAAAAAAAAAAAGCCGGCATGGTGGGAGCGGGCCGGCCGGTTCCGCTGACAGCGGAGCCGGCCGGCGGGCCGGTAAAGCCGGCCGGCCCGCTCCCACCATGCCGGCATTTAAAAAACAAAAAAAAAAAAAAAAGCATTTTTGCCGGCATTGTGGGAGCGGGCCGGCCGGCTCCGCTGTCAGCGGAACCGGCCGGCCCGCTCCCACCATGCCGGCATTTTAAAAAAAAGCAAACACTTACCTGCAGGTCCGGAGCGTGGAGGCCGGCGCCGCTCTCAGCTGTCATCTGAGGGCGCGTCATACTGAGCCGGCCGGCCCGCTGCCACCATGCCGGCAAAAATGCTTTTTTTTTTTTGTTTTTTTTTTGTTTTTTAAATGCCGGCATGGTGGGAGCGGGCCGGCCGGCTTTACCGGCCCGCCGGCCGGCTCCGCTGACAGCGGAACCGGCCGGCCCGCTCCCACCATGCCGGCATTTTTGATGGGGAACTTCATAAAAGTTCGATTCGGCCGAACCCGAATTTCTTTGTGAAATTCGGCGAATCGGCCGAATCGAACTTTTCAAAAGTTCGCTCATCTCTAATGAAGACTTCAAAGTGCATTGTTATCTGTAGATGGCAACATAATATACTGTGCATCCATAATGCATTCAATGGGAATGCTGGAAGCTAAAACATACACCTAATGTAGGGAAATTATATATGCCAAATCAGTGCCTTGAAGGTAAAGAATGAGTGCTTAAGAATAACTTAGTAGTCACATAATTCTTTCATTCATAAGCTCTTTTACAACTCCCATTTTCATTTTATGATCCATTTCTTTCCTAATTTCCCTAAGCCCCTAATTTGTCAGAAGTGGTTTACTCTTATGTAAGGAAGAATGAATTAATGTAATAAAAAAAATCCTTCTCAAATTCTCTTTACTCCATTAAATGCAAGGGTTCACAGGAATACAAGATTTTAATCTGGATTCTCTATAAATATTACACTTGGTAGCTCCACAACTTTGGCAAGGTTCAAGAATGTCACTTAGAAAGTCTTCTCCAAATCATGGACATAAATATGGAAATCGTCATCAAACTTGATGAAGTACACTGGCTTCCATTTGATGAATTACTGTACCATGCCAGTCCTTTTTGAGCCCTCTTCTTTGGCATATTCCACTTGCTTCCCAACTAGGCGGTCCACAACCTCTCCTGGCTCTCTTTCCGCTAGAGGAGAATCATTCATGGCATGATGCGAAAATCTCCTTCTTTATTGTCATCTAAAAGCTGATACATGTGTAGAACAGGGTCTTTTTCATATTTTTTTTTTTCATTATATAAAACAACATGTTTATGATTGGTGCTCTAGCTAAAACCATCCCTGACCATTCATCTTTGGATGTGTCTTTCCTTTCAACCATATGTTCCACAGCCTTAGCAACCATTGTGACAGCCAAATGAGCATTGCTTTTTCCGGGATGAAGCAACTCTGTCTGGAAATATATCAAGAGCTACTACAAGAGCAGACACCCTTTATCCTTGTGGAGTTCTAGACCATAAACACAGTCAAACTCATACTTAATAAGGTAGAGGAAAGGGTTGACTTGTTCTTGATCTGAAACAGATAATTTCCCTTGTGTTATTGCACCACTGCCCTCTTTCCGTGTTGTTTCCTGCAGCCATCAATGTTTCTTCTAGGCTGAGAAATTTCTGTTTATCTTCAGAAATGTAAGGATGTCCACGTTGGCTGTGGATAGGTGGATAATTTTGTTGGTGATGACACCCCCATGTGGTGCTGAACACACGTTCTGATAGGACATTTGTTGCAGGGCAGGCCAGCACCTTCAAGGCATAGACGGCAAGCTCTGGCCACATGTCCAATTTACCAACTTGGCTGCTGGAACTCCCCTATCGTCTGCTGCTGCTCACACACCCGTTCCAACATACAGCATGTAAAATTCCACGGAAAATGTTTTTTGTTTGCTTTGCAGGTCCCTGGAGACTGACCCTGTGCAGAGATTATTCACAATCATCTCTCTTCAGTGACTGGTGGCACAGCGTGCAAGACTCAGTGCTCAGTGCCTGGGTAGGGTGGGCAGTGGTACCAAAGGGCTGACCGCTGATGGTTTGCACCCTTCTCCCTTTTTGGGGCTGGGTTACCACCACCATTTCCACTGAAATCTGATTGCCTTCAGTTCATGTTGGGTCTAGGACTTTGTCATCACCCCTCAGATTATTTCCACCCACTCCTCCCCACTACCCTCTTTCTCAGCCTCCATATTGTAGAAAGCCGCAGCAGTCAGCACTTGGGTTTCATCCTCATCATAGATGTCCTGCGATGGTCTGTTGTCCACATCCTAATCCTCTAACACAAGTTGTTGGGCATCTGGAAGCCCCATGTCTGTAACTGGGGCAGGGTAGTTGCGAAGACGGCCTTGCTGATTTGAAGGGGGTTAGGTGGAGGGCTCTGCAGAAGTTGAGTGGATTGAAGAAAAAAAAAAGGAGCGGGGTGATAGGGATGGAAATAATAAAAAAAAAATACTAACAATGTTTTTCTGTCTCCTCCTGCAATTTTTAGTTTGTACAGTGCCACTGAATACAACAGAGCTCTATAGAAATTGTAACCAGTTCTTGTAGAGACCTGGCACATATAAGTGGAAAAAGTAGTACAATCCATTAATATTTCTCCTTCTTCACATGGCAGAGTGCTCCCACAAGTTCCCCATCTCACGCTACACTCAGGAGCACATGGCCTGCATATGCAGGGGGCACGTGTATTACTGTAACTATATGTCCCTGCTTCTTCTTTCTGTTTAATCCCATACACTCCCATCACTTCCAGTCTTAAATAATCCCAAAAGGAATAATAAATACACACGGAAAGAAAAACACAGAGCTGTGCAATATAATCTGGACTCGCTTCATTGAGCATTCCCGTAGCTGAAGCAAGGTACATTTGATAATGAGCAGTTAAAAGTCTGTTTCCGCACAGTGCAGAGGCCTACCAGCCCCAAGAAGCAGAGGCGCTTCCCTGCATTGATTTATTACTCCCTGAGCAGCAACAGCTTTCGGCCTTGTAAGTAGTGATGTTGGAGCAGGGCAGTTTCTATGCAAAATAGAGCTCAGTGCGGGAAGGACAATGCCTCCTACCCATCACAGAGCCCAATATAGGGGCATGAAGGGACCAGCCTGTCTCATGACCTGCACCACCAACAGTGTCCCTGACTCATCTGCAGAAACAGGGTTGCTGACGCCCCCAATGGCCTTGGTGACCAGGGCCATCTGAATTTCTTTTGAACATTCTAGTTCTGCACCTAAATCCAAATAGCATTCCTCTATGTTGGGGGTGGGGGGTTCTGTTGGGTGTCCTTTTCTCTGGGAATATTTTAATGTCTAAGAAATATTGCTCTAATTAATAAACAAAATATGTATGTTAACGAGGACCAAAACCCACCATACTTGTTCCCCCCGGGATACATCATACAAAAAAATGTCACATGCCTATTAGCCAGGGGGCTCCGGTGTAATTGAGACCCCTGTGACTGTGGTCATTATTGCCACTGAGGCCACACCTCCAAGTAAACAAGGCTAATCTCTTTGCTCTCACATCAGACCCTTGCTGGGCAGCAAGGATGACAGAAGGGGGGACCCATGTTTCCCCTTGATCCAGATGGAGACGCAGCCATCGAGTCCTGACGTCCTGCACAACCACAAGAAGATTGCAAAGAAGTGTCCTGAAAGCAGACCTTCACCCTGAATAAGAGCATGTCTTATTTGTTTCCCACACCCTGTACATACAGATTGCCCCCCTTAAAAATCATCCTACCTGTATCTATTGCATGTTATGAGCCTTTAAACATCCAAGATGGTGGCTCATGGAGCACCAGGCAGCCTGCAAACAGGAAGTGTCTTCTGACTGAGTTACTCTGCATTCTGGGATTGCTGTCCTTTCCCTGACCCCAGCTCTGCTCTGTGCTAAGAACAGCTATAACCCACCCCCTGTACTTTATCCTGCTCTCCTCAGTATGTGTGATGCTTCTTAGTCAAGAAGGCAGCACCTGTATCCTAGAGTCCTGAACAGAGTTTTAGCCCAGTGGGAGAAAGAATAATAAGTAAGTGACAAAAAACGTAAAATATATTAATTATAGATGCTGGGGAATCGTTTTTTAAGGGTTTGGGCTTTCCATTAAATCATGCTGAAGGTCCGGTTGAAGAGCAGCAGGGGACCCTGGGGAGGAGGAAGAGGACGTCACCCGACTCTGAATTCCAGAAAGAAGACGGGGCCGGTGAGTAGTAAAATTAGGAAAATTAAACGTTATTGTGTTGTCTCTTTTTTACATTTGGGGTGAACTCATTAAGGGTCCGGGGGAACCCTATACCAGTTCACCAGGGTTCAGCTATCATACGAGTTGTAAAATCATGGATGGAAGCGAGAATTCTCACCATGACAAAATAAATGTAGAAGGGCTCTGAAACAGTTGAGTTGATGAAAAATCTCATCGGTGAGTTGCATCAAGTTCCCCAGCAAGATTTTCGGCAATGGCTTTGAATCATCCCTATGCCTTGGAAATGCATAATTCCGTGCATTATAGCACTGTCTGCAAAAATTTAGCCATTCATTTCTATTCTATCCACCACATCATTAATAAAATAAAATAAACAGGATAGGCCTTAGTACTGAACCATCCCCTACGCTGATGTTTTCATCTACAAGTGTGGCACTCTCCATCAAATTAATTTTATTTTCTTTATTATTTTTATAGCCCCCCCCCCACATTGCCTGGTACCCCCCCCCCCCCTCAATGGATGCTTGTGGGTTAAAAGAAAAGCTCTCATTATACTCCTATTGAAGTTTTTCTTTTTTATGTGTACTGTTTGATTCTGCCTTAAACCGGATCAATACCCACTTTTTCTTTAACAGGTCTTGGTCCCACTGTCAGCTAATAACAACAATCTAACACCAATCTAAGGGAGGCATCCAGAATGCTGGCACATAACCCCCCCCCCCAAATGCCCGTAATGCTTACCTTCATTACGAGCCAGCGCCGGGAAAGTAATCCCGCGATTGGCCGCCGGGAGGTCATGTGGGCCATAGTCACCCGGCAGCCAATCACTCCTTTCCTGGCTCGTAATGAAGATGAGCATTTTGGGCGTTCGGGGGGTTATGTGCAAGGGGGCTCCAGCATTCTGGATTCCCCCCCTCCCCAAGCTTGTTGTTGTTAACGGACAGCGGGACCAACACCCGGTTTAAATGGACTGTCCAGCCTGATAAAAACAATAACATTGATACTCTCCTTTTCTCCCGCACAGCTGATCCATCTGACGCAGTTGGGAACAGAGGTATTGCCTGTTGTTCTTGGTCGTGATGTGCCATGTAAATACTTTCTGTTTTAGGAAAGCCCTCTGTACCTAGGTTTTGTAGTAAATAACTCCTGGGAATGTCAGCCTCTGTGACACTGTTGTTACTGCTCTCAGTGAAGGGCAAGTCTGGGTGAGACTTTTAGTGACAGCACATGTTCGCATGGGATGTGTTCAGGGCACACGACAGCTCTCGGCTTTTCTGTAAGTAGTTCATTAATAAACGTTTGGCAGTTGTCTGTGTTTGCATAGGATGCCTTGTAAAATGAACTCCCACCCCAGGGAGACACTGAAACTCCCAATCATCTCTCCAATTACCCAAGTGGATGTGACAGGAACATTGTGTGTGTGTGTTACACGTATCACCTTCCCTCCTGCAAGTGACAGATTCTGCTTCCTGGCATTAGCTGACAAGATGGAGACGAAGAATCAAGCTAAGGACGGGTTCATGCCCTCGGGGGAACGCGCACAGCGCCTAACCAGGAGCTTCTTTGTGAGAACATACAAACACTGATATAAAGAGCAATCTAATCAGTCGTGACAGCAGCTGAAGAGTGAATTTAAAAATAGGGAGGAAATAATTTAAACTGATACATTTAAAAAATGTTCTCTTCCAATAAAACTCAACTCTCCCAACAAACCACCAGTATAGGCATAACCATTTGCTGTTGTACATGAGGTTCAGACAGTGTCGTTGCCACCATTTTTATTTTTTAAATGGTCATTTGTGTTTACTTTTTAGGGACCCAGGTACATTCTGGTACTTAAAGGAGCACTATCACGAATATTTTCATTAAAAAAAAAAAAAAAATTATTAAATAGCCACACAATTCTAACATGTGTATAAATAATGTGGCAATAGTAAAGAAAACATTTTAAAATGAAAATGGCTAAGTCCATTTGCTGAATGGGGGAATCTGTTGGGTTTTATTCAGTGAGGTGATAGCAGACAGTTGCAACATTGAGCCCACTGGTCTCCTAGCAAGGGCTGCAGTGAACTTACTCCAGCTTTTTTTTTACAGGCAGGTGCTGTACATGGTGGTAACAGCTTTGTGTGTGTGTGTGAGGTGCTGCTTCTGTGATGAGACTAACAGGGGAATAAATAAATAAAATCTCTACAAAATAAACTAAACTGACTGAAAAAAAAAATCTACTTTGAATAAAGATGCATGTTTATATAAGAGTAGTAAAGTGCAACAAAACCCCAAGTGACGACCCTGGAGTCTAAAAGACCCCAGTGCCAGCCACCAGCCTTTGCCTGGGGCATCCCAAATAAGGATGCCCCACTGTGTAAAATGCCACCCGGGTCACCACAAAAAACACTTTTACTGGCGAACTCGGCCAAGCTGGCATGTACCTGGGGCTAGAAATAAATCTCAGCATAGCGAAAATTCTGGGTTTTGTTCTACTAACAAGTACATGAATACATGGTAAACATAATATAAATATATAATATAAGTATAAGAAAAAGAAAATGGGAAACTAGAACATACTGCAGATAGCAGCAGAGGTAACCTGAAAGAAAAACTGTAAAAATAATTAAAAAAATGTAAATAATCACAACTGACGCAAGCAGGGATTAGAATCCTAGACTCTCTGGTTCAGAGCCCATCGGTTTCCAAACTGAGCTATCTGATACCCTATGAATCTGGTCTCTTTCATCCCCACTTCCCTCCAGCTAAGCTGCAGTGCTCACTTCACAATGCAGAACACATGGTTTATTCCTGGGTGATAGGACCCATCACCGAGGTTACTTTTAAAAGAACTACCGCTCGACAACGACACCGTGGAAGTGCTTTTTTGCCCACACATTTGCTTGTCATTCCAACATTTACATAAATGACAAGTAGAATTTAAATCTGTGTTCTGATCACAAATTTGCAATAGTCTTCCTTTAAGCTTTATGGTGTTAGTACTGATAAAGCTACAAAGAGGTATGGGGTCCTAGCCACTGGACCACTGAAAGCTATGTAGGCAGTTCTAGTAGCTATGTGTATAAGAGGTATAACAGATGTCTGGAGAACCTCAGAGATGTGGAGGGTGAGGGGTGCCCTAATAAAGCTATAGTTACCATTTCCTTAGTGGGCAAAGGTCTGCCCCAAACTCCCCCAAGATTTCTTTGGGTCCCCGAGAGGAGGGGGAAAAACGGCACAAAAAGTGGAGCCAGAATGAGGCAACCAGTTGAAGGGTCGGGTCGAAGCAGAGACAAAGGCGGGGGTTCCATTGTGCATCCCAACCGGATTCTAGTAATGGAACTGTACAGTAACGCCTCTGAGGTGAGATCTGCTGAGCTGGGCTGCTGTTGCCTGGGTTTAACTGGACTGGTGGAGGTGAGGGTGGACATCTCCCCCTATTGTCTTCTACTTGTCAGAGAAGAAGGTCTACTGGCAGGGGTCCCAAGAAATGCCCCTCCGCCCTACGGGGAGGATTGGCGAGTTTTGACCCAGTGGTGCAGTTACAATGGGTGGCTAGGACCCCAGAAGTCGATCTGGGACACGGTATGTAGTGTAATGGGTTTCATGGTTATTTGATGCTGCTGTGCATTCTTTTTCTGCCTTCTGAACGTAAAGTTATGAAGGGGAGACTGTTCCCTGTTCCTGTACAATAAAGCCTAAACCTTTCTGAAGAGACCGGTGTCTGTGTGCAGTGTCTACAGTGTCCTGCTCTCCACCAGGGACCTGTGGATTACAACTAGCCAGTATGGTGTGTGTGGCTGGATTTGATTTTTGAATGATATTTGAAGGTGATGGGGCGTAACCTTATCAGAATAGCCCGTTTGTAGATCAGTTTGATTTAGCAAGTTGAAACTGCTTTGTTCATAGTTCAAATGTCCTGTCCAAATATGCAGATGTAATTTGTCCTTCAAGGAGGCTCTCTCACCTAGCAGCACTTTACACGTGGCAATTAAGGAGTGGGACAGTGTATTGCAAGGCTCTGATACTGCTGGAGCCAGGAAGTGTTATAGGTTGCCTTAGTAGCCATAGTTCAAAGCAAATATAATCTATAACTTACAACATCTAAAATATTAGGTATTGATAGATTACATTTTTTGATTTGTTGTGAACTACAAGCTACACATAGAGGTGGACAAGGGGTGGCAGCCATACAGAACAATGTATAACTAACCTGGGTGGTGCACATGAGCAGGGCAATTAGAATTCAAAATCTTAACTGGGCCACAGCACTCAAACCTGTTAACCAGAAACCAAACCTATACTCTGTCTCTAAAAACAGAGGTCTTGGTTGGCATACATCTGCAGAAGTATGCTGAAGCTCTACCATTCCTAACTCTAATCTTTGAGAGCCCCATTTGGGATATACAGCACAATGGATACATTGGGAGAAGGCTTACCTGGTACCCCATACCTTACCCACCAAACACAACAGTGATGAGGCGAAGACCAGACGAAGAACTCAACCATCCATGGCAAACATATGGCAGGCGACCATGTCTAGACGCCTGTCCACCATATCATTAAAGCAGACCAAAAATGACTTAAACCAGACCAACACAGGACACAGTGCTCATATGCATCCCTCCTTAGGGCAATTTAGAATGCTACACATAAAAAATTATTTACCTAACTCCTGCTGTAGTAAATTTTAGAAATAAAATGGTGGCTCCTGCATTTGCAGGCCACCTGCAAACAGGAAATGCTGCTGGGCTTCCTGTTACTGTGCATTGTCAGTTATGTCAGTTGAATCCAGGCAGCAGCATGGCTGAGATACTGGGAGAGGATGCTCCAAAATGGCCGCTACCTTTCGTTTCTAACTGTGTCAGGCTAGTGGTCTGGTTTAAGAGAGGTGCTGTCAGAAGTCAACGTGGACCTCCTCTACACACTGCGGGATCGGCCATTTGAACCTCTGGCAGAAACTTCTTTGTTCCTTTTGACCCTGTAACTGGTGTCCCTGGTGGCCATTACCCCGTTTCAGAGGGTTTCTGAGGGTTTCTGTCCTTCTTGACCTTTCATGAGGGCAAGGTGGTTCTGCACTTGCTGGAGAATTGATTTTGGCTTCTCACTTGAATTAAGACATTTTCCTGCCTTCCTATTGTCCAAAGCCAACTCACAGAAGGAGAGGCTTCTTCACCTAACTCAGGCAAGCTCTTTCTCAGGCCTATACTGCCAGTGGTAAAGAACCTTCTTTTCGCGTGACTGCTCACTCTACTATTACTTACTATAGGTGTATTCCAGCACCAGGCTTTTGTGGACCAGGTATGTAAGGCTGCATCCTGGTGGCCTGTGCAAATTTTCACTTCCTTTTACAAGGTGAATGTGCAAGTATCCGTGGACGTGGTGTTCAGGGAAAAGATTCCTCAGGCGGTGTTTCAATCCTCAGCCAGGATCTGATTTGTCCACTTCCGGTGTTAAACTGAATTTGGCACTTGTTGCACAGTGTGATTCATGGGATTTATGTGTTGTGTTGTTTCCCACACTTGTGGACTGCTTTGAACAACCCAATCATTTTGGACCACTTTTTGGATGGACAACTTGACAAGATAGATACCGTTTTTGTACGTACTGTGTAAATTTTTTCCCTTAGTTATCCATCCAGGGACAATGCACCTGATTGGGTCTCGACAGCTTTGGACTAGGGCGTTATACACAAAGACGGTTCTTATTCTGTTAGAGGAGGTGTTAGAGGAGTTTTCAGCTCTAGTTTCCACCTATAGGCTACTAGAGTACACAAGTGTTATGGAGCAGTGTCCCTGGATGGACTATTAAGGGAAAACCATTTGACATTTCCATTTTCACAAAAAAAGTGAAAGAAAAGTGTGCCTTATAACTTAAAGGAGCAGTATCGCAAATTTTTCTTGGTGACTTATATTTAAATGGTACTTTAAATATAGGTAAGTGTTGGAGTAAGAATTACAAATGTAGAAAAAAATGATGTCTGTGTTGTGCAGCTGGAGACTAATAGCTCATGTTTATGTCTGCTGAGTGTCGGGGGCCCGACACTCTGGCCTGTTCCACGCTGAGGAGAGGGGGAAACAATGTAACAAAGTAATCAGCTGTTCAGTGCTGGCAGCCGTCCAGCATAAGATAACAACATTGCCTGGCCAGAACTCATATATCTAAAACAGAAAGAAAAGCTCTAGAAGTAATTTAGCTGATTGGTAAATTAAATGTCAGTTTGAACCAGAGTCATTGGTTCAAATCTCAGACTCGCCGTTTTTTTTTTTTTTTTTTTGGGGGGGGTTATTTTATTTCAGAATTGGATTTTTATGTTTACATCCTGTTTTTTTGCTCTAAACGTTTTTTTATTTTGACAGTTTTCGCTTCATGTTGGCTCTGCTGCAGAATCTTTCAGTTTACCATTTTCTCTCTCTTTTCTCAACACATTTTTCCATATGATCTTTCTTTCAGCTTTGTGTGTTTTGAGCAAAGCCCAACCCAGGATTTTCACTATCTGGAGTTTTGTTTTGTGCCCCTGGGGGCATCCCGACTTGGGCTGCCCTGATATGTGAAATCCCCAAGTTCGCCTGTGAAAACGTACCTTACCCTGTCCCACACTGCATGCGCGGGCTCTCATCCAATCTGCGCTGTTTGCACACAGATGGCGAGCCTGAGCAGTAACCTTCCTGGCCGCCCGGCCTGTCTAAATGACTATCTGCGTGAGCGCGCCAGAAAAATTGGGGGATCTGTGGTTATCCAGGGGTCGTTTCACACAGTGGGGCATCCCGATTTAGGATGCCCAAGGGGGGAAGGTCAATGGCCGGGTCTTATAGACTTCAGGGTCGGCCACTAAGGGTTTTGCACTTTAATACCTTTAGATTTTCCTGCACAGTTATTCAAAGAAGAATTTCAGTCATTTTCAGTCAGTTTAGTTTATTTTGTATAGATTTTACACATTTGAGTCACCTGGTCTCATAACAAAAGCAGCACCTCACACACACACACACAGCCATTACAGTGTCAGACTCTGAGGTAAAGTGTTGCTAGGAGACCAGTGGGCTAAATGAAGCAGCTCACTAAATACAACCCAGCAGATCCCCCTATTCAGCAAATAGACTGAGCCATTGTCATTATACAATTTAAAAGAAAGGCAGATATTTTTTCCTTTTTCTATCGCCACATTATTTATACACATGTTAGAAGCTATTGTGTGGCTATTTAATTATTTATCTTTTTTAATGCAAATTTCGCAATACTGCTCCTTTAAGTAATTGTCATAAAATGGAGATCTTATTATTTTTTTTTTTTTTTAGTAAAAAAAGGAGTAAAAAAACGTTTGTAACCTATTTCACTCTAAACTACTTCCATGTGCACGGAAAAAGTACTAAAAAAATAAATGTAATGTATTGTTAAGGGTTAAAAAGGGTAAAGTGTTACATACATTGGCCGAAGGGAACATTGCTGAAGATAAAGGCTGGTTGTGGATGCGGAGCACTCACTTTTTCGTGCGAGCGCCCCGCATCCGCCTGTGAAAAGCTGCCCATAGTAATCTATTGGGGCTTTCACATATAAATCGGGCGTCACCAGCAGATAGCGATCTATCTCCCTGTGAGTGAACGCCCTCCACACACTGACACCAGTGTTTGCTGGGTGGTTGTACGAAAGTTCCAGCAATCCGCAATCGGATTGGTGTAAAACCAGCCAAAAGGGGATACGTCTCTGTCACTTTAAGAAGATACTCTAGCATCACATACAGATGCTATCCAATAGTTATAATGGCTACAACGCCCCCCCCCCCCCGGCAACTGTAGACCTAGGAGGGTCTTGGTCTACAGGGAAAACAAATGTTTTCAGTGAGGCTAATTAAAAAAACAAACCTCAATTACCTGCCAGCCAAATGGCTCGATCCTAGTCCCGAGGCTGCAGTCTCAGACTAGCTCTGCTGATTCTATTATTGATGGATGGTCCGATGTACACCAGAAGCCCGGCAGGTGATGTTTGTTTTTATACATTTTTTGGACTTCCTCTCCCACTGCCAGTGATCCTTGCATTAGAGGGATGCTCAGCAGCTTTTTCTTATCATCCATCATACAAAGCTTTATGAGGAAAAGGCTACTTTTCCCTAAATTCGAGGCACAACCTGATTTGGGATGCTACGTGAAACCCCATTGGACTACCGGTGTGAAAGCCCATGGGATCACCGGTACACTCACCTCGGCAGTGATCCCACTAGATAGATTCGGATTGAAACCGGGATTGTCATTCATTCCCCGCTCTCTATGCCGGCATCTGTGGGTTAATATGCAAAGCATAGCGCGCTGACTGGACGAGAGCCCATGCATGTGCCTTGGGATTGTTGTATCATCGTGAGGTGATAATACCAGTGATCCCAGGGACTGTCACACTATGGGGAGTCCAGAATCGATAGCATACCAACCATGGGACATGGACCAAAACCGAGGAGGGTTAAAAACCCTTTGTTTTGGTCCACTTTAAAGGGGACTTCTATTTTTTACTTTAAAAATACAATAGTTGGGTAAAGGGAACTCTACCATTATCTACAGATATATTACTGTCATTAAAAGCTTGTCCATATAGCATTTCCATTTCCAGTCCCTCCTGGCCCTTGAAAAGGGTTAAACTCCCCACATAGCAAAAATCATAGCTTTTAAAATTGAAATATGGCAGAGGCCTGTGATCAGAAATTATATGTGAAGAGTTGCCCATAAATTCCTCCCTGTCATCTCTTGCAGAGGGAATTTTACCCAGCGATGTCAGCCGCCAGAAAGCTGATCACTTTAGTATAGATTGTGTGCACGGCCTAATAAAAGCCTGCAGCTTTCCTGTTGCGGACAAATTCATTGGCTACAAAGGCTTTCAGAAATTTGCCAAGCTCATATCAGCCCAGATTGTTTTAAGGCTATATATATAAATATATATATATATATATAAGCAAACTGCTATGGACTTACAATGCTTCTTCCTTTCATTACAGAATTCCATAAAAAGTTGTAATTATGGGCCCCACTTACCACTTTGCACGAAGCTTCTGATCATGTGACCCACTGATGAGGCATATTGATACATTGGTCAAATGGCTGAGTAAGTTGACACAGGCGCACAGAGGGGTTAATAGATTGCACATATTAAGCTCTTTAAAGAGGTTGCAAGTAGCTGGGCATCCATGGCAGAGGACACATCTGTCCTACTTGAACAAGTAAAGAAGGATACAAGAAGGAAGGGTACTACAGTAGTTGGGACAGTCACCAGTGAAGGGAATTAATATGGTCAGCTCTTTCACTTATAGATAACCCCTAGTAGCCTGTCTGTAAGCTCTTCTGCCTTCTGTATCGCTATGTATACCCTTGAATCTATATACGGTACTATACCACTTTCCATAATTATCTCAAGTACCACCCAAAGTCACCAGATACAGTATTAAAAGCAAATAATACAGCCACTGGGGTACAGATCAGTCTTCAGCCTCGCCTCATAACACCTGATATGATTTTAAATACCACCAGTGGTAAGCGCACCATTAGTTAGGAAACACTACATAGTGTTCCATTGAATTATGCAAATTTTATTGTGTCTCATGGCTCAGTAGATCACTAAAACCATTTTCAAAACACCTGTGATCATTTTTTTTGCCAGGTGAGCACAATGAAATGAAAACGCCTTAAGAAGGGTGTATCACATTATTAAGCAGATCACAGGTTTCTAGCAATATGGGGGGAAAAAAAGATTCTTGCATCCAAAATGCATTAAATAGTGCCTTAAGCAAGATATGAAAACATTAGTTAGTCAATGAAAAAGTAACAATGATCGTCGTACTGGGAATATATCTGTGGCTAATTTAGAGCACAGCCATGTTTGGGCAGATAAAGACACAATGAGGAAGGTTTCTGCCAGACAAATTCATTGGATTAAGAAAGCATCTGATAAAATGCCATTAGACATCATCAAACATGTATTTAAAGCTGCTGGTGCCTTCTTTAGAAGGCTACAGTTGTGCATAAACTTATTCTTTGGCCTCCCCTAACAAATGCTCACAAGCAGAATGGTTGCAGTGAGCCCAGACGTATATGAAGACTTATTTTCAATGATTTGGGCTTGAACCATGGGGAGTGAGCTGGTAGGCTACTTTAGGGTCCCCGAAGTGGTGAAAATGACCTTGGCAATGTATAAAGAGTTTCTGGCTGGCCACTTTTTTCCATGGTACAAAACAAAGCACTGAGCCTTCCATAGCAAAGATCATCTTCATGCATGACAATGCACCATCTAATGTGGAAAAAATTAACTCATTGGCTGCTATGGGCATAAAAGGATTGAAACTCATGGTGAAGCCACTATCGTCCTCTGACCTCAACCCTATCAAGAATTTTCGGAATGTCCTCAAGCAAAAGATTTAGAGAAGAAGAGTGGGAGGCAGTTCGGATCAGAACAGCTGGGCCCAGAGGCTACTCTGTCATCCCGCTAAGAATTTCAAGCAGAAACTCTCCAAGAACTCACATGTTCAATGGGAGCAATATTTGCAAAGGTGAAAACAAAGAAAGGCTTCTATGTTACCATGTGACTGGGCCTGTTCAGATGTGTTGATGGAATTTATTGTTATTGTTTTTTATTTCTTTTTTCCCTCTGCTGGAACTTCCTATTACTGACTCTATTGGGCAAAGAATATGTGATATGTGAATCCCTGAGAAAGCTCAATTTTGAAACATGTCGGATATCAATAAAAGAAGCAGTTATTGTAAAGGATATTAAATGTTATATTAAAGCAATCTTTAACCTGAACATCTTTGATGTCAAATAGGTATAAATTACACCTGAATGCCACTGTAAGTGGGAAGCAAAAAAGTAGGGGATTAAGTTTTGGGTTAGGAGTGGCACTCATTTTTGTTTGGTGTTTTGTATAGAGTACCCCTTCCTTCCTGCTTAAAGAGCCACTCCACCTAGTTTCATATTAAATAGTTAAAATAACTCCAGCCCTGCGGCCGGTGTGGACTGCAACAAGATGGCGGTGGAAGATCGGGGGGGGGGGGGGAATCTACAGCATTGCCCATCTACACCGCTGGGTTCCGGGTGCAGGTAAGTGTCTTTCCTTATTTTACTTAGAGGGTGGCAGGGCAGGGGTATTTTATAATTGTGAAACCAGGGACTTTTAATATATATTAAGATAGAAATAGGCAAAAAAAGAAAATGAATCCTATGTTACCATGTGACTTGGCCTGTTTTTGATTGATTGAAATAGCTTTTGATTTCAGTAAAACCCGTTAATGCTGCAAAATCGTCATATTCAAACATTGGGAGGTTTGTTCAATAATTTTGGGAAAATCTGAAAAAAATAAACCTACGGCGATCGGTCCAGGAATCTATAAGATTCCCGGGCCGATTGATTCCCCCCTCCCAGGGCATCCAAAATCGGGATGCCCTGGTGTGTGAAACCCCTCCAGGTCGCCCATACACTTACCTTAATTCCCGGTCCAATGGCGCATGTGCGAGCCGTGGCCACATCCCCGCTATTCCTCTAGCAGGGCGCCTGCCCATGTCAGGCATTTGTGGATAGCTGGCACGGGCATGCTCCCTGTTACAGGGTAGCGGGGGATGCGACCGTCAGCATGCTCAGAGCACGCTGATTGGACGAGTGGCTGTGCATGTGCCGTAGAACCGGGAAGAGGTGAGTTGGTTTCAGCAACCTGGGGGGATTCACACAGCCCAAGCCGGGTGCCCCGGGGCAAGGACCGAAACCCAGGATAGTCAAAATCCTGGGTTTTGGTCCCCTTTAAAAGGGGAGAGCCCATCTGCCTCTTGCAAGCACTTTAACCCTACCACTGTCACAGTGAATAGTAGGGCCTCCAGCCATAACAGCATACCAACCAACAACAATGGTCTTTAGCAAAGGCGTAGCTAGGAGGGAGCAGGGGGGCATGTTCCCCCGGGTGCAGAAGGCCAGGGGGTGCCAAAGGTGGACCTGAGAGGTGGTGGGTGCAAATTCAAATCTTTGCCCCAGGTGCCAGAAACCCTAGCTACTCCTCTGGTCTTTAGGCTTTTCACCATCAACTGATGCAGGGGTAGCTAGCCATCCCCTAACCCTGGAGCTGTTTTTTTTAATGCTAAAAAAATCCTACATCCTAAAAGACAAAATCCTTCTCTAGCTGGCTGCATTGATGTAAAGATCGTCGTGGCACAGTGTGCCTGTGTGCAATTGTTTCTCGACACAATGCAAGCTGTCAGCAGCTTGGGATTTTTCTATAAGCAGCGCACACTAAACTGAGAGAGAGATTTGCCTCAGAAAAGGGATCAGCATATCTGTCATGTTACACACACTCACACACTGAATCAACTGCTGCTGGAGGGGACGAGTGTAACTATTTATCAATGTCAGTCAATAGCTTCGGCTGCCACAGAGCATTGCAACAGTTGTTTACAATGTCGATACAATGTTTTAAACCGGACCTTCAGCATAATGAATTTATTTTACATTTTTAGTCACTTATTTTTCTTTCACCTGCTGGGCTGAAACTATGTTCAGGATTCTAGGAAACGGGCGTCACCATCTTGCCTTAGAAGCATCACATACTGAGGAGAGGAAGGGGGAAGAGTACAGGGGGCGAGTTATAGCTGTTCTTTGCACAGACAGAGCAGAGCTGGAGTCAGAAAAAAAAGGACAACTATCCCAGAATGCAGAACGGCACAGTCAGAAGACACTTCTGTTTGCAGGCAGCCTGAGACTCCATGGGCCACCATCTTTTATGTTTAAATGCTCAGAAAATGCAGTGGATGCAGGTAGGATGATTTTTAATGTGGGCAATCTGTCTGTACAGGGTGGGGGAAACATATAAGATAGGCTCTTATGTGAGGTGAAAGTCCAGTTTAAGAGCTTTTTGAGCAGTGATGAACCATTACAGCTGATGGTTCTTTACCCCAGGCAAGGGTTAATGCATTGCTTCAATGAAATCTAGGGTAATTTTGAATGGGTTTCTTTTTTATAAGCAGTGCAGTCCAATTTGTGGCAAGATGGTTGCTGCCATGCAGTTCAGTAGCATAGAATCTCCATGCTATTCCACAACATCTGCATGGAGTTAAACTCTCGAATTACTGATTTCCAGAGGAAGGAGCAATTTATTACATTTTATTTTTCGACTGAAGGTCTAGTTTATGTTATTATGCCATTTATGTTTTTTTTTAATTAAAAAAAGACAATTCTGTGAGTACTCACCTGTAGAATTGCTTTTACTATGCGTGGCACGGCCTGCTTCAAGAAGTCCTTACATATGGGATATTCCGCCACAAGGTGGCGCAGTGTACTGCAGAAGAGTTGTGGCTCCTCCGGGCACCCTATAAAAACCGGTTCACCAATAGACCTCTCCAGCGTTGACAAGCAGTTATACAAGAAGCGCGGGAGATAATAAAGGTAAAAAAGAGTAACAACCCCAACTAACTTGGAACAATCACCATAAAGAGGCAACTAGAGATGGGGTGAAGCAGGCCGTGCCATGCATAGTAAAAGCAATTCTACAGGTGAATACTCACAGAATTGTCTTTTTCCTATTGCATGGAACGGCCTGCGTCAAGAAGTCCTCACGTATGGGACATCCAATAGCAGTGTCCGTAAGGTAGGGTGGGATCCCCAAAAGGTAACAGCAGGTAGTTCAAACCACTACCGCCTGAAGTACCTTGCGGCCAAAAGCGGCATCAGCTGAGGCCTTAACATCAACCTTGTAAAACTTGGAAAAGGTATGAACAGAAGACCAAGTTGCGGCCTTACAAACTTGTTCAACAGAAGCTTGGTGCTTGCTTCCCTTTAGCAGAATAGGCCTGAACCACCGACTGACGAATCCACTTGCTGATAGTGGATTTAGCCAGAGGCAAAACCTTCCTAGGTCCAGCAGGAAGAACAAAAAGTGCATCAGATTTCCTGAAAGACTCAGTAGCAACCAAATAAAACTTCAGAGCCCTGACAACATCCAGAGAATGAAGGGTCTGCTCCTTGGAATTAGCAGGGTTAGGACACAAGGAAGGTAAGACAATGTCCTGATTGAGATAAAAAGCAGACACAACCTTAGGCAAGAAAACCGGCTTAAGCCGAAACACCACCTTATCCTGATGCCGCTCAAAATAAGGAGGTTTGATGGAAAGCGCCGCCAGCACAGAAACTCACCTGACCAAAGTAATAGCCACCAAAAAGGCCACCTTAAGAGTCAGAATGGGCAACGCAGCCCCACGAATAGGCTCAAAGGTAGAGCAGACAACACCAGATTCAAGTCCCAAACCGGTAGCATAGGCTTACATGGCGGACACACATGAGTAACTCCCTGGAAAAAAGTCTTAACCAACCGGTGATTGGCAAAGGATCTTTGGAATAAAATTGCCAGAGCTGACACCTGTCCCTTGAGGGTACTAAGTTGAAGGCCCGAATCCAAGCCATGTTGCAAAAATTCCAGAATCCTGGGGATAGAAAACACCCTACAGAGAAGAGACTTGGACTCACACCAGGCAATGTAAGCATGCCAGACCCTGTAGTAGATAAAGGACGAGGACTTCTTCCTAGCCCGAATCATAGTATCAACAACAGAGGCCGGCAACCCCTTATCCATCAAAATGGAGGTTTCAGCAGCCAAGCCGTTAAAGCCAGCGTTTGTAAATTGCGCAGCTGTCCCTGAGTAAGAAGATCTGGATTCCTGGGCAAGACGTACCGATCTACTGCCAACTGCACGACGTCTGCGAACCACACCCTCCTTGGCCAACAGGGGGCCACCAGGATGGCTGGTACCCCCTCCTGGGCTATCTTGTGCAGCACCCTGCCCAGCAGAGGAATAGGAGGGAACACATAGAGGAGCCGAGACTCCGTCCTAGACATTGCTAGCGCATCCGTGGCGAGGGCCAGAGGATCCTGCAACAGAGAGACAAATCTGGGAAACTTGTGGTTGTGGCGGGACGCAAACAGGTCCACATCCGGCTGACCTCAGCGGAGACACAGGGAGTGAAATACCTTGCTGCTGAGGGACCATTCCCCCAGCCGAGACGTCCCCCTGCTCAGGGAGTCTGCCTCCTGGTTCTTCACCCCCGGAATGTAGACCGCCGAGATGCAAGGGACATTCTCTTCCACCCAAGACAGTATCAGGGACACTTCCTTGAGGACTCACTTGCTCCGAGTCCCTCCCTGATGATTGATGTAGGCAACCGCCGTCTGGTTGCCTGAGCGGATCTGAACAGCCCGACGCCGAAGGTGTGTGGTCAGCTGAAAAAGAACCAACCTGATCGCCCTCAGTTCCAGGACATTGATGGGAGCATGGGCCTCCTGTGGGCCCCACTGACCCTGGAACTGCAGAGACTTCCAAAAGCCCCCCAACCGGTCAGACTGGCATCTGTGGTGACAGTCTCCCAGCTATGGGGCAGAAAGGTCCTGCCCACTAGAAGGTTCCTTGAGTCCAGCCACCACGACAGGGACTGTCTGGCCAGGGGGGACAGGGCAAATTCCTGATCCAGGGACACAGGGTCCCGATCCCAAACTGACAAGAGGTGCAACTGAAGAGGTCTCATGTGAAACTGAGCAAAGGGGACCGCCTCGAAGCAGGACATCATCAGGCCCACCAACTGCATCCCTTGCTGGATGGAGGGATGGGGACACAAGAGCAGAGCCCGTGCCTGCTTCTGAAGGCCCTCCACCTTCTGTTGAGGCAGGAATACCTTGACCTGAGAGGTATCCAGAGTCATGCCCAGAAAGGACCTCACCAAAGACAGAGACAGTGAGGACTTGGGAAAGTTGATGACCCAGCCGAAGGACTCGAGAGTGGAGGTCACCACCTGAGTGTTCTTCTCGGCCTGACGAAGAGACTGAGCCGCAATCAGAATGTCGTCCAGGTAAGGGAGGATGTGAATTCCCTGGTTCTGCAACAGAGCCATCACGCCCGCCAGCGCCTTGGTGAACACCCGAGGCGCCGAGGTGATACCAAACGGTAAGGCTGCAAACTGGTAATGCTGATCCTCTAGAGTGAACCTCACGAATCTCTGATGACCTGGAAAGATTGGCACGTGAAGATAGGCACGGTGGTCATGAAGTCGCCCAGGGTACTGACAGCCAAGCGTAACATCTCCATACGAAAGTGCTTGAACCTGACAAACTTGTTGAGACCCTTCAAGTCCAGGATTGGCCTCAAAGACCCAGCCTTTTTGGGAACCGTGAAAAGATTGGAGTAGAACCCCTGACCCTTTTCCAGGGAAGGCACCAGGCAAATGACTCCTGACTCCAACAGATGTTGACCCGAAAACCCTGAGCTGACAGAGGGTTTTGAGATATCCAGGATCTGAGGAATCTTGGGGGCGGCCAGGCTGCAAACTCTATCTTGTAACCAGAGGACACTACCTCCTGAATCCTCCGGTCTGAGACGCGAAGCTTCCAGACGTGAGCAAAGAGCCGAAGCCGTCGCCCCACCCGGATGGGTGAGGGCGCCTCCTCATGCCTGAGAGGGCTTGGGAGGAGGTTTGGGCTTGAACCCCCAGGAGAGACCAGGACGACCACGGGATCTGCCACGACCCCAAGAATCTTTGCGGCTACCCGAGAAGAGGTAGCCACGGCCTCTTCTGGGAGCACGAAAGGAGGAAAGGGAAGCAGAGGGCCCCAGAAAGGGCCGGGGCTGCCTCCTACACTGAGGTAACCTACCATCCTTGGCTAGAATATCCAGATGCTTACCAAAGAGCTGCAGCCCCGCAAAGGGGAGCCCAGTGAGAGCCTTCTTAGCAGCAGTGTCAGCTGCCCACTGACGCAACCAAACAGAGCGGCGCATAGCCACCAAAAAGGCAGAGACCCTACCACTCAGCCGTACCGCATCATCCATGGCAGTAAGGACAAAGGCAACAAAATCAGAGCACAGCAAGAGGGCCCTATAATCCTCCCCCTCCTACCAGCCATAGCGCCACAAAGGAGAAGCTTGAGCTATTTCTTAAGGACAATAGCTGTAATGGCAGCAGCGCAGACCAGACGTAGCCCAGCCCCCACAAATGTAAAAGCATGGCAGGCCAGCTGATCCATACGCCGGTCCTCGCTGTCCTGCAGTGTAGTAGTGTCAGGGGAAGGCATGACCGAGGTGTTGGACAGCCCTAGAATGGGAGCGTCCACCTCAGGGGGACCCGACCATCACTTGACCAGGTCAGCAGGAAAGGGATACTTCTTATCCAACCCTTTGGTCACCGGGGGCAATCTACTAGGACGTTCCCACTCCTTGAGCACCATATTAGTGAAATGGCTCTGCTCACACCCTGCTTCCTCTTAGCCACCTCAGGGGGGACAATGTGCAAGATTTCAAAAATGTGAGACAACAGACTATCAGTGTCATCGCGGAACCATGAGTCCTCCCCAGACACAGATCCAGGGTCACTGCCTTAACCCTCCTGCTGGTCCCCAGAGGAGTCAGAGCCCGGGAAAAGCTCCCCCTCCTCTAGGGAGTAACGGTCACCAAAAGCATCAATTTCTTCATCCTCCTCAGTAAAGAGGGAGGGTGTGGGAGCCAGGTGCCGCTTCTTGCTAGAGGCCTTACATGGAACAGGCCTGGCAAGCTGCCTTTCAATGCTGGCCAGGCGAAGTGCCAGATCAGATTGTGACCCCCTGCTAGTATCCCCCTCACTGGGGGCTAAATGCAGGCGCAGAGGGGTAGGCGATGCCGAATGGGGCGCAGAGCTGGGGAGAGAAGCGGGCAGCCCAACCTGGGCCACAATGATGCCTTGGGCGCACGGCGCGCACACCGTGGCACTGTTATTTAAAGGGGATACCCCGCACATGGAACACAGCCGGGGTTGCCCAGAAGGACCCCCAAGCATGCTATCCCCAGAAGCCTCCATATGGTGATTAACACAGACGCAATAGGCCAGCACAGGGTAAGGGCCAATAAAACACGCGGGATGCCCCCCCAAGGGATGCCCCCAGAAGCCAGTAAGGGGAGATGAGGGAGGGTAAGGAGCAGGACCGGGAGAAACCACAACCCACAGTTGTCCCGCCTGAAAGACATAAGTAAAACACATAAGCATCCGACAGCCCATGCCCCAAGGAAACAAAACCCCCAAAGGGGACTCACGGAGCAAGCAGGCCAAGGATCACCAAGCCGCAGGCAGAGATCACCACCGCAGCTCAGGGAGGAAGAGGGGCCCCAGACGCGCAGCAGAATCAAAATGGCGCCGGCAGAGGAACCTTGAGGGGCGGGCCGCGGGAGGACGATGAGATACGCGTCATCCACTGGCCCAACCCCCCGAAGAGCGCGAAAACGGCGCTCACGTGACCGCGCCGGTGTCATCACAACACAGCAAAAACGCCTCACAGTTATAGAGCCGCCCGCCGTGGAGCGGAGTACAAAGCGGCGTTTGCGGCAAAAAACAGTTTAAAACAGTTTAAAAACACTCGCTGCTACCACCCGCCCCCCCCCCCCGAACACACGTCGGGGAGGGGGGGAGGAGAGCGAGCAGGCAGCGGTGAGAGCCCAGGCCAGGGATGGGGGTGGGACCCCAAACACCAGAAACAAGGCACATAGTCCCCAAAACACTCACACCCTCAGAAGCTAGGACAGGAACTCCGCATCCCTAGTAGGCTCACCATAAAGCCTATGGCCGGCTACCCTTTGTGGTACAGGGTCTGCTGCTTGAAGCAGCGCTCCTTGAGCACCTGATCCTAGTGTTCCTCTACCTTCACCCGATCCGACAGCCGAGGCTGGGAGGCACAGAGGGTCCGGAAACGGGTGGGAATAGACATTCAGGGCCGCAGGCTTGGTTGCGCAATATAAGAGCCATCTTCTATCTTCGCAGAATCACTGCAGAAAAAACACTGCAGAGGTCTATTGGTGATCCGGTTTTTATAGGGTGCCGGGAGGAGCCACAACTCTTCTGCAGTACACTGCGCCACCTTGTGGCGGAATATCCCATACGTGAGGACTTCTTGAAGCAGGCCGTGCCATGCAATAGGAAATATAAATAATAAATATAGCATTAATCTGTATCCAAAGAGCAACACTAGGCAGAAACATCTACACATTGGTAGGGGATCACAATTCTGAAGGATTTGTCACATTTTTTTTTTGTAATTATCAAGAAGTTACTGTTCCAGAAAGGGATCCAGATTTGCGATAACATCTTGTTGTAATTGTCTGCTGTTGTTCCTTATGACTAATCTACTTGTAGAAATAGCAGCGCCTCTCCTAGCTTGGGCAGAGGAGCCAATAAGCGGGAAGGAGGGCCCGGGCTGCCTCTTACTATATGCTTTAATAACACTGGCAATATGGGCTGCTATTATGCATGCAGCTCCCTGCAATCACTCTGCAGGAGAAAATGAGATGAGAGCCTAGGGCGACAGATGAACTCTGAGAGGCGCCAAACAGAGAGGGGGAGAGTAACGGCACAAAACGCAGAGAGAAGTGGAGGGATATAATGAGCAGCCGCAGACAGTGCTAGATGAGGGGAGCACAGTAAATTAGGTGGCAGAAAAATAGTTTTCCAAACAAAGTCTGAGAAGTGGGATAACAAAGTGATATCTCTGTACGCTGCGCGATCGCTAAAGTGTCCCTCTCTGCTGGGAAGTGTCGGGGCCGGCTTTGATTCTTGGTTTAAAAAATCAGAAAACAATACAAAAAAAAACCTGTTTATATAATTGGTCACATATCAGGCAAAAGCCATACCGCAAAATACATAGTTTAATTACAGCCATGCGTATAGATGCTCTAACTGGCACTTGTATGTAGTTCAATAAACGGTGATAACTTCCTGTCCTTGTGCTGATGAGAGCCAAAAGTTCGAAATATGTGGCCACACGCGGAAGGTGTTTGGCTGTGTAAATCATAAGCTAATCCTGGCATTGCACATTCAGTGGCTTTCTGAGTGCATTGGATGTAAAGCGATGATTTGCATAGCTTTGCCCACAACAAGGAGTGATGGGTAAATGTAATCTTTGTTTGTTGCTTAATATTTAGAGGCCGATCCATTAATAGCGGCAGGTAGCGACAGTTGAGCGACTGTAGCGGCATTTTCAGAGCGCCCGCTAGTAGTCGCTGTGCTTGGCCGTTGTTCTGTAGTTGATAGCGACTCAGTCGATTTGCCGTAATGTTGAATATTGGGTGAGGAGTCGCATGATAGCGACTGGCCCTAGCGACCGGCTCCCACCATATTCATTAAAAAATCACGCTCAAAAAATTCACGCTCTGTAAAATGCATGCTTAAACCCCAGAGCGCTGGCGGCGATGGGTTAAAAGTAGTTTTTTAACCCCCAAACAACCATATTTTTGGAAAAAAAAACACAAGTTTTTTAAATAATTTTGTAATATGAATACATTAATATCAGACCTGTAATATCAATTCTGTACATTTTTTTTTTTTTTTACCTTAAAAAAATTAACTAAAATGGCAGAAGTGGTCACAGAATTTTTCACATTTAAAAAAAAAAAAAAAAAAAAATTCATAACAATTAATTATGAATATTTAAAGATTGTTCCATTGAAATGCATTGGATAGCTTCAGGTAGCGAGAGGTCACTGTGTCGCTGTGTCGCTGTTCAAGGTCGGACGCTGGCGCTGTGGGCTGAGGCTGGAATAATGATGAATGAGTCGCTATATGGCACTATCTCAGTCGCTAAGCAGGATTGGCTTGATAAATGTGTGATTGTGGTGGGGAGCCGGCGTTCTCGTGGCGGGGCCCGTCATTACCGGCCGCTCACCAGTCGCTACCTGTCGCTATTCCTTCATAAATAAGGGCCTAAGATGATGAGAGGGTTAAACTGGGAGGTAAATTAGTTTCCAGGCCCTAAATAATAATAATTTTGTATAAATAATAGTGATTGAGCTGCTCCCACCCCCCTTTATTCCTTTGAATTGCCATGAGCACAAGCCGGGAGGAATTCAGTCAATATGGATTTCTCCCTGTGGAGTTTGTAAAGGGAGGCTGGCAGCTTCCCAGGTGAGTAGCTCTCAAATATTTGTCTGCATTTCATGTCCCAATGTTGGGGACTCAAAATTAAGAGTAGGGACCACACTAAACACAGAGTGCCTTGCCGGGGCAGTGTGGCTTCCACATGTATCTGCAGATATATGCAACCAAATCTCTGTCTTTCTACTTTGCTAGACATGTTTGTTGCTTGATATTTAGATGATGAGAGGGTTAAACTGGGCGGTAAATTAGTTCCCAGGCCCTGAATAATAATAATAATTTTGTATAAATAATAGTGATTGAGCTACTCCCACCCCCCTTTATAAATCTAATCTTCCCCGTCTTGGGCCTTGTGTGAATACGTTCCGTTCTAGGAAACCACCTCATATCACTTACCTTTGAGTAAAGGGTCTCTTTAGCCCCCTATATGGGCAGGCTGATTCATCACTAACGCCAGGTAGCGACAGATGAGCGTCTGTAGCAGGCATTTCAGAGCGCCAGCTAGTAGTCGCTCTGCTCGGCCGTGGGTCGCTAGTTCATCGCTGTGCAGCAATGATGAATACATTGTGAGGAGTCGCTATATGACCAGTACAGCGCTGTATTGGAGCGCATGTTAGCGACTGGTCAGTGAGACCGACTCACAACATATTCATTAAAAAAACAGCCTCACACTCCTCCGGCGCTCAAAAATGCTTCTCTGAAGGCCAGAGCGCCGGAGGCTGTGTGATTAAAGGTTGTTTTTTTAACATGTATCCACCAGTAACAAAGCGAAAACATATGGAATTAAATTTTAATAACATTGTAACATGAACACTTTAATGCCAGACCTGTAATGTAATTTCTGCATAAATATATAAAAACTGAAAAATAATTTAAAAAATGTCCTTTTCTAGGCCAGGAGAGGTCTCAACATTATTTGAGAATAAAAACAAAAAAAAAATAATAAAAACTCCCTGTTTAAATAGAAATAAAAGAACGTCAATTGAAATATATAGGAGAGTGACAGGTAGCGCTATACAAGGCTGAACGCCGGCGCTGTACGCTAAGGCTGGGATAATGATAATTCGGACGCTACATGGCGTTATCCCCGCAATGTATTCATTAATGCTGCACAGCGACTGAGTCGCTCTGAACTAGTGAACCACGGCCGAGCACAGCGACTACTAGCGGGCGCTCTGAAATGCCTGCTATAGACGCTCGTCTGTCGCTACCTGCCGCTAATAATGAATCAGCCTGTCCATCTGAATCAACAGAGGGCTTTCTCCAGTCAGTGGCACAGGGTAGATCCCTCCAATCAGGGCTGCTCTTTATTTAGGGCAGGGTATTCTTCTACCTGTAGTACTCTACTGGTTGACTGATGGTTGTTGAAGGTCTCCATGGGATATTTTTTATACCTACACTTCTGTTGTTATATAGAAACCCGGTTGACCCCCGAAAAAGCAATGAACAGGTGATACATGTTGGGAAGCAGGAATTGATGAGTGTGATTTTACTTGAACTGCACAAACACACATTAAATACCCTAAGATGCATTTGCATCTTGGTACCTATTGTATTATAATAAATATTATAATAAATGCAGAAACTTATGTTCTTATGCATAGGATTACTTCTATTTGGTATATATTTAAAGTAAAGGTAAAGAAACACAGTGGCTTTTAGACCATTTGAGCCTCAGTGGTCTCTGTAAAGTACTGATTCTGCTTTACCCAGATCCAGAGCATATTTCTAGTCTAATTTTTTTTTAATGCATAGATGGCCATTGTATGCTTGCGCACACATAGGAATCCGTCCTCCGCATTTAACCCATCTGTGCAGTGAGTGTACACATGCCTGGAGCGGTGGGCTGCCCTAATTACGGTGCCCAGGGAGCAGTAGCGGGGTTAGGTGCCTTGCTCAAGAGCACTTCAGTCATGTCCCAGGACCGGGATTCGAACCTGCCACCCTCTGGTCACTAATACGCTCCCCTTACCTCTAGGTCACAACTGCCCCTACTACTACTACTACCACTACTATGTTACTGTAGTTACCAAAGCTTTCCCATCTCACTTGTAAAGCTTCTCACATTTCCTTGCTCCTAAATTAAAGCGTGTAAAAGCTGTCTGTCCAAAATAAGCTAGTTGTCCAAAGTTTAATCTTCAGACAATGGGGTTAATTCAGAGCCAGGTGAGAATGATTACTCGTTGTTTTAGGAGAGAGATCTACCATTGTTTTTTTTAATTTACTACCGGGTGCAAATTTTCACCTGACTTCGAATCAGCCCCAAAGTAGACAATGAAAGTCAATGGAAGTTTTTCTCTCCTAAAAAAGAAGTGAGAATTCTCTGGCTCTGAATCGACCCCGCTGGCCTTGATTCAATAAGAGTTGAAAAAAATTCTCATGGTTGTAAAAAATCACTTTATGAATAAATAACGTGAGAATTTCACTGTTGCTGAATCACAAGAAGACAATGAAAGCAGAGACCTTTTTACTCTTTTTTTACACTGTTGTAAAAAGTGCCATTGACTTCCTATTTGGTGATAGGTAGCAGTGACATTCTCATGTTTTTCTCGTATAAAGTGAATGTTTTACTACCTTGAGATTTTTTTTTCAACTATTATTGCATCAAGGCTAGAGATGAGCGAATCGAATCTGCCGAACCCGAATTTGTTACGAATTTCAGGAAAATTTTGATCTGTAACGATTCCCAATATCACCGCTATTCGATCGCTCAAATCGCTTCCTTAAAACTCCATTTACTACTATTTAGAGGATCCACATGTCAGGACATGTCCCATGGGGCAAGGAATCTTGGGTAGGCGTTACACGCTACCTATCAGCAGCCAGGCTTCCCGATGATGTCACAGCCCTATATAAGCGTCGGCCATTTTGCGGAAGCTCATTCTGACACTTTATTGCGGCGAGAGCAGATCATGCAGAGAGAGCGAGGGACAGATAGACAGACAGACAGACAGATAGATAGAGCGAGGAAGAGATAGATAGAACAAGGAACAGAAGGAGCCGAGCGAGGGACAGATAGAGAAGGAGAGAGGCTGTGACAGTGACAGAGAAAGACAAGGAAAGTTTAAAGTGTTTGCATTAGCTTTCAAGCCTATATAGTGTTAATAACACACCTGCCTATTTAGCTTTTCCTTTTCCTGGTGTCATTCTTTAAAAAACATACTAGCATTAATATTTGAAGAGTACCTGTCTATTAACATTGTGCATTTTGTAAAGAAAGTTACTTTTTCACTGTAAAAGCAGCCAGCCTGTGTCTTAGAACAGCGGGGCATCCCAAATACTAGCATAACTATTTGAAGAGTACCTGTCTGCTAACTGGTTGCATTTTGTAAAGAAAGTCACTTTTTCACTGTTAAAGCAACCAGCCTGTGTCTTAGAACAGTGGGGCATCTCAAATACTAGCATAAATATTTGAAGAGTAGCTGTCTGCTAACCGGTTGCATTTTGTAAAGAAAGTCACTTTTTCACTGTTAAAGCAGCCTTTGCCTTTCACCAGGGGGCATTCCAAATACTAGCATAAATATTGAAGAGTACCTGTCTATTAACATTGTGCATTTTGTAAAGAAATCACTTTTTCACTGCAGCAGCATTAGGAGCCCATATAGTGCCTGAAAGACACACATTGGAGTTGGCAGCAGCATCATAGGGAGCCCATATATTGTCTGAAAGACACACCCTGGAGTTGGCAGCAGCATAAGGAGCTACCATGCATCAGCTACTACCATAGATCAGCCATTGGTGGGTGGAAATCCTGGCTGATCCATGCCTGATTCATCTTCACAAAGGTGAGTCTCTCCACATTTTTCGTGGACAGACGAGTTCTCCTTGGCATGACTATGGCCCCCACCGCACTAAACACCCGCTCAGATGGCACACTACTGGCCGGACAGGACATATTTCCCAGGGTAAACTCTGCTAGTTGCGGCCACAAGCCAAGTTTGGCTGGCCAGAAGTCCAGCGGGTCCTCAAGGTGCGTTGGCATGGTCATGTCAAGGTATGACACAACCTGCTGGTTCAGGTCCTGCTCCAGGTCTTCCTGCTGCTCATGATTAGCCTCACTATGCGGGTGAAGAAAGCTACTCATTAGCAACTGAAGACTGAGGCTGCCACCCCCCCCAGCAGCCATGGCAGTGGAAGGTGAGCACAGAGGTCCCCCCGAGTCAGACCTGCGAGAGTATGGACGATGGCGGAGACAGGCATCGGCCAACTGACTACGTAGAATGTCTCTGTAGTAGGTCAGTTGGTCCTCCCTCTCAGTGGGTATAAAAAAATGCCCCCATTTTGAGCCGGTAGCGAGGGTCCAATAAGGTGGAGAGCCAGACGTCATCCCGGTGACAAATAGAGACAATTCTACGGTCACTACGCAAGCACGTGAGCATGCATCGTGCCATTTGTGCAAGTGACTGAGAGGGATTACCTGTCTCCATCTCCACTGCATACTGCCACGGTGTGTCTGGGTCCTCTGTCTCGCCTTCCTCACAACCCTCTAGCTACTCTGGCTGCTCCTGCTCCTCCTCTCCTGTCAGGTGACTAGATAAAATAGCCATTTTGTCAAACCTAAACTGTGCTTCACTGTGCCCCACCCCCTCCTCCTCCTCCACTTCAGCCCCCACAGGCTTCATGTGGCCGTGAAATGTAGGCGCCATGTCTCCAGTGCCCTGACCAGCCATGGTTTCCAACATGTGTTGTAGTACATGAAGCAGTGGAATCACATCGTTCATCCTGTAGTCCTGACTAATAAAGTGGCTTCCTCAAAGGGCCTGAGCGGCAGGTGTCACGTATGAGCTGCCACTGGTTTACATTGAAGTTACACAGGGGATTCCTCCTATCCGCTTGGATCATCAAGAAATCAGTGATGGCTTTTCTCTGGTCGTATAGTCGATCCAACATATGGAGGGTGGAATTCCAACGGGTGGAAAAATTGCAAATCAGACTATCTTGGGGGATACCGTTCTGACGCTGTAGCTCAAGAAGGGTGTGCTTGGAGTTGTAGGAGTGGCTGAAGTGCATGCAAAGTATCCTTCCTGTTGTTAGGATGTCTTGCAGATGGGGGGAAGACTTCAGAAAACGCTTGACAACTAGGTTGAACATGTATGCCATACAGGGCGATTTTTAGCAGTTCCTCCCATGTGTGACTCCGTGGCTCAAGGCAAACAATGTGAAGAACAGCGTGAAACCGCCATCTCCTGCACACATGGTAGGCTGGAAGGGCACTGAAAAATAAATAAATAAATAAAAATGCCAAAAAAATATATAGTAAAAAAAAAAATACAAAAAAAATTAAAAATGAAAAAAAATTTGTAAAAAAATATACAAAATATTAAAAAAGACAATGAAAAAAAAATATTAAAAAAAAAGCAAAATACAAAAAATATGTAAAAAAAATATTTAAAAAAATACAAAATATTAAAAAAAAGAAAATTAATTTAAAAAAAAAAATGGAAAAAAAAATACAAAATCAACCAAAAAAAAAAAATTTGATAAATTTGATATGTTATTGCTATTATGTTATGTTATTTTTATTATGTTATATGTTATTTTTATTATGTTATTTGTCATTATATGTTATTATTATAAATGTGTCCAAAAAAGATAAATGTTAACAATAAATATGTAACTGCCAATTAGCAATGGTGAAAGAGAAAAAAGTGCCTAAGTGCAAAAAACATGTGCACATCCATGAACCAAAATAGACAAGTGCACTGTCACAGGCACAACGGCCTAGGAGTGTGCAGGCCACAGCGGCGGGACCTGTCCAAGTTTCTGTTGTGGTTGTGCAGGAACCACAATCATCCAGTGGGCCTTAAAGGATATGTATTGTCCCTGACCGTAGTTACAGCTCCAGATGTAGGCACTGCCGTGCACTTTGGTACACACTAGCAGGCTAAAGGACTGACCCACCTTCTGTTCAACAAAATTGTACAGGGCTGGTAATGCCTTCTTCGCAAAGAAATGACAGCTTGAGACTCTCCACCTCGGCTCGGCACAAGCCATCAGTTCTCTGAAAGGTCCACCACCTCAAAAGGGAGGGACTGCAGCACCAGCAAATTATACAGGAGCACATTTAGCTTCTGCACGTTGGATGAGTGGGCACGTACTGTTGTCTCTTGGACATGGCTTGGCCAATGGATTGCTGGTGGAATGACTGACTCGGATTAAGAGGAGGAGGAGCATCTGGAGCGACAGAGGATGGGTATGACACGCAGGAGGTGGTGGAGCCTTGGCTGGCTGGAACAGGGAGCGGCGTGCCACCGGGTAATGCTGGACCACCACTTTGGAGCCAACTCTCCCAGGCTGCTTTATGGTGATGCTGCAAATGTTGACTCAGGGCTGTGGGGCCAACATTGGGACCCTGGCCACACTTCACCTTCTGCCTACACATCTTTCATATAGCCATGTTAATCTCCTGCGGATGCTTGATGAAAAACTGCCAAATCGCAGAGTAGCTGATTTTCCTACCAACAGTCTGCACTAATTCACTGCTGCTGCCACCGCTGCCGACTCTGGGGACCCTTTTCCACTACCTCCTGGGAAGGTAGCCTGCCGCGCAGCAAGTGGTCTACCCCAAGCACATTTGCCTCTAGACTTTCCCCTTTTGCCACCATGCTGACCTCTAAACCCATCACTCTCCATCACTCCAAGCTTTTAAAAGTGCCCTCAAAACTCAGGTTCCTCAACAGTGTCTGCTTAAGAAGCCAAAACGCTTGCAACACCACCTCCCACGCCACTCTCCTCATCACTACTTGCCCGTCTAGTGGAAGAAGCGGCCAGTGTCTCCTCCACTTCTTGGCTGTGCAGTAGCTGCTGATTTTTCTATAGCAGATCCTCACTGAATAGTGGAGCTGAACCTAAAGCATAAGATATAACCGACAGTTGACTGGGGGTGTCAGATGTCACTTGTGATGAACTGGATGATCGTGTTAATCAATCGATGATGGCAGAGGGGTTGCTGGTCGAGAAATGGCAACTAGCTCATACTGGGAGATCAGGCCTCTCACTGAGACTCCTGCTGCCACTCACCCCTAGTCTGCTGCGACCTCTGCTTGATGAATTCAGGCCTCTGCAACTCCTCTGTGCCAATCCTGGCACTTCTCTGCCTGACATATTTAGTGCGCATATGAGGGAGGACAAAACGCTACACTACGCATAAAACAGGATTTGTCAATAACAGCAGCAGGTGTGTAACTATCTATGGCCTTTCACTAAGTAGTAAATAGGCCCTGAAGACTTTAACAGGAACAAAGTGGTAAAACTCTTAGATGTGCGTATGTGATGCTCTGATGAGGGCAGTTCAATGTGCTCCAGTACGCTTGAAAAATGTTTTTTTGAGAGACTGTCCTGCATGAAAATTAATCAGGCATGGATCAGCCAAGATTTCCACCCACCAATGCCTGATGCATCAGAGTAGATTGATCATGGTGCCAGACCAACACTTCAGAAATATGGATAGTGCAAAGCAGATTTAAGGCGCTGCTCTCCAGTTACAGACATTCCACCGCATCAGACCACAAGTAATTATTGAGGAAATGCTTTACGTTAATCTTAATTTTTATTAATATTCTTAGGATAAGATATATGTGCCCCAAATCTGTATATGTTCTCTTCGTGCTGCTGCCAACTCCAGGGTGTGTTTTTCAGGCAATATATGGGCTCTGTATGCTGCTGCTGCCAACTCCAGGGTGTGTCTTTCAGGCAATATATGGGCTCCTAATGCTGCTGCTGATGCTACCAACTCCCGGGTGTGTCTTTCAGGCAATATATGGGCCCCTAATGCTGCTGCTGCCAACTCCTGGGTGTCAGGTCCCGTGGGACACCCACCTTCTAAGTAAGTCCACAACCCCCAATCCCTGCTGCTAGCTTCATCTTTAGACAAGCTCCTGTCTGCCGGGACGCTTTATACGCCTCATCGGGCACGGTTGCCCTCAGAACTTGGTAGCACAAAGGATGCGAACTTACGGGGAGGAGGGCAGATGAACCAGGAACCAGACTGAGTGAGGTCGGGCAAGCAGGGGTCATACACCGGAGATCAGTCCAGACAAGTGCGGCACAAAAGGATGAGACGGAAGATATCACGCTCCCGGAACCACAATTTACCACTTGGACAACTCCAGCTCTCTTGGTAAGGACCTCAACCCCCAATCTCCGCAGCCAGCTTCACCTATAGGAGCCCCCGCTTGCCGAGACGCAGAACACGCCTGCTCGGGATCGGTTGCCCCCAGGACTTTATGGCTCAAAGGTTGAGGTCTTACGGTACAGAGTACTGGAGAGCCCGCGGCTGGAAGTGGAATCGGGTAGCCGGTATGTGAGCGTAAGGTGGAAGTCCAAGGTCAGGCAAGGGTCGGCAACAGGAGTGAAGATCGAGGATGGTCAAACAAGCGAAGGTCGGCAACAGGAATGGAGATCAAGGATGGTCAAACAAGCGAAGGTCGGCAACAGGAATGGAGATCAAGGATGGTCAAACAAGCGAAGGTCGGCAACTGGAATGGAGATCAAGGATGGTCAAACAAGCGAAGGTCGGCAACAGGAGTCAGGATCAATAACAGGGATAAACAATGGCTAGGGTCTGGGCGCTATAACAGGCAAAGACAAACTGACTGGGGTGAGGTATATATAGGGATCAGTCTTTATTGGCCCTGGAGAATGAGTGTGGTGATTGGTGCGGTTTTAGAACTATAACATGATTGGTTAACATTGGGCGTACAGCCCAGAACTCCCAAGTAAGTGATTGGCCCAATCCCTGTAGGGCACTTCCTCTACAGCAGCTGTTTATGATTGAAATTAGCCCTCCTCCGGCGGCCGTGCTGAGAGCAGCGCCGCCGGAGGGTATAAACTGAACGTGCTTGCGCACGCGCGCGAGCACGAGAGGCGACGCTGGAGCCGCCGGCTGAGGAGACAGGCGCGTGCGCGCCAGCCTGCACAGAAGCCGTCGCCCGCCGCGGCCGCCGGACAGATGGCTGCGCAGCGGGAGCGGGCGGCTGAGGACCCGGGACGGCGCTGGATCGGGGAACCGGTAAGCGGGTAGTGACAGAAGAGTAGTCAAAGTCGAGCCAAGGGTCAAGCCGGGAGGTCACAGGTACGCAGTTACAAGGGAGCAGGCAAAATTGTAGTCGACGACAGGCAATGGTCGGTCCAGGCGGCAATCACGGGATGGTCAATACACAGCAAGATCAAACTGGAAGTAACAATACAGATAATCACACCCAGCAGCACGCTATCGCTGGCGCTACTGATTTTTGGGGCGGGGACAGCTATGGGTGAGGGGGGCGGCAGAGTCTAGAGCTGAGGAGAGTGTATCATGGTAGTGTGATGATAGAGCGTCCGTGAATGAGGTCAAGGACCGAAGAGGTTGAAGTGAGGCAGAAAGGGACTGAAGATCTAGGTTTCTTAGGTCCCTGCGTTGAATTGTAGGTTTGTGTGGAGGGGGGTTTGCAGGAATTGGAGAGAGGGTCATAGTCAGCAGATTATGATCAGAGAGGGGGAGCAATGAGGATGAGAGGTTTGATAAAGAGCAGAGGTTAGTGAAAAGGAGGTCAATTGTGTGGCCGTCTTTGTGGGTGGGTGCAGTAGACCATTGCTTAAGTCCGAAAGATGAGGTTAGTGACAGTAGTCTGGTGGCAGCAGGGTTGCTAGTGTCAACAGGTCACCCATGATGATTGCAGGGATGTCTGTGGACAGAAACTGAAGGAGCCAGGTAGAAAAGTGGTCGAAAAAAAGAGTAGTAGTTCCAGGAGGGCGGTAGATGACAGCGATTTTCAGGTTACAGGGAGAATATAAACGGACACAGTGAACTTAAAAAGATGAGAAGGATAGAGATGGCAAGGCGGGGAGTGGGTTAAAGGAGTTCAGATAGAAGGATGCCCACACCCCCGCCCTGTTTGTTGTTGGATCTGGGGGTGTGGCTGAGATGTAGTCCCCCATGTGAAAGGGCAGCGGGTGAAGCTGTGCCTAATGGGGTAAGCCATGTTTGTGTTCTTTATATGTATTTCTTTTTCTGCCCGGTTTAGAGAGCGTATTTACATAGAAATTTACATGGCCTTGATTAGAGATGAACGAATTTATGAAAAGTTAGATTCGGCCGATCCGCCGAATTTTCCAGAAAAAATATGAATTTCATTGCGGCGAAACGCTATTAAAATTATTATATTATTATTATTATTTTTGGCCTTCCGATAGCCTCAATAGTTTTGTAGAACATTTTGCCTTGCTGTAACATGCATAGGATGCGTGCTGGGTTAGTGAAATAACACTGTAAAGAAGTATGACATGCAGATCAGAGGCATCGCTATTAGAATCGCTGTCGCAGAGCGGCACAATTACAGAGCCTTGAGGTGGCATCAGCATAAGGAGTCCATATATTGCATGAAAAACACACCTTGGAGTTGGTAGCAGCATAAGGAGCCCATATATTGCCTGAAAAACACATTGGAGTTGGCAGCAGCAGCATAAGGAGCCCATATATTGCCTGAAAGACACACCCTGGAATTGGCAGCAGCAGCATAAGGAGCCCATATATTGCCAGAAAAACACATTGGAGTTGGCAGCAGCATAAGCAGCCCATATATTGCCTGAAAGGCACACCCTGGAGTTGGCAGCAGCAGCATAAGCAGCCCCTATATTGCCTGAAAAACACATTGGAGTTGGCAGCAGCAGCATAAGCAGCACATATATTGCCTGAAAGACACACCCAGGAGTTGGCAGCAGCAGCATTAGGAGCCCATATATTGCCTGAAAGACACACACTGGAGTTGGCAGCAGCATAAGGAGCCCATATATTGCCTGAAAAACACATTGGAGTTGGCAGCAGCATAAGCAGCCCATATATTGCCTGAAAGACACACCCTGGAGTTGGCAGCAGCAGCATAAGCAGCCCATATATTGCCTGAAAAACACATTGGAGTTGGCAGCAGCAGCATAAGCAGCACATATATTGCCTGAAAGACACACCCATGAGTTGGCATCAGCAGCATTAGGAGCCCATATATTGCCTGAAAGACACACCCTGGAGTTGGCAGCAGCATAAGGAGCCCATATATTGCCTGAAAAACACATTGGAGTTGGCATCAGCATAGGGAGCCCATATGTTGCCTGAAAAACACATTGGAGTTGGCAGCAGCAGCATAAGAGCCCATATATTGCCTAAAAAATACATTGGAGTTGGCAGCAGCATAAGGAGCCCATATATTGCCTGAAAGACACACCCAGGAGTTGGCAACAGCAGCAGCATTAGGAGCCCATATATTGCCTGAAAAACACATTGGAGTTGGCAACAGCATAAGCAGCTCATATATTGCCTGAAAGGCACACCCTGGAGTTGGCAGCAGCAGCATTAGGAGACCATATATTGCCTGAAAAACACATTGGAGTTGGCAGCAGCAGCATAGGGAGCCCATATATTGCCTGAAAGACACACCCAGGAGTTGGCAGCAGCAGCATTAGGAGCCCATATATTGCCTGAAAAACACATTGGAGTTGGCAGCAGCATTAGGAATGCAAGCACAATCAGATTGAAACAGCTGTCTCGAGCTGCTGAACGGCAATGGAGGAAAACCAAATCCAGTTGTGACTTTCAATTCTATAAACAAGCCCTTCAGGAACTCAGGACTGCCCTTTCATCTGCTAAGCAAGCATATTTCTCTTCACTGATTTCTGCACAAGCCCGGAATCAACTATTCAACACTTTCAGTTCCCTACTCCGCCCACCACCCCCTCCTCCAACCTCCCAAATAACAGCAGAAGAATTTTCTACATTCTTCAAAGAAAAAATTGACAACATTCGACTTGGCTTTGCCCCTCAGAATCCCTCACCACTTCAAACAATCCCCCTGCCTTACTTTCTTACCTTCTTCACTCCAATAAGTGAGCTTGGACTAACCTCTCTCATTTCTAGGGCCCACCTGACTACCTGCTCCCTCGATCCTATTCCATCCCACCTTATTCCTCAACTGTCTCCATCCCTCACTCCAGCCTTAACCTCTATATTCAACCTTTCCCTCTCCACTGGTACCTTTCCTTCCTCCTACAAACATGCAGTTATTACTCCGATAATCAAGAAACCCTCTCTCGACCCCTCGGCCCTCTCCAGCTACCGCCCTATCTCACTCCTCCCTTTCTCCTCCAAACTAATTGAAAAACATGTCCACTCAGAATTGGCACAATACTTATCCACTAACAACTTACTTGACCCCTTACAATCAGGATTCCGCCATAACCACTCCACTGAAACTGCCCTCACCAAAGTCACCAATGATCTGCTCACTGCAAAAATCAAAGGTCACTACTCCATCCTCATCCTTCTTGACCTCTCCTCAGCCTTTGATACTGTCGACCACTCTCTGCTTCTTGATATTCTCTCCTCTCTTGGGGTTCAAGATCTTGCACTCTTTGGCTCACCTCTTACCTCTCTGACAGATCATTCAGTATATCCTATTCTAACACAGTCTCATCCTCACGTTCCCTTTCTGTTGGTGTGCTGCAAGGTTCTGTCCTAGGCCCCCTACTTTTCTCAGTCTACACCTATGGCCTTGGTAAACGTATAAACTCACTAGGCTTTCAATACCACTTCTATGCGGATGACACTCAGGCCCCAATCTCTCCTCTCTCCTATCTCGCCTCCCCAACTGCCTTGCAGCTATTTCTTCATTCATGTCATCTCGCTACCTCAAGCTGAACATGGACAAGACAGAACTGGTCATTTTCCCACCATCTAACTCCCCTCCCCTCTCTAACACGTCTATTTCTGTCAACAATTACACAATAACAGCAACTCCCCAAGCTCAGTGCCTGGGAGTCATTTTGGACTCTGCTCTCTCTTTCAAACCACATATTCACTCCCTGGCCACCTCCTGTCGCCTCCAACTTAAAAACATCTCCCGCATTCGTCCTTTCCTCTCACCTGACACCACTAAAATGCTAGTGCATGCCCTGGTCATATCCTGTCTGGATTACTGCAACATCCTTCTTTGTGGCTTACCAACTAACAGACTGGCACCCCTCCAATCTATCCTGAACTCCGCTGCTCGCCTCATCCATCTCTCCTCTCGCTCCTCCAGTTCTGCGCCTCTCTGCCAATCCCTACACTCGCTGCCAGTCCCACAGCAAATCCTGTTCAAAACTCTAACTCTCGCAAAGAAAGCTCTCTCCAACCAGGCCCCTCCCTACATCTCATCTCTAATCCAACAATATCAACCTAGATGCAGCCTCCGCTCTGCTACCGACCTTCTCCTGTCCTCCTCCCTGGTCACCTCCTCTCACGCCCGCCTCCAGGACTTCTCACGTGCAACTCCAATCTTCTGGAATGCCCTCCCGCACCCAATCCGCCACTCCACAACACTCAACACCTTCAAAGGAGCCCTCAAAACTCACTTATTCAGACAAGCTTATAATCTGGCTTAACCAATCTTCTAAAAGGGCATATGCCACAAAGCTCAATACGGACTGTTTGTGATCCTTTCCCCTCGTCTTCACCCCTCTTCCTTTAGACTGTAAGCTCGCAAGGGCAGGGCTCTCTCTCCTATTGTATCTTGTACTCAGAATATCCACTGTCAACTCTGTAAAACTGCATTTGATATATTATATGTACCGTATGTTTCTACCCTGTCTGTAACTACTACTTTGTAAAGCGCTACGGAAGATGATGGCGCTATATAAATAAACAATACTAATAATATATATATATATATATATATATATATATTGCAGATTTAAAACTATTATTTAAAATGCTATTTCCTCCAGTTGACTGTATCCGTGTTGTTGTATAATTCACCTTTGTAATTAAAGTACTGTATATCTAGCAAAAAAGGTTTTGGCCCAGCATCCATGTAGGTATAGTGCGGTCTGCAAACCATTCATTTTGCATTGTAGACTGTCATAGGTTGTCCCAGCCATGTTTGTCACACCGGCTCTGCATTCTTTGTGTGTGTCCATGTGCATGGCTGCGTTCCTAGAAACCTGTGGAGCGGTGCCAGCGGTGCGGCTTGGAAGAGAAGCCCGTCATTTATCTGCTGTGTATTAGAAATACCACTGTGACAAATGTGGGAGCCAGAGGGCATGTGTGCAGCGAGCTCCCGCAGCCTCCCTGGCTTCCTTTACTTCTACTGTGTGGACAAGTACTGTAGCTCTGCTTAGAAAACCTTGCCAACAAGTACCATGTTGGTTGTAAGGGCTGCAGAGCTATTATGCTGCACTATAAATATATTTTAGATACCCAACTGACATTCTAATAGTTACATGTGCATTTCTGTGCAGATACAAAGCTGGCACAGGGACAGCATCTCTGTAAAGGGAGAGAATGCAAATCACAAAGGTGTGTGTGTTGGCCTGACAGATGCCCATTTCTGGCTGGATCCCTTTTTATTTCATATATGCAGTAAACATACATATCATTTTTACTCTAGGTGCTGTTTCAATCCAGAGTACCCCTACTCGAATAGAAATCAAAGATGCTTAATGTACAGGCCATACCACTATCAGCAGCGCCGGCGCAAGCACAAGGCAAACCTGGGCAATTGCTAGGGCCCCTGGCATCCTCAGGGGCCCACTCAGGCTCATACTTGGATGTGGTGTTATTTTACAGTGGACCCAAACTACCAAATGCTGGTTGTGCAGAGCTGCTCATGGCTCGTCTCAGCAACAAATAGAGAAGGTGGCACTGAATGGAGGTGGAAAGAACCAGGTGACAACTGACAGCAATGATGGATGGAGCCTTTAGGGCTGAAGGGTGATTGGTGGCAGTATTGAATGTAACAAGGACTAGAGGACCGTTGGTGACTATAGGAAAGGCAATAAAGGCTGGAGGGCGATCATCAGCAAAAGATGACCCATTTGTGGAAGCAGAGCTGAAAGGTGACATCACTACTTTGGGGCCCACTAAGACTCTCTTGGCCAAGGCCCCCCACCCCCCCAAACCTGGAGCCGGCCCTGACTATCTGTGCAAATAATTTGGTTTAGGAATGTTTACGACTTAAAGTGGACCAAAAGCACGACATTCAAGCACGACCATTCAAAATGTAATTGAACCAGTTTTTTTGCACAGGACAGATGCAGATACTAAATTATTTTGCCCAGGACAGCCCACAATCATTTTCCAAACCCCACCTGGCAATAGCTAGCAATAGTCCTATATCACTGCTGATAATTGTTATGTGGTCCTCATCGCCTTTTTGATTATGGCTGGTCATCCTCAGGTCCTAAGGTCAGCCATGCACTGGTCTTCTCACAGGACACACATCTTACCAGCACAGCAGGTAGGGCCCAGACCTAAGTGGGCTCCTAAAGGCTCCAAAGGTGCAGGCACTTGTCCAGGTATGCCCAGTGCTGGTGTCATCCTAGCTATCTGAACTCGCTGACATATAGACTCCAGAGATCAGACATTACTAGAGATGGTACAGGCTGCCAGTGTCAGAAGCCTTGGAGTGACGTGGGTGACTAGAAAGGGTGCTACCCAGCAGTTGCTGTCTGGCACCTATCAGAGGGC
This sequence comes from Gastrophryne carolinensis, assembly GCA_027917425.1. Lineage (NCBI taxonomy): Eukaryota > Metazoa > Chordata > Amphibia > Anura > Microhylidae > Gastrophryne > Gastrophryne carolinensis. The sequence goes on from CM051243.1 coordinate 29,239,139, forward strand.
CATAGAGAGAGGCTTGGGGAGGCCACAGCCAAAACCTGGTCTGTTGGTAGGAGAGGGTTGGGAGTATGCAGCATGGGCTGTGGGTTTGCCCAGGTCAGATGCAGACCCAGAATAACTTTGCCCAGGTCAGATGCAGAACTAGAATAATTTTGCCCAGGACAGATGCAGCACCAGAATCATTTTGGCCTGGACAGATGCAGACCCAGAATCATTTTGCCCAGGATAGATGAAGAGCCAGAATCATTTTGGCTAGGACAGATTCAGTTTCAGAATCATTTCGCCCAGGACAAATTCAGACCCAGAATCATTTTCCCTGGACAGAATCGGACCCAGAATCATTTTGGCCTGGATAGATGCAGACACCCAGAATCATTTTGCCTAGGACAGATTCAGATCCAGAATCATTTTGCCCAGGACAGACACAGACCCAGAAGCATTTTGCCCAGGACTGATGCAAGTTCAGAATCATTTGCCTGGGACAGATGCAAGTCTAGAACCATTTGCCTAGGACAGATTCAGATCCAGAATCATTTTGCCCAGGACAGATGCAGACCCAGAATCATTTTGCCCAGGACAGAATCAGACCCAGAATCATTTTGTCCAGGACAGATTCAGACCCAGAATCATTTTGGCCTGGACAGATTCAGACCCCAGAATTATTTTGCCCAGGACAGATGCAAACCCAGAATAATTTTGCCCAGGACAGAATCAGACCCAGAATCATTTTGTCCAGGACAGACTCAGACCCAGAATAATTTTGGCCTGGACAGATGCAGACCCAGAATCATTTTTCCCAGGACAGAATCAGATCCAGAATCATTTTGTCCAGGACAGACTCAGACCTAGAATCATTTTGGCCTGGACAGATGCAGACCCAGAATCATTTTGCCCAGGACAGATTCAGATCCAGAATCATTTTGCCCAGGACAGACGCAGACCCAGAAGCATTTTTCCCAGGACTGATGCAAGTTCAGAATCATTTGCCTGGGACAGATGCAAGTCTAGAATCATTTGCCTAGGACAGATTCAGATCCAGAATAATTTTGCTCAGGACAGATGCAGACCCAGAATCATTTTGCCCAGGACAGATGCAGACCCAGAATCATTTTGCCCAGGACAGAATCAGACCCAGAATCATTTTGTCCAGGACAGATTCAGACCCAGAATCATTTTGACCTGGACAGATGCAGACCCAGAATTATTTTGCCCAGGACAGATGCAAACCCAGAATAATTTTGCCCAGGACAGAATCAGACCCAGAATCATTTTGCCCAGGACAGATGAAGGGCCAGAATAATTTTGCCTAGGACAGATTCAGATCCAGAATCATTTTGCACAGGACAGATGTAGATCCAGAATAATTTTGCCCAGGACAGATTCAGACCCAGAATCATTTTGGCCTGGACAGATGCAGACCCAGAATCATTTTGCCTAGGACAGATTCAGATTCAGAATCATTTTGCCCAGGACTGATGCAGACCCAGAATCATTTTGCCCAGGACAGATGCAGACCCAGAATCATTTTGCCCAGGACAGAATCAGACCCAGAATCATTTTGTCCAGGACAGATTCAGACCCAGAATCATTTTGACCTGGACAGATGCAGACCCAGAATTATTTTGCCCAGGACAGATGCAAACCCAGAATAATTTTGCCCAGGACAGAATCAGACCCAGAATCATTTTGCCCAGGACAGATGAAGGGCCAGAATAATTTTGCCTAGGACAGATTCAGATCCAGAATCATTTTGCACAGGACAGATGTAGATCCAGAATAATTTTGCCCAGGACAGATTCAGACCCAGAATCATTTTGGCCTGGACAGATGCAGACCCAGAATCATTTTGCCTAGGACAGATTCAGATTCAGAATCATTTTGCCCAGGACAGATGTAGATCCAGAATCATTTTGCTCTGGACAGATGCAGACCCAGAATCATTTTGCCCAGGACTGAAGTCCAGAATTATTTGCCTGGGACAGATGCAAGTCCAGAATCATTTTGCCTAGGACAGATTCAGATCCAGAATAATTTTGCCCAGGGCGGATTCAGATCCATTAGCCCAGGAAAGATGCAGATCCAGAATCATTTTGCCCAGCACAGATGTAGACCCAGAATCATTTTTCTCTGGACAGATGCGGACCCAGAATCATTTTGTCCAGGACAGATGCAGACCCAGAATAATTTTGCCCAGGACAGATGTAGACCCAGAATCATTTTGCCCAGGACAGATTCAGATCCAGAATCATTTTGCCCAGGACAGATGCAGACCCAGAATCATTTTTCTCTGGACAGATGCGGACCCAGAATCATTTTGTCCAGGACAGATGTAGACCCAGAATCATTTTGCCCAGGACAGATTCAGATCCAGAATAATTTTGCTCAGGACAGATTCAGATCCAGAATCATTTAGCCCAGGATTGATGCAGACTCAGAATCATTTTTCCCAGGACAGATGTAGACCCAGAATCGTTATGCCCAGAACAGATGCAGACCCAGAGTCATTTTGCTCTGGACAAATGCAGACCCAAAATCATTTTGCCTAGGACAGATGCAGACCCAGGATCATTTTTCCCAGGACAGATGCAGATCCAGAATCATTTTGCACAGGACAGATGCAGATCCAGAATCATTTTGCCCAGGACAGATGCAGACCCAGAATAATTTTGCCCAGGACAGATGCAGATCCTGAATCATTTTGCACAGGACAGTTGCAGAAGCTGAATCATTTTTTCCCATCCCAGCTGACACCCTCTGGCAGTAAATGGTGGGTTAGGCAGACACCCCTCGTGTGGTGGGAGCTGGGTGCACAGAGACATAGGACAGTTGTAGATACTGCTCTCTTCTAACACAAGATGATAAAAAGGTGCACACCAGCTGCTGTGATAGGCACAACGCCTAGGGACAGGATTAGAGGTCGTACTGCGTTCCACAGGGGAGTGCAGTATACCTGCACATCACTTGGCAGAGCCACACACAGGTGCTAGCCTTGGAGTAACCAGACCAGCCATACCATCTGGCACATGTCAGAAGGCCACATAAAAAAAGATTAAAGGGCCGCATCCTGCCCCTGGGCCTTGAGTTTGGCACAAGTGTTCTATATGGTTGAAGCAGCAGTTGCATTATCCTTGCTGCCAGTGGTGTAACTAAATGTGTTGGGGTCCTGGTGTGAACAGGCTCATTCAGTAACATTTTCTTTTGTGTTTTAACTCAATTGGATGCAGAGAGATAACTAAAGACTGAAACAGCAATGTCAAATGCTGCTTCCTTTCTCTAAATGATGCCAAGTGAATACAAATAAGATACATAAGTTGAAGGAGCAACTATGATGGGGCCTCCCTGACCTCATGGTCCCCGATGCAGTCACACTCCCTGCACCCCTTAAGTGGTGCTAATGTGTATCATTTGGCCTGATACGTCTATTGGCATATCGCCAATAACTTTAGTCTTTTCATGTCTGCTGGTGAAAAAAAGTTCAACACCGTTCCAGGAAGCAGCAGTGGCATGCAGCTATCTCAGGGCCACACTAAGTGTGGTGGAGCCCCCGGGCACAAAATCTGGCAGATACATTATTTTTTTTTTCCTTTAAAATAATAGTCCAGCCAAGTATCTGATTGGTGGTTGTCTGGCACCCGCCCACTTACTGGAACGTCAGATTGAGTCCCTTGTGCCACCCTTGTGCAGGTGCGTGCTACTCGGGAACTCCTGCTTTGCCATTCTGGGTGGGGGGTAGTGTAGTTGCCCTGCTGGACCAGCAGAAAACAGTTCCCTGCATTGCTCTAAACTCTCATCTCTGCCTCGTGGTGGCTTTGGCTGCAGGTTTACTGAGTGAGCCATGCCCTGTGTGCACCTGCAACCAATCCCCCCACCCCCATAATGCAATCTAACCAGTTTTTTTTTTTTCTTTTTGCATTTTTTTGTGCAGATTGCTTTTTGTGGTGGGTGGCAGGTGAGCGCCGGGCCTAGCTCAGAGGGCAGTGGAGGCAGCGATGGGGGGGGGGAAATAACAGGTGGTGCACAGTTACCAGATTGCTGGCTAATGGTTGCAGTGTGATGGCAGATCACAAGCCATCTGCCGCCTCCACCCCCCTATATAGCCGCCTCTACCCCCAGCCCCCCACGGAGCCTGCACTCAGGTGTCCTGAATGAGCCAGGCCCAAAACATACCTGCCACCCATCCTCCACCCGGATAAGCACACACACAGTGCACTATCAAACAAACACACATAAAAAACTGGTTAGGTCAGATGTTGGTGACCAGATTAATTCATAAAAACAGAGGTTACCTACTTTTGACCCAAACCCGTTTTTATGAATGAATCTGGGATTTGGGATATCCCTCTAGCTCCAACCATTGTGTTTCTGGCTAAAAATAAAAAAACAGTGCAGCACGAGAGGCAGCTTCTGTAGGGAGGCCCTACTGGGTAGAAGCTGGGGGACTTAAGACAGTGGTGAAAAATGTAAGGGTAGTCTGGGCTTCACTATCTGTTTTATTTGAAGGGTTTCTGGGAATTCCCAATGGGCCAGCCACTCGATACCTGACTTTAAAGACCTTCATTTTTAACCACTTACACCCCCCCCCCCCCTCACTGAACATTCAGCATCATAAACTGAATAAAACAAGTAAAGTCACAAAGCTGGACCTAGCGATGAGGTCGATCCCAAGCCTGGAGTTCCACACTGCAGTCCTGGATTCTTATCTTCTGGGCTCCTGGTAAATTACAACTGTGTCACTCTCATTGGTAGAAGCACGGCTGCTGCTGTGAATGGTTGACAAGACACTCGTGGAATTCAGCGGCAATGACCGGCGGAACAGCCCTGCTTCTGCCATGGGGTCGGGATCACCAATGTGTACAGGTGAGAGACTTTTTTTTGTTTTGTAGTTGAAAACTGGGTGAGGTGGGGAGGACAAAGAGTTACCATGGATGGGGCTGACTCTTTAACACTTTAGGGTGGATTATACAGTAGCTCAAAAAGTTATCTTTAAAGAAGAACATAGGACCAAAAATAAAAAGGGGCCAATTCCCCCTCCTTCGGACCCTACTTACCTTTTGGATGTTGCCACATCCGGCTGCTTCGGGGCTGATTCTCAGCCCCTCTCCCGGCCAGCTTAGCAATCTGTAAGTGACAGCACGGCTTTATCCATGCTCTTCAAAGTCCCGCACCGCTCAGCAAAGTCTCGCAGGATTTCGGGCAGCTCCATTGCATCTCATTCATGGGCACTGTGCAGGTGCAAGATCGGGGGCCACGTGCAGTGCCTGATGGGATGCAAGATGGCGCCGCCCATCGGAGGTTCGCCAGGATCCGAAGGACCCAGAAAATGGATCCCCAGCAAGGTGAGTAAATAGTGGCCAAAGGTAAAAACGGGGGGGGGGGGGGGGGGGGCAGCAGATCGGTGTGGTTTGGGGGAGGTTTCCACTTTAAATGTGGAATGGCTTCTGTCACAAGTGAACATATAGCAACACCTTATTAGTGTCAATTTGTTTGCTACAATTGTATGCTGTTTGCCTAATAAGGACCTCATGACTTTTTTATCGGTTGTTTTGTAGGTTTCCCATGCAATTTAGGAAGCATTTGGTGGCTTTAGTTGCCCTTTAGAAGCTAACCAATCTCAGAACTTAAACAGAACTTCAGCAGCAACAGAACCCTCATTTTGGATCCTGTTGGTCCAATTAGCTTATTTGTATCATATAATAAACTATCCCCATATATTGCATTTTCCTATGAAGGCTTCTCTGTCCTCATTGCGTTAGTCACAGATGGATTGTGTCCCATCTGGATTTCTCATAATATTTATACAATGGAGGAGCTGGAATCGATCTGCTTGTGGGTAGAGCAACCTGCTGCCCCAGAATTACTAAGCAAAAAGAACCCCCAAGCCAAACCACTTCCTACAGAGGAGCACAGTCTGGGTGCAGCGCAGACCACAACTGTACAGTAACTAAAACATTGCTGCTGAATTGTACTGGAAACAAGGGGGAAGAGCCCAGTCCCCACCCAAAACTGAATGTCGCAATCACATACAAGAAACAGCACCACCACCCCCAGAGATTGATACGGTCAAGCCTTATTGATTGCACACTGCCAATATATTACCCTATCTTACCTATCCTACTATAGGTTAATTTTAATTTCTTAAAGCAATATCTCATGAGATATTTGCCCATAGAAAATGGATTGTTTCAGTGAGGCTGTGGACATGGCACTTTTGAGATTCCGCATCTCTAGCTCCCTGTTGACCGCAAACAATCTATCTGAATGGCTGGATACAGGAGCGCGTCACAGCTACAGGGGGTGCTGACGCCGACCCTGATGGGGATGGTTTTGTTCCTCTTTAAGCTGTGGCTTGCTTTCAAACACTAGGTTCTTGCCCAGATTAATGAATGAAACAAAGCTAAGGAAAACCAATGGCATTTTCTTACTAGCACAGAATGGAACGTTTAAATTGGCTTATTATTTCAGAGCGCCCGCTAGTAGTCGCTGTGTTCCACAAAATTGGGGTAACCCAGAGTACCCACAAAGTATACCCGTATAATTGGACCGCACCAACCAGAGATCAGGTAAATTGATAATAACCCTTTATTTGTATGTGGGTATTAATATAGTATTAGATCACACTTATTACACTTTAAAAGAAACGATTAAAAACATCAGACCCCCTGGATAGTAATTAAACAATGCTCTCTGTATACTTAGTTAATGACAAGTCCCTAGGGATGCAGCATCATAGCTGTGAATAATAAATACAATAAGACTATACAATCATGTACATAGTGATCCTATGTACTAAGATATATGATGTGCAAAACTATCAATACAATAACAATTAATTAACAATTAATTAATAAATATCCACCTAATTAATGTGATATTCCTATCAATGAAAAAACTATATTAAAGTGCCAAGTGCAAACACAAACCCTTATCCTTACAATAAACCAGATAATGGGTGCAAAATTCCTGTCCCTGAAGGGCTCAGTAAGGTGCCAGTGCTTAACAATCCTGCTTCCCTGAGATGAAGATAACTCCCGTGTAGCTATGGCTGCCCAAATGGGACTAATAAAGTATGTGAGGTACTTCACCCGATGTGCAGAGCTATCCTCCTGGGGGTCCGAACAAGCGAAAGGCGACGCGTAGCGTGATCCGGCTGGATCACTTCCTCAGGCCTAGTAGTCGCTGTGCTCGGCCGTGGGTCGCTAGTTCATAGCGACTCAATCGCTGTGCAGCATTGATGAATACATTGTGGGGAGTCGCTATATGACCAGTACAGCGCTGTATGGGAGCGAATGTTAGTGACTGGTCAGCGCGACCAACTCACAACATATTCATAAAAAAAAATAGCCTCAATAATGCGCTCAAAAATGCTCCGGAGGCTGTGTGATTAAAGGTTGTTTTTTAACATGTATCAGCCAGTAACAAAACGAAAACAAATGGAATTACATTGTTATTACATTGTGACATGAACATAATGCCAGACCTGTAATTTCATTTCTGTATAAATATATAAAGCATGAAAAATATTTTCAAAAAAGGCTTTTTTCTACGCCAGGAGAGGTCACAGCATTATTTGAGATTAAAAAAAAAAAATTAATAAAAACCCCCTGTTTAAAGAGAAATAACAGAACGTCCATTGAAATGTATGGGAGAGCGAAGGGTAGCGAGAGGTAATGTGTGGCGCTCTGCAATGCTGACCACCGGCGCTGTACGCTGAGGCTGGGATAATGATGAATCGGATGCTACATGGCGTTATCCCAGCCGCTCAACAGATTCTGCATGATAAATTTGTAATTGCTGCCGTCTCCGGCGTTCACCTGCCGCTACCTGTCATTTACAAGGCCCTACCTGTCGCTATCCCGTCATGAATAAGGCCCAAATTTTACTTAAATTTTGCTTGCAGTTGCCCTTTAAAGCAATAATATGGTTAAAGAGGAAGTCCAAGCATTTTGTAAAACCCTTCCATCCCCCTCTGGATATTGGAAAATCTGAGCCAATCACAAATTAAAGGACTGTAGCCAAAAAAAAAAAACTCTAATTTTGTCCCTTGTAGCTGTTGCGACCTACTTCAGTCTTATAAATTGCGTGCTGAATTTTGCAGTGTGCAAGCCCATCCCCCCCGTGACAGTCAGTGTACAGAGCATGCTCACTCCATTTATTGCAGTGCAGGGGGGCAGTGTATGGGCGACCTGTGGGGTTTCACACAGCGGGACATCACGATTTTGAATGCCCCGGGGGGGGGGGGAATTTATCGGCCCGGGAATCTATAAGCATGCCCCCTCCATTTACTGCAATACAGGGAGGCATGCCAGATCTCACCCACAGTTGCAGTAAATGGAGTGGGCATGCTTATGTCACTGTGACTAATGCAGGAGGTGGCCTTATGTGGCTGGTATACATGAAGGATGCAGGATTTTGGGACCTGGTAATTTTTTAAAGTGGACCAAAACCCAGGTCCACTTAGCTCTTTCCAGTCCTACGGCGCATGTGCGGCCGCACGTCCAATCAAATCGCTTAGATCAGCTGACGTCACTTTGGCCCTTATTTATGAAGGAATAGCGACAGGTAGCGACTGGTGAGCGGCCGGTAATGACGGGCCCCGCCACGAGAACGCCGGCTCCCCACCACAATCACACATTTATCAAGCCGATCCTGCTTAGCGACTGAGATAGCGCCATATAGCGACTCATTCATCATTATTCCAGCCTCAGCCCACAGCGCCAGCGTCCGACCTTGAACAGCGACAGGTATGACCTCTCGCTACCTGGCGCTCTCCAATGCATTTCAATGGAACAATCTTTAAATATTAATAATTAATTGTTATTAATGTTTTTTTTTTTTTTTTTAATGTGAAAAATTCTGTGACCACTTCTGCCATTTTAGATAATTTTTTAAGGGAAAAAAAATAAAAAAAAGGTCTGATATTAATGTATTCATATTACTAAATTATTGAATTTTATTTAATTATTTGGTTTCCAAAAATATGGTGGTTTGGGGGTTAAACAACTACTTGTAACACATCGCCTCCAGCGCTCTGGGGTTTAAACATGCATTTCACAGCGCTTGAATTTTTTGAGCGTGATTTTTTGATGAATATGGTGGAAGCCGGTCGCTCTGCCCAGTCGCTATCATGGGCACCCATACATTGCGGAACCTGTCAAATAGCGACTCGTAACCTTGTATTGAACATTACGCCACACCGACTGAGTCGCTGTCAACAACCGAACAACGGCCAAGCACAGTGACTACTAGCGGGCGCTGTGAAAATACCGCTACAGTCGCTCAACTGTCGCTACATGTCGCTATTAATAAATCAGCCTCCCCGTCTAAGCCTTCATCCAAGGCGAGTGGCTCCAAGCATGCTGATGGCCACATCCCCCGCTACCCTCTAACAGGGAGCGTGCCCACTCCGGCCATTCACAAATGCCTGGCACGGGCACGCGCTCTATTAGAGGGATAGCGGGGATTCGGCCGTGGCTCACGCATGCGCCGTTAGACCGGGATAGAAGGTAAGTGTAGCGGGCGACTTCACACAGCGGGGCATCCCAATTTTGGATGCCCTGGGGGAACGGAATTGATTGGCCCGGGAATCTATCCCATCGCCGTGGATTTTGGTTCACTTTAAGTAGAACAGCTGTAAGGGACAGTTCCTTTAAGCAATAAATAAACTGTTCCGGTAAGCGATAAATAAACTGTCATGGGTTTTTGAATAATTTAACTAAACATTTGGTGGCTGGTCTGTGGCTGATTTTATGCGCATAACACTATTTCACAAAAAAAGCATTGCAAGATGTTATAGCAGGTTAAAAAGTCAGACTGGGTGGGCTGGAGGCGTCTTGTATACATTGCGAGACTCTTAGTTACTGTACATCCCTGCTCCCACTAAACATAGTAACAGTCACTGTGACCGGTCCCCCAGCTGGAAAGATAAACATGGGAAAGGGGAGCCAGCCACACTAGAGATATGTTCTCCAAAGCCTGACCCCCTGCTGCTGTAATCTGAAAATAATTGACTGGCCTCTATGGGAGGGAGACGAGAGGACTTTATTTGTGAGTCTAGACCGATGCCTCTTCCCAGAACAGGGTCATTTGGCGGAGGCTTTAATGATCTCCAGCCAGAGCCTTACCCCGGAGTGCCGGCTCGGCTTCTCCTGCCTATTTGCATTGTAAAATCAGGAAAAACAGAATTACTTGCATGTGCCATGTCCAGTCTGACTCTCTAAAACATTAACCAACACTAGCTGATAATGTATTGCTGGCTGGAACAAGATAAAAACAATAGTTATTTGTTACAGCTGCAAATCATTGCGTATGTTTAGGCCCCCTAAAATGTTTTTTTTTTTCATTGTAAGTAAAAACAACTAGGCTTCTTTTTCATCAGAATGGCTTTGGAAGTTCAGGCCCTTATTTATGAAGGAATAGCGACAGGTAGCGAGTACTAGCGACTGGTGAGCGGCCGGTAATGACGGGCCCCGCCACAAGAACGCCGGCTCCCCACCACAATCACACATTTATCAAGCCAATCCTGCTTAGCGACTGAGATAGCGCCATATAGCGACTCATTCATCATTATTCCAGCCTCAGCCCACAGCACCAGCGTCCGACCTTGAACAGCCACAGGTATGACCTCTCGCTACCTGGCGCGCTCCAATGCATTTCAATGGAACAATCATTAAATATTAATAATTAATTGTTATTAATGTTTTTTTTTTTTTTTTTTTAAATGTGAAAAATTCTGTGACCACTTCTGCCATGTTAGATATTTTTTTAAGGGAAAAAAAATTAAAAAAAATTGTACAGAATTGATATTACAGGCCTGATATTAATGTATTCATATTACAAAATGTTTTTAAAAACTTGTTTTTTTTTTGTTTCCAAAAATATGGTTGTTTGGGGGTTAAAAAACTACTTTTAACCCATCGCCTCCAGCGCTCTGGGGTTTAAACATGCATTTTACAGCGCAAGAATTTTTTGAGCGTGATTTTTTAATGAATATGGTTGAAGCCGGTCGCTCTGACCAGTCGCTATCATGCACACCCATACATTGACACATGACTTGCGCAGAGACCTCGCTGGCATAAGTGTTGCCCCACTCGACATACAAATTATTTTTCCAATTTGGTTTGGTTTGCCCAGAACCTAAATTTCAGGTCAAGTTCCAACCCCCTTTTTTACTGTTTAATAAACAGCTTGGTGCACCAGGCATAAGGCCGCCATTATTCCCAAACAGGGCTGGTCTCAGCTCTGGGCTTACCCGGGTAAGTGCCATGGACCCCTGCTCCTTGGGAGGGCCCACCTCACATGGGGTTCATATGACGCACCTCTTCCCAGTGGTGGGTGGCCTCACACCCTCCCTCCTGGGCAGTGACTATGCAGGATGTAGGGCCATGCTGTAACCAGGGCTGGGCATTATTAACCAAGGGAAGATTGGTCAGATCTTTTTTTCTTTTTCTTTCTTTTTAGTCTCTCTGCCAGTCCTTCTTTTCTGACTTTCAGGCATTGATTCTATTTTCTTTTTTTTTTCTTTATTGCTTCTTTTAATCATTCCTTATATTCTTTCATTCTTACTTAACGTTATTCCTTTTCTTTCTTTCTGTCTTGTGTTCTATCCTTATTTACTTTCTTTTATTTTTCCTTTATTTCTATAAGCCATTCCTTCTATTCTATCATCTGTATCTGGTTCTGTTTCTTCCATTATTTCTTTCTTATTGTTTTTCGTTCTTTCTTTTCTTTCTTTCTTTCTTTTTGTCATACCTTCTAGACTTTCGTTCATTCTATTCTTTCTTTCTGTTTTATTCTTGACTGGACTAGCGCTCCATATTATCCCCTGCTACTCTTCATCTCCCCTCAATAAAACACTGTACACCTACATATCTTTTATTGAGCCACAGCTGAATACATAAATACAAGACAACACAAATCTCGCACCCCTTTGGTGTGAGTGGCAAGCCACCAAACTACACCTGCGAAATTGACGAGGAGGAGGAAATAAATCCTTAACCCTAAGCGCAAGCCAGTCTCTATTAGGCTAGCGGACTCAACAGGGCTAACCGCCAGGGTACAAAGTTACTGCAGCTATGCTACCCCCAAAATATAGCCATCCTCCAATACCTTGCAGTCCACTGGCAATCTTGGCTTGTTTCAGCCGCAACCACCGCCTTGTCATGCCTCAGTTTTTCTTCTAACCTGCCCATTTTCACTGCTCCTACTTCCTACTTCCTAATCCCAGATAATGGCGCCTGTTTTAGCTGTAAAGCTCCGCCTCCTCCATTCATTGGCAATGCTGTGTGTGTGGGGAAATGATGTCATTGCTACACCTATGCAATGACTGATCATCATCCATCTTACACAAAGGGACAGCAAACAAGACAGTGTTCCAGGATGAATCAAAAAGTGAAAACATCAATTTCTAGTTCTACACCCTAAGAGGGGGTATTGGCAGGGGCATTCACAAGTGTATTTCACAAGTTCAGTGGGTTTTGGTCCACTTTAAGGGCTGCAAATATACTTGTGAATTTTAGAAAAAACAACCCCCCCCCAGTAAATCCTCAATTTCCCAAATACAGCTTGCAACTGCCCTCCTACCTTAAGACACCCGCCAACTCATCAATGACCACTACCTAATTTCGCCAGCTCAGCCAAGCATCCCCCCCATATCATTAGTGCCCACTGCCCGCCACATCCCATCAGATTGCATGAAACCATCAAAGTTTTTCTTCTAATTGGCATAACAGTATAATGATCCGAGGAGACACTGCTATCTAAAAGATACCCCATATTATCTGCATCATGACCGCCTTGCTTATGAAAGTCTCCCCTCAGCACCTCTGCAACCACCCCCAACAAACAAGGTCCAATAATGTAGATTTTAAATAGGGTCAACTATATTCCCTCCACTGATTGGCATCCCCTTCTGTAGTGATTAGGAGCGAACCGGTTCGGACGAACCGGAATTCGCTCAGAATTTCAGGGAAAATTCGATTCGGCACGAACCCGAATATTTTTTGGCTCGTGCCGATCGAATATTCCCTGAAATAAAAAATAAAAAAATGCCGGCATGGTGGGAGCGGGCAGGATGGCTACGCTGTCAGCGGGCGGCGGAATCCGGACCGCTGACAGCGCAGCCGGCCTGCCCGCTCCCACCATGCTGCCATTTTCTAAAAAAGCAAACACTTACCTGCATGGTCGGAGCATGGAGGCCGGCGCCGCTCCCAGGCGCCCTCTGATGACGCGTTCTCTGATGACAGCGTAGCCGGCCTGCCCGCTCCCACCATGCCAGCATTTTTTTTTTATTCAGATGAGCGATTCGTGAAAGTTCGATTCGGGCGAACCCGAATTTTCTTGGGGAAATTCGGCGAATCGCCCGAATCGAACTTTCAAGAAGTTCGCTCATCTCTAGTAGTGATATCCAGCCCCATCGTGGACCTTTACCCTGAATAAGAGCATATCTTATATGTTTCCCACAACCTGTACATACAGATTGCTCACATTAAAAATCCTCCTACCTGCATCTACTGCATTTTATAAGCCATTAAACATCCAAGATGGCGGCTCAAGGAGCATCATGCAGCCTACAAACAGGAAGTGTCTTCTGACTGTGTCACACTGCAATCTGGGATTGCTGTCCTTTTCCTGACCCCAGCTCTGCTCTGTCTGTGCAAAGCACAGCTATAACCCCACCCCTGTACTTTATGCCGCTCTCCTCTCCTCAGTATGTGTGATGCTTCTGAGTCAAGATGGCGGTGCCCAAATCCTAGAGTCCTGAACAGAGTGGCAGCCCGGTGGGGGAAAGAAAAATAAGTAAGTGACTAAAAATGTAAAATATATTAGTTTTAGATGCTGGGGAATAGTTTTTTAAGGGTTTGGGCTTTCATTAAATCATGCTGAAGGTCTGGTTTAACCGCTGTAGGATCCCATCCAATAAGCTGAACCATTTAATGCTATTGAAAACAACGGCCGCACCCTGATATCTTCTTTTTAGCACCAACTGAACAAAACAATATGGCTCCCTAACTCCCGACCCATGGGAAATGATCAGCCCTGCATGAAAACCTTTCCTCTATATATAACCCTTGACCCGTTCCATTCTGGTTACCAATATCACCTGCTGTTTTTGAAAAAAATCAACGCAACCTGCCACTACAAAACCACACCCACCTGCTCCTTTACGCCCCTACCAGTCTTTTAATTAATACCACTGACTGTCATTGATCCATAGGTCGGTGCTGATCTACATAATGACCGATCTTCCTCATCACGATAAGAACTTCTCAGGAGCCCAGGAACCTTTGAGCACTGATTCTATGTTACTCCAGCCACCTATGCCACCGACCCCATCTCTCAACCTATGCCGAAGCAACATCCAAAAGGTATCAGTAAGTGAGAGCTCCTTGACAGGATGCTCAGGGATATGCTAGCTGCTAGGCATACTCTTTTTTCTGTGGTAGCCTTTGTTACAACCTCTGTCCACCATTATGCCTAGGAATGAAAAGTATTAAGAAATAATAGAAAATAAGCAAAAACTAAACAAGGGTTAATAGCAGCCCTCCCTTCTGCACCTACGTGTCCTATATGTGGGTGCTCCAGAAGGGCGCCGGCCCTTTAAGGCCGGCAGCCCCATGACTGGCCTGCGCTTCCTGCTGGAAGCTGACCAGCCATGGGATTGGGGGAAGAGATCGGGGGAAGTGACCTCAGGGGAGGGGGGAGTATAAAGGGGCTGGTTCCCCCCTCCTCTTCCCCTTTGGCCCCTGATCTCTTCGCTGGAACGTGCCGTCAGGTTTGACGCCCGTCCAGACCCCCCCAAAAAAAAAAAAAAAAAAATGGAAGCCCTAATGGCTGTTTTGCGCCGGGAGGTGGAGCGGAGAGGCGAGAGCTGGGTAAGGAGTTGGCTGTCTCCGTCCCCCGCCTCGCCGCCCCCTCCCCCCTTGCGCTCCGGACGGGTTCGGCGGGCTGTTGCCCGCCTCAGCCCCTCTCCCCCTGGGCACAGCTGTTGGGCCCGGCGGGCCCTCCTCACCTGTGGGCCCAGGCCCCTCCCGCCACTCACCTCCCATGCCCGGGAGGCTCCCTTAGGGTCCGCGGCCCCCCCTCCACCTACCTCGTGCGGCGGCGCAGGCACGGCCTGGGAGTGGCCGCGCGCGCCGGGCGCCGAGGTCTTCTGTTGGCCCCCCGCCGGGTAGGGCTAGGCGGCGGGGAGAGGCTCCGCCCCTCCAGTGCGAGGAGGGAGAGGAGGGGGACGGAGCTCTGCCCTGGCCGGGGCAGAGACACACGCAGGCGGCCTCGCACTGGCCGCCTGCTCTGGCAGTGGAGCCCCGGGCGTCTGTGGACGCTACAGGGGCTCCGGGATCAGGCAGCAGGGGGGGACACGTGGGGGGAGCCCCCGACGCTGGCAGGGCTCCGTCTTCTTTATGTACAGGTGCCCTAGGCGTCTTATATGATGCCGGGGGGGGGGGGCTCCTATAACACCACACTTTGGGGGCCAAAGAGGGGGAGCCCCCAGCGTCCTCACGGACTCCCTATACATTATGGTCAGGAGCCCCAGGCGCCGGCGGGGTCAGAGCATCACTGACGCTGTGGGGGCTCCCTCAACAGCAGGTACAGGAGCCCCGGGCGCCTTTTTTTGGCGCCGCCGGGGCCCCTAATGCAGCACACGGGGGGGACAAAGGGGGGAGCCCCCGGGGTCCTCTCGGACGCTGGTCGGGCCCCCGCAATGGACGGTGCGGGGGCTCCCAGCGCCTGGAGTGACGCGTGGGGGGCCCCTCAAGCGGCACACCCCCCGGCTCGGGATGCCCTTAATATTATGGTCGCGCGCTCGCCTCTCCCCCCGCCCCCCCCCCACTCACAGCGTCCAGGGTGCAACCACCCCACCCCCTTTCTGGGTCGTTGGTGGGGCGATGACTCCCCCCCCCCCAACCAGCTGCAGGCATGACCGTTTGAGCTGGCGTCGCCGCTCCCGGGCCTGGCGCGCCTGGCGTCCACCCCCTTTAGCGCGCCCTGCGCCACAGATGATCTGGCGCCGCGTCCCAGCACACGGGGGTGGGTTGCATGGAACGGACAGGCTCCTCGACTCTTCTTTTTTCCCAGCAGGCGATGGCCGATCAGGAAAGAATCTGGAGCGGTATGGCGGTTGGGGCATCAGGACGATGGGCCGGAGAGGCCCGCGCTGAGTCAGCCAGGCTGGTTTCAGATCAGGCTAAGGGGCACTCGTACATTTGCTTTGAGGGCCCTTTGGGGGGCCACCTGAAGCCGGAAGTTAAGGAAAAGATTTGGACGCGGGAGTACGTAGATATTTTTACACTGCTCCCTCTTGAACGTTTCGGAACTGATAGATGGGGGAGGGGAAGGGAGCACTTTAAAGAAGAAGATTAGGACAGAAGGGCTTTTAGGTTGATCCCGAGGACGTTCGGGAACTGGCTACAGGCTTTTGCGATCCTGGCGAGTGTAGTGGGAGAAAAGAACCCAGAGAATTGTTCTCCGCTGTTTTGTTACCTAGACAACATATGGGAGGCACACCGGGTTTATGGGGGGATGGCGTGGCTGAGGTATGACGAGCAATTCCGGCAGCGGATGTCGGTGTGTGCCGAGTTCGGTTGGGACCATAGGGACATCGGGCTGTGGCTGCGAGTTATGAACTCCCGGGGGGGGGTGTATTCTGCTGCGACCAGCTCGTCGCCCTTACAGGGGGGCGCCACCTCATCCACTCCAGGGGTGGCGGAGGCAGCAAGGAAAGGAGTGTGCTGGGCATTTAATGATTCCCAGTGTAAATTCGGTGCAGGATGTAAATTCCGGCACGAATGTTCAGCCTGCAGGGGTAATCACTCTGTTGGGCGCTGTTTCAGGAAAGGACGGGGGGGTTCAGGAGGTTCCCGGAAGGTCCTGCAAAGAGGGATAACGCAGGTGAAAGGAGAGGTGATGCTCCCGTGGCTAAATAAATATCCGGATCGGCGGGCCGCTCAGTTGCTGGCAGAGGGTTTTAGGGAAGGTTTTAGGATCCCATGTCAGGCACCCCCCGGGGAAAGGGGGGCGGTAAAAAAATTTGAAGTCAGCCAGGCTACACCCGGATGTGGTGAAGCAGAAGCTGGAAAAGGAGGTATTATTGGGGCGGATGTCGGGGCCGTTTACTGATCCACCGGTGGAGGGATCGGTGGTGTCCCCGTTGGGTGTAGTGCCAAAAAAGGAAAAGGGGAAGTTTCGCCTGATTCACCACTTGTCCTTTCCAAAGGGGGGATCGGTCAACGATGGCATTGACCGGGAGTTGTTGTCGGTGGCGTACACGTCATTCGACTTTGCATTGGCAATGGTGCGGGAAGCGGGCCCGGGGGCGCTCATGGCCAAAACAGATATTGAATCGCGTTTAGGTTGTTGCCAGTGCACCCGGAGAGTGTGTACTTATTGGGGTGTTTATTTGAGGGGGGGTATTATGTGGACCGCTGTCTCCCGATGGGATGTTCAATCTTATGCTCATACTTCGAGGCATTCAGCTCGTTTTTGGAGTGGGTGGTGAAGGAGAAGGCCGGGGGGGGCGTCCATAACACATTACTTGGATGATTTTCTTTGTGTGGGGGCGGCGGAATCAAGGGAGTGCGACGTCCATCAAGTTTCTCGGGATCGAGATCGACACGGTGGAAGGGGTTTGCAGGTTGCCGGCGGACACGGTGCGGGATTTGGAAACAGGGCTGGAAGGGATCCTTGGGCTTAGGAAGATTCGGCTGAAGCAGCTCCAGTCAGTACTGGGCAAGCTGAATTTCGCCTGCAGGGTTTTGCAGATGGGACGGGTTTTTATGCGCCGGTTGTCATTGGCGACAGTTGGGATCAGGGAGTCGCATCACTTTATTCGGCTAACGGCGGAGCTGAAGGAGAATGTGAGGATGTGGGTTTCCTTCCTGAAATCGTTCAATGGGCTGGGGTACTGGTTGGATCCCATGAGATTGAACGAGGAGGTGGAGCTATTTACGGATGCGGCAGGTTCGGTAGGTTTCGGGGCCTATTTGAAGGGGAGGTGGTGTGCTGGATCATGGCCGAAGAGGTGGAGTCAGAGCTGATCAGGAACCTTTTTGGAGTTGTTCCCGTTGGTGGTGGCGATGGTCTTGTGGGGGGAGTCTTTAAGGAACAAGGCAGTGTGTTTCCGCTCAGACAACACGGCGGTAGTGGCGGTGGTTAATTCTCAAACGTCATCATCCCCCCGGTCGTCGTGTTGTTGCGCCAGTTGGTACTGGCGTGTCTGCGGTGTAACATATGGTTCAGGGCGGTTCACGTGCCGGGGGTTGAGAACGGGGTGGCTGATGCTCTCTCTCGTTTGCAGTGGGATCGGTTTCGGAGCTTGGCGCCCGAGGTGAGCACGGTCGGCGAAGTGTGCCAAGAGTGGTTGAGGGAGATCGTTTGAGCCGGTGGTTCGAGCTGATTCAGAGGTCGGTCGCTCCTTCTATGTGGGGGGGCTTCTCGAAGGTGTGGAAGCGCTGGTTCGAGCTGGAAAGAGAGTTTGGTGTTCCGCTCACGGAGGGAGAGAGGCAGGGCCTGTTCGTCTGGTATGTGGGGGAGCTATTAGCGGGGGGGGGAGTCCCAGGCTGTAATAGACAAAAAACTGGTGGCCCTTGCTTTTTTGTGCAAGTTGGCGGGGTGGAAAGATTTTACAAAAATGTTTTGGGTAAGGCAGGCGCTGAAGGGGTGGCGCAGGGAGCGTAAGATAGTGGATAGGAGGCGTCTGGTCTCCTGGGAGATTTTACAGGGGGTCATGGGCCGGCTTCCTCAGGTTTGTTCGTCGGAATTTGAGGTCCGGCTTTTCCAAGCGGCATTTTCGGTGGCGTTTTTCGGGGTGTTACGGGTGGGGGAGTTAGTTAGCTGGAATAAGCAAGAGCCAGGTGGCCTTCAGGTGGATGATGTGTTTTTTGCAGGGGAAGGGGTTTGGATTCGGATTCGCGTGTCAAAGACTGACCAGGAAGGTAGAGGGGTGAGTATTTTTTTGGGTCAGCTGGGTCCGAATGTTTCATGCCCGGTCCTAGCACTAAGGGGGTTTTTGGACGTTAGGCCACTTATGGGGGGGTCATTGTTTATGCATGAGGATGGGGCTTTTTTGTCGCGCTTTCAGTTTTTGGCAGTGTTTCGGAAATGCTTAGCGGTGATGGGGCTGTCTAGCAAGGAGTATGGCACTCACTCGTTTCGCATTGGAGTGGCGACGGAAGTGGCGAGATGTGTTTGCCGGTGGACCTGGTAAAAAAGCTGGGAAGATGGGAGTCGAAAAGGTTTATGTCATATATTCGTCCAGGGAGAATTGAGCAGGTGTAACAACACGGTGGGGGGGGGGGGGGGGGGGGAGTGTCGGTACCGTTATTAATATTATTTTCTTTTAGACTTGGCATGCTCGGTGCTGGTGGTCGGCCATTCATTTGTTTTTTGGGCGGCGCAGAGAGCGGCGTTGAGAAGGAGCGGCGAGCAGCTCGGTTTGGGCCGGCGTCAGGGGATTGAAGTGGAAGGATATGAGAGAGCGCGTTGTGAAGTCGGCGATGAAGTGGGGTCCTCCAGGGGTGTTGGTGTGTCACGCGGGGGGGACCGATTTGGGCCAGGTGCCGATGAACAGCTGATCAAATCGATCACCAGGGACTTACTGTTTTTTCTAGGGGAATTTCCCGGGGTGGTTTTGATTTGGTCCGAGATAGTTCCACGTTTCGAGTGGAGGCATGCGAGGGATCCAAGGGCTATTGACCGGGTACGTATTAAGGTGAATAAGGCGATTGCCCGGTTCGTTAGACTAAATGGAGGGCTGAGTGCGCGCCACGTAGAGGTGGAAGGTATTAGGGGTCTCTACAGGGCCGATGGGGTACATCTAAACGGGTTGGGGATCGATCTGTTTAATCTCCTCCTTAAGGAGCGGATCGAATTGGCAGTGGAGAGGTGGCGGGCTGGACGGCGCTAAGATTTCAGCGGTCTCCTCTGCTCGGTTCGGGTCTGAGATGGCACGGAAAGTGGGGGTAGGTTACAAGGAAGTGGCTGTTTCGGCAGAAACGGGCCAGGAGGATAGGTGACTGAGTTTAAGGGGAGGGGAAGGACAAAGGAAAGGGGGTAAGGTGGATCTTGGCAGTTTAGCCCCGTTGAGCTACCAGGCCTAGGAGGGATGCGGCCGGGCTCACAAATCGGCTTCTGCTTCAGATTCGGGAGGTAGTTGAGCCTTCGGGTCGCCTCCCCTCCCCTCCTGTTGCTAGTTAGGGTATGGTGGAATCTCAGACCTGGATCGGGGAGATCGGGAGTGCATTGTTAATTGTTGTTTGTTATTGTTTTTATGTGGAGGCTGTGGCTGATTAAAAAATTCCATCAATTCCGAAGAAGTGGTTGTTGGCTCCATTATTTGGGAGTGTGGGTGGGTTGGTGTCAGCTGAAGGCGTATGGAACGCTAGCACAGTCAAGGTCTTGTACTATTCCAAATAACATATAGTACTTGGTTTTGGAAATGTAACTGATAAAATGCGGTATATGTGGAAAACACTCTAATTTAATAGAGTAGCTTAGGTAGGCCAGACCTAGCCTGGCCTAGCCTCTCAGTGCATATAAGATATTAGCCTCGATTCAAAGACACATTCGTCCGGACTTCCATAGCTGTCTGTGAAAGTTTGGGTGGGTGTTAGTCTTTTTTTTGCGTTTTTTCATTCATTTTTCATTCGTACGAACGTTCGGGAAAATGTGTATATGCGCTTTCGATGAACGGAAGCAAATCGGAACATTTCCGTTAGTTCGGATCATTTTCCAAACAAAATCGGAAATTTTTCGTTCTGTTGTTGGGATGGGTTTCCGTCTGATTCAGAGACGGACCACCACCCTATAAATCCGTTTCATTTCCGATCCACTTACAGGACCTTTGAGGGCTCGGATTGCTATTGTTGAACATGTTTTGCGGCTATGTGGAGGAGTCTGCGCGCCTTTAGCACCAAGGCATTGCATGTATCAGCATGGCCGAGGCCATAAATTGTATAGCAATGCATACCTGAATCAATACATTTCATGTATGCCTTATAGATGCATTTTAATGCTGACCTTAATTAGTCCTTAGCATGTAAACATTTATTTTCCCACACATCCATATAATTGCTATATTTTTTTAGACTTATGTCCTTTGTGAATTATATTTGGATTGTTCAACTTGAATTTGTTGTAGGAGTAATTGTTTTAGTCGGTTACCTTTGCTTTGTGTAATTATTTTATATTTGGTTGCAGGAACCGCAAGATGTGCCACTCACACAACATACAAGCAGTCTTTGGTCCAGCTATGCGATTCCTCAGTGTTCTTGCAGGGCATCCAGGGTCGTCCCATGATGCTTATATATTGCAGAGCTCCGGCTTATTTCCTCAGTTTGAGTCAGGAGAATTATCTGGTAGATGGCTCCTGGGTAAGTTTGCTCACATTCCATCAATCCATTTTCACTGTATGGCAATAAATATAGTTGATGACTCATGACTTAACCTATTGCTGTTTTTAGCCCTTGATGACATGTTAAACAATATTGTAGCTTAGAATGTGTATTTTTATGTTATTATTTTTAAATTCTTTCAGGGGATTCTGGATATCCACTCCTGCCCTTGCTCCTGATGCCTATTCTTTGCCTGCAGAATGCGGGGCAGGGGTTCTCTAATCGGGCACTATGCAAAACCCGGCCCGTGGTGTAGAGGTCCCTCTGGCTTTTGAAGTACAGATTTAGGTGTTTGGACCATACGGGGGGGGGGGGCACTGCAGTATGACCCCAACAAGGTTATACCAATATTTTAATTTAAGTTTTTTAACAGGGACCACACGTGCCAGAGTGGCACAACTGAGTGTCAGGGTCCTTCAGTTGGTGGGCGAGATGCAGGAGCTGCGCAACTCGTTGGGGACCACAGATGAAGAATAATGTTCTGTGGCCTGCCATTGCTATGTATTTTGTTTTTTATAGTTGTAAAAATTAGAAATGTTCAAAATTTTTACAAATTTTATATTTTATAATGGAATCCCAAAAAAAAATGTTACAGTGTCATTTCATTTACAAAATACATTAACACAAAACGAATGGGCCCAGAAATATTTAAAGATGAATATTCACATGACCGAGAAGTGTTTTGGGTGAGCTTTAAGGATCCAAAAGGGAAGATGGAGGACAGTGCTAAGTGATTTAGCTAAACACTGTAGTAGAAGTGAGGGTGGCAAATATGTAGGCGAGCACTTTAATGAGTTAAGTTTGTAGTGCACAGGCGCTAGATTGTAAGGATTTCCGTCTGGACGAATATTTATTGAAAAAGGGAAACAGAATCGAACAGGAAACGTAAAGGATTCGTTGGAGGATACGCTGGGAAAAGGGCAAAAATGAAAGCCTACGTTGTAACATGTGAAAATGAAACAGAAAAGTCACGCTGGAAAATGACATCCTCGTATTCGTAATCTGCCGTACGAATGGACGGAAACTTTACAGAAGGTTTTCAATGCATGCATAGAATCGCTCGTACACTCATACGAGAACGGAAACATTTCACAAAAAAAACAGATCGGCACTGAAACGGAAGTTTTTTTTTGTCTCTCTGAATCGAGCCTTTTGTTGAAAAAAAGCTACAGCAGTTATTAGGACTCCAAGATTCTGTTGGTCAGGCATTTGGGCACATGGGAAGCTTGCTTTGATCGCTAAAAGTGTGACCTGGGAGGTTTAGGCAGGGGCGTAGCTGGGGAAGGGATGGGGGGCATGTTCCACAAGTGCAGCCGGTCAGGGGGATGCCAAAGGGGGCCTGAGCACAGGTGGGGGTGCCATTTCAAATCTTTGCCCGGGTGCTAAAAAGCCTAGCTATGTCTCTGGGTTTAGGCTTAAAGGGATTTTTCAAACAAAAGGTAAAAAAAATATAAACAGCAAGTTATCTTGCCAAGTGTTCCTCCAGTGAAGTGCCTCCTCTTAGCTTGGCACCATGCCCCTCCAGCGCCACACTGATGATGTGGGCCACCAGTACTAGAATAATGCCAGTCAAAATATCCCATAAGTCTAAAAAAACAGAGAGGTTGAAGCTCTGGAATGTAACAGCACTGGAGGATAATGGCTTACCTCATGTTTGATTCTTCTCAAATCTTTGGCAGTTAATTTGCATCTTTTTCGTTTCTTGTGACCCCGTTGATATGTCCGAACCTGAACCGCAAAATTTGGGTTTGTACCGAACTTAGCGAGTTCTGGCTCCCAAACACGAACATGGAATTCAGCCAGAAGTCTGTGTTTGAGTTTGGTGTCTGGCCCAAACACGGAAAAGCTGAGCAGTCCATCAACCTAAGGGTGTACTCACCTCAGCCAGCGATCCTCAGCACTGCCAGCTGGCACTAAAAGTATCCTCACTCATGGGAGCTGGTGGCCATCTTACTGTAACCCCAGCTGGGGCCAAATTCAAATGCTGCTCTGCCTCTGCCACTAAGCCACCAATAAGAGGAAGAGGATGGCGGGCTGGTGAGTTACAGAAGCATGCTTACTGCTGCACACTCTGCACCCACCGCCACAGCCACCCCCCCAGAGCTCATGCCCCCATTGATTTCAATGGCGATTGGGTTCGGGTCCCCAAACCCAAACATTTATGCAAAGTTCGTCCGAACTTGCTGGACCTGAACTTCGTCCTTCATCGAGGGTTCACCCATTTCTACCCGTTGATTATTTGCAACAAAACATTTGATAGTTCTGAGATCACGCCCCAATACCATGTCAATGTTAATAGTGCAACATCTCTCTGAAAGCTATTTTTTTTTTACTTTTCAGAGTCTGTTACATTTTTGGCTTATTTTTTCTAAAGAAAACAAGCTACCGAATTATTATAGAGCAAAAAAGGGGGTACCCAGCAGGGTTATCAGCAACATAATGTTAAAACTTCACCTCTATTAGGTATGCATTAAAATGAGCCCATTCATGAATTAGGGCATCCCAAACTGCAACACGTTTCGAATCCCACGATCCTTTGTGAGATTCGAAACATGTAAAGGTTTGGGATGACCTGATTTATGGATGTGCTCATTTTAATGCATAATACAGGTGATGAATACCCCCTTTTTTACCCTATGTATATCGGGATTAGGGCAGTGATCCTTTCCAACTAATTGGACTAACAGAAAGCATTGGGAATAGTGAGTAACCTTTTACTCCTTATATTGTTCTACCCAATTATTATGCCCGCCTTTATATTAGGTCTTGATCTCCTTTTGCCACTTCCTCTCTCATTACAAAAATAAACATCACCCTATATGTTTAAATCCAATGCTCATGGAAGCTTATACGGCTTGGGGTTGGAATTTATATATAAAAATTATAATTGGTGAAAAGAATTGCCTAATAATTGTGCACAGGGTGTAGAATTAAAGTATATAATAATTTTGCCCACAATCGTCCTTTAAAGCATATGGTTACATCCCCCTAGCACCCCCGAGTCAATATAACTGATCAGAGGGCAGATCTTCTCTTTATATATTAATATATGCAGCAGTTAAATAGTTAAGGGAGCTTCATCAGACATTTTATTTATTCCTTCTCTCTGTGTGTCAGAGGCCCTGAATTGAGCAGCCATTTTCCATATCCAGTAAATGAATGTGTAACTGGAATTGATTCTCATTTTTAGTAGCAGGAAATAATAAATCCATGCTTGAAGGATTCCCACTTCGAATCACGCTGGTGTCCAAGCTAAACAGCTGGCCCTCTGCCTGGTCCTTCTCTCCGTCTGTAGGGCCGCCTGGGTTCTCTTCTCCTGAAGGAAGAAGGCCACAACCAGATCTCTGCTAGGTCGTTATTCTGGCCATAGATATTACAATGTGATGGAACTAGTTTTATTTCACATACTTGCCAAACCTATAGCGCAGAAGAGAACTAAATGTTAGACTGGACAGATTTTAATCTTTCAGATCAACAGAATATATAGTTTTCTTGGTACAATAGGGTTGATTCAGAGACAGATACGTATGGACTTTCGCATGTGTCTGTGTATGTTTTTGTGTGTGTTTTGCATCTGTTTTGGTTTTTACGTTACTTTTTCCATGCGTATGTTCGTTCCCGCTAATGCGTATATGCGCTTTCGATCTATGGATCTAAAGCTGATCATTTTCGTTAGTTCGGATCATTTTCGGATCTAAATATGATAATTTGCATTAGTTCAGATAAGTTATGTTAGTGGGATGGGCTTGTATCTGATTCTGAGACCTGATTCCCGCCCTATATAACGTTTTCATTTCCGCTCCACTTACGGGACAATTTTGGACTCGGATTGCTTGAACATGTTTTGCGGCTTTGTGGAGGAGTATGAGCGCCTTCAGCTCCAAGGCATTGCATGTATCAGCATGGCCGAGGCCAGATTGCACCGGCGACGCATGAATATCGATCGCATGCATGACGTTGAGCTGTTCGAGCTGAGCCGACTTAATCGTGGCTCCCTCCATAAATTGTATAGCGAGCTGCGGCCATGGTTAGCCCGCACCACAAGGAAGGGGCAAGCAATTTCAAGTATGACCAAGATGCTTGGCTGCCTGCAATTTATGGCGAATGGCTCGTTCCAGAGTCTGGGTGCCCTCTCCCTGGGCATGTCCCAGCCTACGCTGAGCCACGCGCTATCCAAGTTTATGGATGGCATGGCTACCATTAGTCCCAAATATATTTCCTTTCCGGATGACATGGTAGCCTGGAACGTGCTTAAGTTGGGTTTTTTTAATATCGCCAACATGCCCAACGTCATGGGTGCGATTGATTGCACCCACGTTGCATTGGTCCCTCCTGCAGCCGATTAGTACATCTATAGGTAAGTTAATTATGTCATTTGGTTATATTGTTAAGGCAAACTGTATTGTAACTATCTATTATTCCCTCCTTCTAAAGTGTCCCTGTGAACCAGTTTACAATGTATACCTTAATCCCTCCTTCTAAAGTGTCCCTGTGAACCAGTTTATAATGTATCTATTATTCCCTCCTTCTAAAGTGACCCTGTGAACCAGTTTACAATGTATACTTTAATCCCTCCTCCTAAAGTGTCCCTGTGAACCAGTTTACAATGTATACTTTAATCCCTCCTTCTAAAGTGTCCCTGTGAACCAGTTTACAATGTGTACTTTAATCCCTCCTTCTAAAGTGACCCTGTGAACCAGTTTACAATGCATACCTTCATCAATTTTTTCATATATGCCTTATCAAACCATTTTAATGCTGACCTTAATTAGTCATTAGATGTTAATGTTAATCTTTATTTTCTCCCACATACATATAATCTTGGTTATTTAAACTACTTATGTACTTTGTTAATGTTATTTGGATTGTAGAACATGTTTTTTTGAGGGTGTTAGGAGTTAGTGTTTGAGTAGTTTGCCTTGGCTTGCTGTAATTTTTATTTTTTTTCCAGGAACCGCAATATGGGCCACTCACTGAATGTCCAAGCAGTGGTTGGCCCGGACATGCGATTCCTCAGTGTACTTGCCGGGTATCCAGGCTCATCCCATGATGCTTATATCTTGCAGAGCTCCGGATTATTCTGACGGTTTGAGTCTGGAGAATTATCTGGTGGATGGCTCCTTGGTAAGATCCTCAAATTCCATCATTCCCTTTTCACTGTATGCCTATGAATATAGTTGATGACCCATGTCTTAACCTATGGCTGTTTTTCCCCTTGTTGACATGTTAAACAATAATGTTGGTTACAATGTGTAATTTATGTAAGTATTTTGTGTTTCTTTCAGGGGATTCTGGCTATCCGCTTCTGGCCTGGCTCCTTACGCCCGTTCTTCACCTGCAGATTGAGGCCCAGGAGTCGTACAATCGGGCCCACCGGAAGACCCGGGCCATAGTGGAGAGGGCCTTTGGACTCCTGAAGACCAGATTTCGATGTTTGGACCATACAGTGGGGGCACTGCAATATGACCCCAACAAGGTCATCAACATCATACTTGCATGCTGCGTGCTTCATAATTTTGCCATCATGCAGCGTGTCCCCCGGTATGTCGATCTGCCCACCCAGCCAGGAGCCAGATGACCTTTATGATGGCACCCCTAGTGCGGTGATATTTCATTTCAGCCTATTTTTCGTAACATTTGTTTTGTTTGTTTGCTTAT
Organism: Gastrophryne carolinensis; assembly: GCA_027917425.1. Classification (NCBI taxonomy): domain Eukaryota; kingdom Metazoa; phylum Chordata; class Amphibia; order Anura; family Microhylidae; genus Gastrophryne; species Gastrophryne carolinensis. The sequence continues at coordinate 29,266,180 of CM051243.1, forward strand.
GTTGTTGTGTGTTTTGAATATGATTTGCCTCTGTGAAGGCCTTTTTCTTTTTCCCAAAAATAGTAATGAGTTAATTACTAAAAATGTGACACCTGATTTGAGCCTCATGCATTTTTTTTCTCATGTTTGTCCTTCAAAACCTTCATTAATATCAAAACAACCCAAACATTAATGCATCAACTTAGGCAAGAACAGCTAAAGTCACATTCAATCTATTTTATTGAAAAATGTAAATTTATCTTTGAAAGACACTCGCAGACTCCATGTACATACATTTAAAAACATAACTATAAATTGTGGCAGACTCCTGGCCCCTAGCAATTGGCCACATCCAGGAGTTGGAAGGTAACTGACTCCAGGACGAAGTTTAACCGGCCACCAACATCAAGATCCATAGGGAGCATGAATTTTAAGGGGAATTGTGAGCCAGGAATACATAGGACCACATACACACATTCTCCTGCTCGGCCACATTTGCCACCGGCACAGATGTAAACCAGCCATACCTACGCCACATCCACGCCTGTATGTTCGGTGGCCACCCAGCCAATGACCCCCAGTCCTAATGCCAGTCCAGTACAATCTTTGCCATGGCCAAATGTTGCTTTTGTCCAGCCAAGAATGTCCCCCAATATTGCCAACAAACAGGATGTGGAAGCCAGCATTTGATTAGGCCCAAGCCTGCAGCCTGGGTGCTTGAGCGGCCACTTCAGTGAGGCTTAAGTTCAGCCATTGGCTAGTGGGGTATATGAGAACTCAAATGAGCTATATGGGCAAATTCAAAAACAAACCAGCAAAGCCATAAACAACCCAATCTTGGTAGCGCTCACCATACAGGTAAATATAGTTGGGATGTAGAGAAAAGATGTGGAACAGTTCCAGGTCAAATAGATCTTAAGATTGATGTTGGCCATAATAAGGTTGTGGTGGGCCTTGGAGGTGGCCCAACACCTGGGCATGTGTGGCATTCATAATCTGCCACTGCTCCAGCATCTGTCTGTTGCTAAGTCGAAATTCATCTAGCATGGCAGAAAAGTTTGCATTTAAGGTGGCTGTTTGTTCTGCCATCTGTCTGTTTAAGGTGGCCATTTGTTCAGCCATCTGGCTGTTGCTCATCCTAAAATCAGTCAGCATGGTGGTGAATGTAGTATTGAAGTTCTCTAATTGTGCAGTAAGCTGCTCTGTTGTTCACTGAGTCACCTGCCGAAAGTAACGGCTGTCATGGCGCCATGCTGACTCCATGGAAACTGGTCGACATTGTTGACTGCGTCTTCCACTTCCCCGGGTTTGAGCGCCTGCAGATGCTGGAGTTCTAGGGTGAGCAACAGTACCAGATGTGCTTGCCAAAACCTCTGCAGCAGAGCTAGCACTGGGGACGGTAGGCTCAGTCTCAGCCTGCTGCCCACGATGGCCTGGCAGCATGCGTCCAGCTTCACTCTGCTGCAGAGGAATTGGTGCAGTAGGATGCTGGGGCAGTGGCAGATTAGGTTCCAAGGGTGTAATTTGCGAATGTTCAATACGGCCGGCATCCTCCTCCTCCATCTCCTGGATGACATCCATTAGTGTGGGAGTCTGTTGGGACATGTAAAAAAGTGTGTGAGATTGGGCCTTAAATATCTTTAAGAACAAAATTAATCATGTGCATTCACATGCATCACCAGTTTCAACAAAGTCCACTTACCCTAGATATCTGGTCCTGTGTCCTAGGCAGCAGGGAAGTAGACGATGTGCTCAAACTGGAGGAGGCTTCCACACTTCCAGAGGCTGGATGCTGGGCTGTGTTAAAAAGTAAAAGGCACGTAAACAAACAAACATCCCTTGATGAGCATGATGAGTACATATGCTTTAGCAAACACGTGGCCAAGCAGGAATGCCAACTCCACCAACGGCCAAAGTTGCCCTTCACAATGAATCTTATATGTATGCCTCACCCTTTACATACAGATTGGTCACATTAAATAATCCAAACATGCATGTACTGCATGTTAGGAGGCTTTAACAGATCAAAAATGGCGCCTTAGGGGCCAACAGTCAGCTTGCAAATAGCATTTGGCTTCAGAGTATGCTGCTGTGCATTCTTGCAATGTTGACCTTTCTCTGACTCCAGCTCAAGTTTGTCTGACCAAAGCACACCTACAACCCCAGTGGTAGAAACACAAAGAAGTAAGTGTTGTCTATTATTGACTAGATTTACATCACATGCAGAGCTTTGGTAAGAGAAATTGTTTAATATTGACCAGGAATACTGTCAAAGGTGGTGTATGGCCTGAAAACCTTTTTAAGGATCATTAACTACTGCACCCTGGGAGAGTGTCCATCATGAATGACATTCCTCAGACATTAAACACCTGCCAAAAAACATTACCCTCCCCCCAAAGGCACTCCCTAGGGGCCTGTGTTCATATCTGCCTGTCAGCCTCATTTCCCAAGTTTACAATAGTTTACATTAAAACAATCATTACTAACCTGCAGAAATGTCCTGGATGTCCGTGTCATGTCTGCCAGAGAGGCCCTCTAATGCGACGGGGTGTATTAACGCCAGGACCATTTCTTCAGCTCTGGTATATAGTAATTTGGTGGGGAAGCCTCCGCCAGTTTGTAAGCTGAAAAATAGAGGTTAACAAATTTTTGCCATTGTGGTCACTACAACAAGCAGCAAAATGCACAACTCAAATATGTACCTGTGATTGCGCCGTTTATTCTGTTTCTTCCGTGCAGCATACTTCAGATCAGATATTTTTCTCGTCCAAGATTTGGGTCTTTCTCATTTTGCTGGTTGTTTTGGAATGTTGCCCAAATAGCTCATCATAATGAAGTGTGAGGCCGCTTGCCAATGCTAGGGTTTGTGCCTCCCCAAACCGGCCACACAACTGGCCTCGCCGCAATGTTCGGTCTTCTGGCTCATCTCTGTTTGGTGGCAATTCGGGGGACATTCTGGGCTGGCTCTGTGGTGATGAATCAGGCATCACGTGGCTGGAAAAAGACTGGACTCGCATTAGGACTGGGGGTCCTTGCCTGGGTGGCCACCAAACTTCCAGGCCTGGATGTTGCATAGGTCTCACTGGTTTCCACCTGTGCCGGTGGCAAACGTGTCCGAGGAGGAGAGGGTGTGCTTGGGGGGCTGGGGCTTCGGGCCCTCTGCTTCTTTGTGGCCTTGGAACTTGTGCTCGCTTTATCATGGGATGTGCTTGTGCGGGGAGCAGGAGAGGGTGTTCTTGGTAGGCTCGGGCTTCGGGCCCTCTGCTTCTTTGTGGCCTTGGAACTGGTGCTCCATTTATCATGGGATGTGGTAGGGCAGGGAAGAGGAAAGGGTGTTCTTGGAGGGCTCGGGCTTCTGGCCCTCTGCTTACTTTTCCCCTTGGACGTTGTTGTACCTTGCTGTTTGGATGTGGGTGCCTTCTTCTTGGAGGATCCTGCCTTGTTTGTGCTTGCTGTTTTGGATGTGCCGAGATTTGTGGGCAATGTCGCCTTGTGGTGGCCACTTTTGCTCCGCGTTTCACGCACCTCGGTCTGCTCGGCTGAGTGTCCTCATGCCGCTGTGGCCTTTGGGTCTTGGCCTCCTTTGCTGCTGTTTGCTTTCTGCTCGCTTTTTTGGGTGCCATGCTGACAATCTCAAAGAGAATGAGCTGTGTGTCCATTACCCTTTAAATTCTATTGGCCGTGCGGAACCCCGAAACCGCTAGGGCATTACCTATCTGCTGCGGACAAGAAGAAAGATGGCGCCCACGATCTTCACCCGCCAACAACAAGAGCTCATTATGCTCGTAAGTGTATTGTAAGGACGTTGATTTGCCATCTAAATGCATGCCTAGGCCTTAAGGAAGCGCAGGAAGAAACATTTTTGTTTATAAGGCCCTTATTTAACAAGGGATAGCGCCAGGTAGCGACTGGTGAGCGAACGGTAATGACGGTCACCGCCACGAGAACGCCGGCTCCCCACCACAATCACACATTTATCAAGCCGATCCTGCTTAGCGACAGAGAGAGCGCCAGATAGCAAATCATTCATCATTATTCCAGCCTCACCCCACAGCGCCAGCGAGCGACCTTGAACAGCAACAGGTATGACCTCTCGCTACCTGGTGCTCTCCAATGCATTTCAATGGAACAATCTTTAAATATTCATAATTAATTGTTAATATTTTTTTTTTTTTTTTATGTGAAAATTTCTGTTACCACTTCTGCCATGTTAGATATTTTTTTTAAGGTAAAAAAAAAAATTGTGCAGAATTGATATTACAGGTCTGATATTAATGTATTCATATTACAAAATGTTTTTATAAACTTGTTTTTTTTGGTTTCCAAAAATATGGTTGTTTGGGGGTTAAAAAAATACTTTTAACCCATCGCCGCCAGCGCTCTGGGGTTTAAACATGCATTTCACAGCGCGAGAATTTTTTGAGCGTGATTTGTTAATGAATATGGTGGGAGCCATTCGCTATGGCCATTCGCTATTATGCGCTCCCATACAGCGCGGAACCTGTCAAATAGCGACTCCTCACCCAATATTCAACATTACCGCACACCGACTGAGTCGCTGTCAACAACCGAACAACGGCCAAGCACAGCGACTACTAGAGGGCGCTGTGAAAATACTGCTACAGTCGCTCATCTGTCGCTACCTGCCGCTATTAATGAATCGGCCTCTAAGTTTTTAAAACTCCGTGCCAAACAGAAGTTAGTGCGCACATGTGCGAACAAACTCACTTGCATCTAGAAGGATAGTTTAAGGCTAGAAATGTGTTTGAGAATGTCATTTAGTCAACTTATCTAATTGTGACACATATTTGTATGCTGTTTGATCTAACAACTTTTTTTAAATTTTTGTTTTTTAGATTATGCTTCAGTGCAGATACGACTACCTGTCCAACGCATTCGAGAAGAGGAGTGTGGCCCTGGAGATCGTGGCCCGAATCCAACAGGAAACGGACACCACCTTCCCCCAAACGCAGATCATGCAGCACTGGTCGGACCTGAAACGACTCCACATGCCCCGGGTGCAGCGATTTTTTGTCTCCATTTCCCAAATAAGTACATAGCGATTGCATGCTAGATGTAACTAATACAGAAGGTAGGCCTTTTTTTTTTATCAATGCTTTACTTTTCTAATGTTGGAAATGGAGTACCGAATACGACGCACCCGGAGATGCACAGGCCGACCAGTGCTGCATGAATCTGCAGCAGCAAGTGAAGGTGGTGGATCTCAGGGGCCAAGTTCCTACCCCTCCTCTGTAGCTGCGTCAGACCAGCCCCTGGACCTTTCTACAGAGGAGGGGCGTCACGGCGTGGGCAGGGAGTCGTACCAAACAACGGAGCCATTAGCCTCTGGTATGTGACTCTTAATGTAACCCCACACACATACATGCTATTAAAAGCAAAACTGATTCCCTCAATCTCTTTTTCTAGATGAATATGTAGCGTGTGAAGGATCTGGAGCAGAGACTGCAGCAGATCATGCCCAGGAGGAACATGGAGAAGGTGGTGATGCCACACACACATTCTAAGTGTCATTTGCTTTCTGTTGAATCGGACATTATAAGTGAGGCTATTTTAAATGTCTCTACAGCCTCACATTCCCAGCAGTTGTAGGCCCCAGAGTGCAGGGTGGTCCCTCAAGCAGAGGTCGCCCACCACCGAAGTAAGTTGTAATGTAAATAGTTTGAGTATGTTGACAATGACATCATCACCAATCAACCCACATCCATTGATAGAATATAGTGATATAGCACAGAGCAGTTATACCAATTAATTCAACAGAATGTCCAAACAATTAAAAAAATCTCCAGGTTATCCCGCAGACGCATGCACAACTCCAATGTGGTTAAAATCAATCCAAGTCCACACGCCAGGTGCCCACCACCTTGTAAGTTATACTCTTACCAAAGGGAAATTTGATTGTTAGCCTTATTTATATTTCCATAGGACTTCTCATTGGTTACATTTTAATTCTTCATGGGATTCCTCATTAGTTAGATCTCAAATTCTCCTTTCAATGTTTAATGGCATAAATATGGCAGTTTTGTTGTTCTGTAGAATTGGTATTATGAGTATACAATACGTCCTGCTCCAAATCTAATACTTACAGTTGGGATATACTCCGCCAGATGGCGATGGACTGCAGAGACATCGAAAATAGGCTCCTCCTGGCCCCTCAAATACCCGGGGACCTCCCACAAATCCCCAGCATTGAAAAGCAGTTAATGAGAAGCCGGGAGAATTAAACAATCCAAACTATCAACTATAACAAGGATAAAAATCACCATACAGAGGATCCAAGATAATGCAACCAAGGGTGGGTTGGAGCAGGACGTACTGTATACTCATAATGCCAATTCTACAGGTGAGTAATCACAGAATTGTATTATTCTTAGTATACAGTACGTCCTGCTCCAAATCTAATACTTACAGTTGGGACATCCAATAGCAGTGTCCATAAATAGGGTGGGATCCCCAAGAAAAATCAGCAGCAGACAGTTTAAACCACTGCCGCCTGCAGAACCTTTTGGCCAAAAGCAGCATCAGATGAGGCCCTAACATCAACCTTGTAAACCTTTGAAAAGGTATGAACAGAAGACCAAGTAGCGGCCTTGCAAACTTGCTCAACAGAAGCCTGGTGCTGAAAAGCCCAAGAGGCACCAATAGCACGAGTGGAATGAGCAGTAAGGCGGAAGGGAGGATTCTTCCCCTTAGCAGAGTAGGCCTGAATCACAGCCTGACGAATCCACTTGCTGATAGTAGACTTGGCAGGAGCCAAACCCTTCCTAGGACCAGAAGGTATCACAAAAAGAGCATCAGTTTTTCTGAAAGGTGCAGTAGCCACCAGATAGTACTTCAGACACCTAACCACATCCAAAGAGTGCAAAACCCTCTCCTTAGCATTGCTAGGATTAGGGCACAAAGAAGGAAGAACAATATCCTGATTCAAATGAAAAGCAGACACTACCTTCGGCAGAAAGTCAGGTTTGAAACGAAACAACACCTTGTCCTGGTGCCTCTCATAGTAGGGGGGTTGAATGGACAGAGCCGCCAACTCAGACACACGCCTGACAGAAGTGATAGCCACCAGAAATACAACCTTGAGCGTAAGAATGGCCAAGGCAGCATCCTGCACAGGTTCAAAGGGAGCACCCTGCAAGGCTGACAGAACAAGTTCAGATCCCAAACAGGCACAGTAGTCTTACGTGGGGGGCGCACATGAGTGACCCCCTGGAAAAAAGTCCTGATCAGAGGGTGCTGAGCAAAGGACTTCTGGAAGAAAATAGCCAGGGCAGAAACCTGACCCTTCAGAGTACTGAGTTGGAGCCCCATCACCAACCCATGCTGCAGGAACTCCAGAATCCTGGGAATAGAAAACACGACAGGGAAGAGACTTAGACTCACACCAGTCAATGTAAGCATGCCAAACCCTGTAATAAATGGAAGAGGAAGACTTCTTCCTAGCTTTAATCAAAGTATCCACAACTGAAGAAGACAGCCCCTTCTCCATCAAGATGGAGGTTTCAGCAGCCAAGCCGTCAAAGCCAGAGTTTGTAAATTGGGATGGAGTAGTGAGCCCTGAGTGAGCAGATCTGGCACCAAGGGAAGAGCGTACTGATCTACCGCCAGCTGTACCACGTCTGCGAACCACACTCTTCTTGGCCACCTGGGGGCCACCAGAATTGCTGGCACCCTTTCCAGAGCAATCTTGCGCAGAACCCTGCCCAGCAGGGGGATTGGAGGGAAGACATACAGGAACTGAAAGTCCTGCCATGACATTGCTAGCGCAGCCGAGGTCAAGGCCAGAGGATCCTGGGGCAGAGAGACAAAGGCTGGGAGCTTCTGATTGTGGCGGGATGCAAACAGATCCACATCTGGTTGGCCCCAACGGAGACACAGAGACTGAAACACCCTGCTGCATAGGGACCATTCTCCCTGCTCAGAGAGTCCGCCAGGTGATTTTCCACCCCCGGGATGTACACAGCTGATATGCAGGGGACATTGGCCTCCGCCCAAGCCCCCTTGCTCCTGGTCCCTCCCTGATGTCCGAGCACACCTGAACAGGCAGGCCCCGAAGGTGAGTAGTCAAGTGAGCCAGAACTAGCCTGATCGCCCGCAGTTCCAAGACATTGATAGGTGTGTGGGCCTCCTGAGGGCCCCACCTCCCCTGGAACCGCAGGGACTTCCAGAAACCCCCCCCAACCTGACACACTGGCATCCGTGGTGACCATCTCCCAGGAAGGGGCAAGAAAAGATCTGCCCCCCAACAGGTTCCTTGAGTCCATCCACCACGAGAGGGACCTCCTGACCGGGGGGGGGGGAGCACACAGACCCTGTCCAGAGACGCTGGGTCCTTGTCCCATACTGACAACAGGTGAAGTTGCAGGAGCCTCAAGTGGAACTGAACATAAGGGACCGCTTCGAAGCATGCCACCATCAGGCCCACCAGCTGCATCCCCTGCCTGATGGAGGGATGGGGACAAGCTAGGAGGGACTGAGCCTGTGCAATCAGACTGTCCACCTTCTGTTGAGGAAGGAAGATCCTTGCCTGAACTGTATCCAGATTCATTCCTAGGAATGGAATTACCAAGGAAGGGGACAGTGAGGACTTGGGGTGGTTCAACCATCCACATGACTCCAGAGTAGACACCACCAGCTGAGTGTCCAACTCTGCCTGATGTAGAGACTGGGAAGTGATGAGAATGTCGTCCAGATAGGGAAGCACGTGGACGCCCTGACATCTGAGCAGAGACATCACGCCAGCCAGCACCTTGGTGAATACCCTGGGAGCTGAAGTGAAGCCGAAGGGCAAGGCCACAAACTGGTAGTGTTGATCCATCAGAGCGAACCTGAGGAACCTTTGATGACCTGGGAACACAGGAATACGAAGATAAGCATCTTTGATGTCCACAGAAGTCATGAAATCCCCTTGGTGCAGGGAACTGATGGCAGAGCGCAGAGTTTCCATGCGAAAGCGCCTGCCCCTAACAAACTTGTTGAGGATCTTCAAGTCCAGAATGGGCCTGACTGAACCGTCTTTTTTGGGTACTGTGAATAGGTTGGAATAAAAGCCCTTGCCTTTTTCTCTTAAGGGGACCTGGCAGATGACCCCCAGCTCCAGGAGGCCTTGCACTGCTTGCACTAGCTCCTGAGCTGACACAGGGTCCTGAGGAATCTGGGATCTGATGAATCTTGGAGGGGGATCGGCAGCAAACTCCAACTTGTAACCCGGAGGACACTACCTCCTGAATCCACCGGTCTGAGACATGAAGCCTCCAGACGTGAGCGAAGTGCTGCAGCCGTCCCCCCACCCGGATGGGTGAGGGCGCCCCATCATGCCTGAGGGGGTTTGGGAGAGGATTTAGCTTTGGGACCCTAGGAGGAGCCAGGACGTCCACGTCCTCTGCCTCTACCCCAGAAATCTCTCCGGGCCCCAGGAAAGGAAACCCCCCTTCCCTGTCTTGCACCACGGTAAGGGGAGGAGAAGGAACCCTGACCCCGAAAGGGCCGAGATTGCCGCCTGCCCTGGGGTAACCTGCCTCCCTTAGCAAAAAGGTCCAGGCGATCCCCAAACAGGCGCAGACCTTTAAAGGGGAACCCAGTGAGGGCCTTCTTGGCAGCGTTGTCAGCAGCCCACTGGCGCAGCCAAACCGAGCGGCGTATAGCCACCACAAGGGCAGAAGTTCTGGCACACATTCTGATGGTGTCATCCAATGCTGAGAGGACAAAATGTACAAAAACATCACTGGAGAGTGCATTTAACACCTCACAAGGCAAATCATCAGGGGCACTATCGAGCATATTTCTGATAAGGGTTCTAGCGGCCACAGCAGTAATGGCAGAGGCACAGACTGGGCACAGCGCCGTCCCTGCACATGCAAAGGCGTGGGATGCCAACTGGACAATGCGCCGGTCCTCAGCATCCCGCAGGGTAGTAGAGTCAGGGGAATGCATGACAGAGGTGTTAGATAGCCCTAGGATCGGGGCATCCACCTCGGGGGGGGGGGGGGGGGAATGACCAACATTTAACCACCTCAGCAGGAAAGGGAGGAAAGGGATACTTCCTATCCAACTCTTTGGAACCCCGGGAAGTTTACTGGAGCGCTCCCATTCCTTGAGCACAAGGTTATGGAAATGTGCCTGCTCGGGAAATTCCAAACGTGATTTTGCTGTATGGAAAAGCTCCCCTCTTTGCCTGGGAGCAACAGGGAGAGAGATGGACAGAACCTCAAAAATCTGGGTCAATAATCTGTCAGTGTCATCCGGGGTCCAGGGGTCAGAGCCAGAATCGTCATGACCCCTTGGTCTCTCAGATGAGCCTGATTCAGAAAAGAGCTCCCCTTCATCAGACGGGGTGTAGCCACAAAGATTCCAAAACTCCTCAGTTCCCATAGGGAAAACAGTGACATTAGGCGTCAAGTGACGCTTCTTAGCAGGGGCCTTATGCGCTAAGGACTTAGCAATCAACTGCTCAACAGTAGCCAGTCTAGAAGACACATCAGGCTGAGAATCCCCACTTGTATGCAACTCAGCAGGAATGAGATTTAAACTTGGGGGAGTAGGTGAAGTGAAACGAGGTGCAGCCACTGGCAGGCCAGATTGCAATGCAAGCACCTGCTCAGCACATGGTACACAGACCCGTGCCTTGTCAGCGTCAGCATGAGGCTGCCCACACGCTACACACAGCCGGTCTTGTCCCGAAGGGACCCCGGTCACATTATCCTGAGATGCCTCCATATGGTGATTATAGCGGCGCTATACGCCGATAGGGAATAACGCTAAATAGCAACCCCGGATGCCCCAATAACCCGCTAGGGAAGTGGGAGTATTACTTTTACAAGGCCTACAAGTATATACTAATACAGGGCCGGGAGAAGCCAAAGGGTTCGTCCCGCCTGAAAGACATAAGCAGACAAGACCTGTAAGCACACAGTAATAAAAATGAAAGATATAAAGCCGCCCGCAAGGGCACTTACGGACTGCGGTAGGTAGGGGTCCGTTGCACATGGGCCAAACAGGCAGGATAAAGATGGCATCGGTATACCTCGAGGGGCGGGCCGGTATCAGCGATGACGCGGAGCTCACCAAAGACGGGCCCCGCCCCCCCCGAAGAGCGCGAAGCCACGAACATGCAAGCAGCCAATGATGGCGCACCAGCGCCTGAGGTAATGCCGCCGCCAAGCGTGGAACCAAGTCAGCGCGGCGGCAGCGGCAATTTTAAAAAGACAGTAAAGACAAGCCAGGGTGGTGGCTGACACAAGACTAAACAGAATGGAAAAAAGGTGTAAAATACAGAATGCATAGCATACATATTTACACCCCTCCCCTCTTTTCCCCCGAAGACTACAAGGAGGATGAGGGAGGACAGCGGCCACTTAAACAGGGCCCACCGATGGGCAGGGGCAAGGGGCACTAGTGCGGGAGGGGCATCCATAGAGGCTCACCATAAGCCTGAACCGCTTACCCTTTGATGGGGGATTGCTGTGGAGCAGCGCTCCTAAGCACCTAACAGCGGTGCTGCCTACCTTCACCCGACCAGCGCAGCCAGGGCTGGGAGGCATATTACTCGTGGAACAGGTGGGAATAGTCCTACAGGGCCGCGGGCTAATAGCCCCGCTCACCTGCGAGTAGAGAGCCATTTCTTGTCCTTCGCAGCCAGACTGCAGAGAAATTCTGGGGATTTGTGGGAGATCCCCGGGTATTTGAGGGGTCGGGAGGAGCCTATTTTCGATGTCTCTGCAGTCCGGGGCCGTCTGGCGGAGTATATCCCAACTGTAAGTATTAGATTTGGAGCAGGACGTACTGTATACTAAGAATAAAGATGCATTAGAAATAGACTTTGGAGAATCTTTCCTGAAGAGACTGTATTTTATTCAGTGCCATTTTAACACCCTTCCCAAGACAACTTAATAACACCTAATATCTCATATATCATGCATAGTAAAATACCCCTTATGGGCAAGACCACCTTCTTACTTGGTAAATAACAATGTTCAGCCTCACAATTCTATGGAATTATCCCCTGCTGCACTATCTTTACATTAAGCTCTTGATACTATCTTCTTCATTACTTGGCATTGCCTTGATACCTGTCTGTCGGAATGAACCTTCTCCAAAAAGAATTTCCATAGCCTTCATCTCTATTTTAGTCAAGTGTTTCTTTTTCTGCTCCCACTACCAGGAAACACTTTAAAACAATTCTTTTTTTCAGCAGCAATCGGGCTGGTTCAAGCAGACCTCATCTTTCACACCTAGCTGTGCTATGTCACCTCGCTTTGCTCAGGTCCCTCGTTAGAGGTGACATGTGGCGCTGGTAATGACATACCACTCCTGGACCCTGCGCGCTCTCTCTCTAATTGGGCTTTTAGGGTGATCTGCGCTGCCCCCGACCCGTTCCGAGTGGGCTCACCCACTCCATAATTTATCTGACGGACACAGAGGGTTGATGAGTTTTACAACTAAGTGTTAACCTGGGGGTCCGAAGCTGCCCGAAGGGGATCAGAGATCAGAAGCTCGTGCTGATTAACTTCTACCTGTTGTGTCTTCTTGATAAACCTCTGTTTCTCTTGAACAGTTAACCCCTGACAGCCGCGCTGCCTATAGTGTACTTATTTCCACATGCATTGAATTGATTGGACCCCGCAGGAATGCATCCTGCTTATAATTTAATTTAAAGTGCCGTTCTGGATGCTCTGCTGTGTGAACCCCCCATTTGGCTTGAGAATTCACTTAACTTATTGGTGTTCCCACACTGGGCTGCCATCATATTACCAGAGTCTACACAGCTCTGGTGCTTCCAGAAGATATCATAAAGATAAGCTGGGTGCGGAAGCATGCCACTGACTGCAGGGAGACCGGGGATGCAGCCACTCTCTATGCCGGAGCTCTGCCACAAACAGCACTAACCTCTTCCCGGTCCTATGACGCATGCACGGCCACTTGTCCAATAGGCATGCTCAGATCAACTCGAGCCCCTGTGCCCAGGAGCTCGTCTAATGCTAGCGGATCCAAGCACAATGGCGGCCACATCCCCGCTACCCTCTAACAAAGAGCGTGTCCGTGCCGGCCATTGACAAATGCCTGGCACTGGCATGCTCCCTGCTAAAGGGATAGCAGGGATACAGCTGCAGCTCGCGCATGCACCATTGGACCGGGAAAGAAGGTGAGTTTCGGGGCGACCCTGGGGTTTCATACAGCGGGGATTCTGGATGCACCGGTGGGGGGAAATATAGTGGCTTTGGAATCTTATAGATTTCAGGACAGATGGGGTGTGGGTTTTGGTCAAGTTTTAAGTACCTTCCTGCTAGTGAGGTTACTCCACATGAGATGGCAAAGTTATCTAGCGGTGAAGGGTATAGATAACCCCCTGCCCATTCACATTTATTTTACCTCAATAGCAGTTCTATTAGGAGATCAAGTAATAGTACAAACAAAAAAAAAATCTAAATAGTATGTGGCAACTAATGTTACCCCCAGAAGAGCTGTAAATTTCAATAGCAATCTCTTGACCCAATCATTGTTTTAAAGTGGACCAACACCCAGGATTTTGACTATCCTGGGTCTTGGTCCACTTCGGTGGGGCACCCCCGATCGGGGTGCCCCGCTGTGTGAAACCCCCCCGAACTCACCTCTCCCCGAGCCGACGGACAAGCCGCGGACAAGCGGCTCCTCCGCCGCCGCCTCCCGCGCGTCCCTCTTGACGCGCGCGTGCCCGCGCCGGCCATTCACAGACGGCCGGCGCGGGCGCGCGCACGTCCAGAGGTAAGGAGTTTGGGGTGTTTGGGGGGTTTCACCCCGCGGGACATCCCGATCTCGGATGTCCCGCGGGGAGGGAGGTGATCGGCCCGGGAATCTTATAGATTCCCGGGCCGATCACCGGTGGGTGTTGGTCCACTTTAAAGTGATTGAGCACTGAAACAAAACAAAAAAAAAAAACAATGTGTACTTTCCTTTTTCAAACGATGGAGCTCCCCTGACCTTCTGGGCCTCAGTACAGTCACACCCTCAGGTTGACGGTGCTATATCAGAAGCAGATGCAGCACAGGATCATCTCTCCAGAGAGTAAACAGGGACAGGGTTTCCATTACACAACCCTAGATCTGTGCCGAAGGGGCTGCTGAAAGACTGTTATAGTCTAAAAAAAAGTTTCATGACGGAAGATAATTTTTTGTGTGTAGGGGGTTTAACACTCACTCTGCATATTAATTAGGGGCCGGCTAAAGGGGGATTTGTGCACTGTATTTAGTAAGCAGAAACAGCTTAACTTTCCCCTGTCCAAACGCACATGCTCTCATCCAATCAGAGTCATTTGCTGTTCCCATGTCATTCAGCAAACAGCTCCTCCCTTCTGCAAAGGGGAGAGCAAGCGGCCATATCTCCAGCAGCACAAGCGCTCCAGCCCCAGAATGGCTGGAGTAGAAGTGTGCGCACAGTCCAAAGATGCAGGGATGCGGCCTCCTGTGCTCCACGTTGCAGAAGGGCAGAGTAATTTGTCAAATGAAATAGGCACAGCAAACGGACCAGAACCTGTGCATGCGCCATTGGACCAGAGAAAGGTTACAGGCGAACTGGGGAGTTTCACACAGCAGAGCATCCCATGAATTTTAGATTCCAGGGCTGGCCGTGCTGGGTTTTGTTCTGCCTTAAGCACGTTTTGGATTATTTTTATCTTCCTTTTTCCAGCTGGCTCGCTTTTGGATTCCACACCGTGATATTTACCCATTTTGGTGGAGACAATTCAATCTGGAATGCCTCTAAGAAAGTCTGGAGGAATATTCCATAACTATTCTAGGATAGACAACAATATTAAACAAATGGCTGCTTCCTGACATGTTCAGTCATGTAGTCTTTGGAGTTCATGGAATTTGGCACCTCATATGCACCTTTTTCAACAATCATGACAACTCCACCTAAACCTACAGGAACTGGTGTGATGGTGTTCCAGAGAGTTCAGGAACATGGTGTGTCCTTTTGTGCTGTACCCTGCACAGTGTCAAGCGATCAACCAAGATGCATGACAGCTTTTCGCTGAGCAGAATTGAACTTGCGGGATAAATGTTCCTATTGATCCACGGCAGCCCTGTGAGAGAATGGAAGCAGAACAACAGTAAAATCTGTAATATATCAGCGGGAATACTCCAAGTACTCCAGCACCTTCATCAACATGCAGAGATCCATCGCAAGGCGCGTCCTCCATCACCTGCCAGAGGGAGAAAGACTGGAATTACCAAACACATTCCAGATATAAATTCATTCTACATCTCTGTATAACCGCAAATACAATTTAAGTCCTAGGGGGAAGATTTGGGTTTGGTGGTCTCTGGAATTAAAGCTAACAAAGGAGGGGTGGCAGCCGCTCAGACCAATTTATTACTAACCTGGGAGGTGCACGTGAGCAGGGCAATTAGGAAACACAAGTCTTAAAGGAGCCACAGTACTCAACCCTGTGGCTTGTAGCCAGACCTATAATCTGTCTCGAAATCTGGTTAAAAACAGAGGTCCACACACATTTTTAGAAGTATGCTGATGCTGCACCACCAAGCGCCAACGTGCCTCTGTGAGGTGCAAGCCTAATCTCTGAGAGCCCATTTTTTTGGGGGGAATGCAATAGATACATTGGGAGCAGGCTTACCTGAGGTTGCCCTTTAGTCATAAATTGATCTGAGCAGCTGCCACCCTTCCTTTGTTTCCTTTGAATTTGTACAAGCACATGGTATGTGGGGTCTAGGCTGTTCTGCGAGGTCTTTGACCCTTCCACCACATGGGTTGCACTCAAGGTTAATGGGCAACCTCAGGTAAGCCTGCTCCTAATTAATCTATTGCATTGTATGTCCCAAAAAAGGGGCTCTCAGAGATTAGAGTTAGGACTGCACCTCACAGAGGCAACTTGGTCAGCATGCTTCTGCAGATGTGTGTGGACCGAGACCTCTGTTTTTTACCAGATTTAGAGACATATTATAGGTTTGGTTGCAAGCTAACAGAGTTGAGTGCTGTGGCTCCTTTAAGACTGGAATTAAAGCTAAACACATCCAAACTGCAGGGAAAGACCGGAGGAGCATTGTGCTAATTAAAAAAAAAAGGTTCCAATTACCCCCCAAAATATTTGAGCTGAAGTCTCTGTTTAGGCCAAAAAAAAACAGATACTCACCTCCATGTCGCTTCCATTCTAGTCTGGTTGTATAGGACTTATAGGCTCCCGAGATCCTGCAATGTTCCTCCTCCTGGCAAGTGAGGGGTGGAACTCCCCGGACTCAGATCTTAGGATTTGGTATGTTTTATACTACCAGACTGGGGTGTAAGTATTGCAGGGACAAATGTTGAGCATGTGATTGTTTTTATTGCCTTGATTGTCCCAGACAACACCCATTTTTCACCGAATGGTTATTTGTCCGGCCTGTACTAAGTGTTGGGGCGGGACCCTACCAATTGACATGTGGTTTACAACCAGCTGATTAGAAACCATGTGACCACCACCAGGCAGTCGCAATGCTCTTTTTCACTAGGGGATCAGAAATTTTAGAAGCATGCTGGTTGGATACGGCCCATGGAGTATCTTGATTTGGGATGCATCGCTGTTTGAAACACCCATGGGAACCTCCACATATACTTTCCTTGGGGTTTCACACCAGATTTATGGGCCGCAGTGCATCCCTGGTATCTGCATTGCTGAAGCATGCTCCCGTGCCCAACCGCAAAGAAACAAGGGAGGTCACTGCTCCTCATTCCATATGCTTGAGTTCTGTCTCAGACAGGGCCTTATGTTGTGCACAACTGATTGGATGACAGCCTACACATGAACGGTGGAGAGGTAAGTTCTTAGGGTGAACTGAGTCCTCTTTAGGAGGCTGAGAGTCATGGCTGGCCAGGGGCGCTGCTTTGGACCGCCTGGGTGGTATGATTGGTCTGCCAAAGGGGGGGGGGAGATTAGGTTCTGGAAGGCCTGTGGAGAAGGGGGGAATTTAATTGAGGGGAACAAAAGGTCATTTTATGACTTTGTGGGAACGGAAGGTAAGTACTTCCTCCCTCCTGCCCTGTGTGGTTACTTGGTGCTCTGGATCTTAAGGGAACTGTGGCGCTCTAAAAGCTTCAAGAGTGCAGTTGTGGATCGCCTTTGTCACAGCGGGCATTGTCCCTATGTAATTCTGAGGTGCCCGTGTGTTTAACATTGTTGATGGAGCAGAGTGTTCACGGGTTGCATTTACGATGGCCAGTGGGTCGGGTGATCCCATCTGGTTCCTTTGGTAGTAGATGGTGCAAGTGGTGAAGCAGGTGTGTTCCAAAGCTGGGGGGCAGCGGGAGCAGAAGGACAGCTTCCACTCAAAAATTGGTTAAGCCTCCTCAATATGCAGAGGACATAGTTTAAGTCTAATATACAGCTATGTTATGTAAATGGTCTTTAGCTGTGGCCGATTTATAATAAATCTTGCCAAAGACAAGTTGATGGTTTTATGTGACCATAAATTTCAAAAACACAGAGCAATCTTTAAATAAATAGATGCAAGGAGATGATTTCTATCCCACAACGCGTGCTCCTCCACACAGTGAAAGATCCAAAACCACCACCGATTGTGCAAATCCTTACCGACTAGGGAGGATAACAAAAGCCTTCATAATCTGTCCATAGGTAGGCAGCAAGCAGATCCTGACGTCAGATGTTGCTCACCAGCATTCACAGATAAGTCAGACCAGCCGACAGCATTCACAGGCAGACCAGGCCAACCGATTACCGAAAGATAGTAACAATAAAAAAGATCTCGTGTAACTCTGTTTAAACCCAAGACAATTTAATAAGTGTTTAAAATGTGCACTCACAAACATATGAATAAAACCAGCATCAAGTATGAAACAGGCGACGTTCGTCTCACCAACTCCTGAAGTGAAGCAGCTTATGCCAACTGTGTCAGCCGAAATTGAAAATGGAGATGTAGGTACCTCAGTAATGTTCCGCCACCGCCGACGCGTTTCGTTGCCAGGGGCAACTTTAATTAGGCTGGTGGCGGGCGGAAGGCGGAAGTTTAAATAGTAGAAAGACACAATCCCACAATCCAACAGGACAGGGATCACATGACCTATTGTGGCCAAATCTCGTGATATATAAATGTTCCAAACCTAAATTTAAAAGACTCCTTATATTAGATTGTAGAAAGGTCCTCAAGCAAAACATGTTAATCTATTATGATAATAAATGCGGCAAATCACATTTTTATAGATAGCGTATCAATACCGAGCAGTAGGCCACGCCCCCATAGGCAACGTCTCGCCGTGACGTATTGATTTCACAAACCATGGAGTAATGCCCAACACTCCGTTATACGCAAGCGCCGTCCATCTAGCAGGGTAACAAGATGCGTTCCAGCACTCAGGGTCACGTGATCGCGACTAGCGGTCACGTGAAGTAAGCAGATGACGTGGGTTGCTGGAGTAATGCCCGGCGCTCCGCTACATACGTGCGCCGTCTATCCAGCAAAATGAGTCAGGAAGCAAAATGCGTTCCAGCATTCAAAATCACGTGATCGCGACTAGCGGTCACGTGAAAGCTGACATAAGTTGCTGGGATTAGCAGCGTAGCCGTGCCCTCCCTCTCCTCTCTTCCATCTTACTTACGGGACTCTTCACAGGTGCTGGAAATCTGTGGGAATCTGGTGATTACTCCGAATTCATTTCTGGTCACTGCAGATGTGACCTCCCTCTTTACGGTCATTCCCCACGATCAAGGGATAGCGGCTGTTCGGCATTTTCTTTCGACTCAATCTTCGTTGCCCAACAGACAAATTAATTTTATCATTGCCTGCTTAACTTTTGCGGAATTATTTCTGGTTTAATGGTCAATTTTACATTCAGAGAAAGGGAGTAGCCATGGGTGCTAAATTTGCACCTAGCATGGCTAACCTTTACGTAGGTTGGTGGGAGGCCAGTTTCATATATGGCCAGACTCTACCCAGTTTACGCTGTTGGTATCGTTATATTGATGATGTATTCTTCATCTGGGATGGCCCACAAGATACCTTACAGGAGTTCTGCCAAGAAATTAACAAGAACACCTTCAATTTAGAATTCACTGCTGAAAGTAGTTTAGTGTCTGTAAATTTTCTAGACCTTAATATCAAGAAGGAGGGTGACTCACTGACCACCTCCAAGTATTTTAAGAGTACAGACAGGAATGGCTATGTCCCCTCTATGAGCTGCCACCACCCAAAGTGGCTGCAGGCGATACCCAAAGGGCAGTTCACTAGGGTGAGACGTAACTGCACGTCGTTGGAAGATTTTGATAAACAATCAACGATGCTAATGCAACGTTTTGTTAACAAGGGTTATGATGAGGACACACTACGTCAACAACGTGCTGGGGTTAGAAAATGCCCGAGGGAATCCCTTTTAAGGAAGAGTACTAAAAATACCACCGAAATACGAGATGACATTCCTTTCATTACTGGGTTTAATGTCCAGTATAAA
The DNA here is from genome assembly GCA_027917425.1 of Gastrophryne carolinensis. Taxonomy (NCBI): domain Eukaryota; kingdom Metazoa; phylum Chordata; class Amphibia; order Anura; family Microhylidae; genus Gastrophryne; species Gastrophryne carolinensis. Next base: position 29,285,608 of record CM051243.1, read on the forward strand.
GAGGTCCGTAATGTGTTGGCTAAACATTGGCACATCCTAAAAGCCGATGTTGTTTTGGGCCCTGTGTTACCAGTCTGCCCAAAAGTGGTTTTTAGGAAAGCACCAAATCTTAGAGACCGGTTGGTGAAGAGCTATGTGGACCCACCTAAATCTGGTGGAGTGGCTGGCAATTTGTTAACCGGTTTCTATAGATGTGGCACATGTGCGGGCTGTAAGGGTTGTAAATCGGGTGGAAAATCTGTGAAATCTTTCTTAGATTTTAAGACTAACAAATCCTTTAAAATTTCCAGATTTATATCTTGTAGCTCCAAAGGGGTAGTGTACCTGATATGGTGTCCCTGCCAAAAAATGTATGTTGGGCGTACTACACGAGAGCTCAAAACACGTATTAGAGAACACATGTATAATGTGAGGCGGGGATTTGAGTCCCATAATTTATCATCTCACTTCAAGGAGTGCCATAATAGTGACCCTAGCCTTATTTCCTTTGTGGGGATTGACAAGATAGAACCACACTGGCGGGGTTCAAACTTGGTAAGGGAACTTTCTAAAAGGGAGGGTCAGTGGATATATACTCTGGGTACATTACATCCATCCGGTTTAAACGTTGATTTTGATCTGAATTGTTTTATTGATTCCTCCTAAGGGTGATTTGATTATATTTTATAAATTTTATTACATGTATTTTTATGCTTGTTTTTTAAGTGTTATATGTCGTTGCCTGACCTCTGAGTGAAACAGCTCTGCCAAGGTTGGTGTTGTTCAAATTGACATTTTGAAAATTTCCTCATTTTGATCTCTGCTCTTTATTTAATTTTGAGCTATATTGGGATTACTTTATGCTCTATAGGCATATTATATTTACTCACTAGTTGATATAATTTAATATTCAGGTTGTCACTTTTTATTCATCTGTTTATGTTTCCATTTTTATTTATTGTAAGTGGGCTGTTGGTTTGTCAGCCCCTCAGCCCGCTAGCGTAAGTGCCCTGTGTGGCTTTTACATATTCATGTTCATTTATGATCTCTGATAGTGGGAGGGCACGGCTACGCTGCTAATCCCAGCAAATTATGTCAGCTTTCACGTGACCGCTAGTCGCGATCACGTGATTTTGAATGCTGGAACGCATTTTGCTTCCTGACTCATTTTGCTGGATAGACGGCGCACGTATGTAGCGGAGCGCCGGGCATTACTCCAGCAACCCACGTCATCTGCTTACTTCACGTGACCGCTAGTCGCGATCACGTGACCCTGAGTGCTGGAACGCATCTTGTTACCCTGCTAGATGGACGACGCTTGCGTATAACGGAGTGTTGGGCATTACTCCATGGTTTGTGAAATCAATACGTCACGGCGAGACGTTGCCTATGGGGGCGTGGCCTACTGCTCGGTATTGATACGCTATCTATAAAAATGTGATTTGCCACATTATCATAATAGATTAACATGTTTTGCTTGAGGACCTTTCTACAATCTAATATAAGGAGTCTTTTAAATTTAGGTTTGGAACATTTATATATCACGAGATTTGGCCACAATAGGTCATGTGATCTCTGTCCTGTTGGATTGTGGGATTGTGTCTTTCTACTATTTAAACTTCCGCCTTCCGCCCGCCACCAGCCTAGTTAAAGTTGCCTCTGGCAACGAAACGCGTCGGCGGTGGCGGAACATTACTGAGGTACCTACATCTCCATTTTCAATTTCGGCTGACACAGCCCTCCTGTTGGCATAAGCTGCTTCACTTCAGGAGTTGGTGAGACGAACGTCGCCTGTTTCATACTTGATGCTGGTTTTATTCATATGTTTGTGAGTGCACATTTTAAACACTTATTAAATTGTCTTGGGTTTAAACAGAGTTACACGAGATCTTTTTTATTGTTACTATCTTTCGGTAATCGGTTGGCCTGGTCTGCCTGTGAATGCTGTCGGCTGGTCTGACTTATCTGTGAATGCTGGTGAGCAACATCTGACGCCAGGATCTGCTTGCTGCCTACCTGTGGACGGATTATGAAGGCTTTTGTTATCCTCCCTAGTCGGTAAGGATTTGCACAATCGGTGGTGGTTTTGGATCTTTCACTGTGTGGAGGAGCATGCGTTGTGGGATAGAAATCATCTCCTTGCATCTATTTATTTAAAGATTGCTCTGTGTTTTTGAAATTTATGGTCATATACGGTTGGTCTTTTGGGATTGAGGACTATTACACGTTGAGCACTTGGATTTTGGACTCTCATTTTTTATATTAATTTGTTATATTAATTTGTTTAGTAATTTGAAGCGCGGTGTTTGTACTTTTATTGCAATCGCAGTTTTTGTACCTTTTTTCATTGATGGTTTTATGTGTTTATTTCGTGTATGGCATGTGTGGAGTGGAAAGTACAAAAAGGGAAGAGCAGACTGGCCCCTTTAAAGTATACCAAAAACTACACCCCATCGGCCCTGAAATCTATAAGATACCAGGGTCGCTGGATTCCCTCCCCCTGGAGCATCCAGAATCTGGATGCCCCACTGCATGAAACCCCCCAGGTCACCCAGAAACTCACCTTTTTTCCCGTTGCAATGGCACATATGCGAGTTGTGGCTGCATCCCCACTATTCCTTTAGCAAGACATGTGCCGGTGCCAGGCATTTGTAAATGGCCAGTGCGGGCACGCTCCCTGTAAGAAGGTAGCAGGGGATCAGGCCTCCACCATGCTCAGATTAGATGAGCTCCTGGAAGCAGAGGCTTAAGCGAATCCGAGCATGCTGATTGGACAATGCGTCGTAGGACCGGGGTTAGTTTGTTTGGGTGACCTGGGGGGTTTCACACAGCGGAGCACCCCCAATTGGGAAGCCCCCAGGGCAAGGACCGAAACCCAGGATAGACAAAATCCTGGGTTATGCTCCACTTTAAACAAGTAAAGCAGTTATTTCCCAGGCAGGTATTTTATATAGATTGAAAGAAGTGATCTTTTTTTCATAGCTCGCCCAGTGATTGTCCAATTGCACAGTGGATGGACACTTTCTCAGTCGGCCATGCGGCAGTGCGCTCATTCTCAGAGACTGCCTGTGACAAGGAATCTGGAATAAAACGAGTGCGCTGAAAGTATTCGGCAGCGATGACAGACTGTCTCCTTTCACACAGCGACCTCCACCTCGCGCTCGCTCTGTTACAGCGATCGCCCCCGGCTGTCCCCGCCGTCCTAATCTAATTGCCCGCAGTTTGTACAAGCGCAGAGCTTTCAAGCGACAGTGCAGAGGACGCCATTACGCTGGCGTCAAAGTGGGGGGATGACAGATTAGCGGATGATTCTCGCTCAGGCTCATTGGGGAAGACCTGTCAACTAAATGGCAGATAGCGGGAGATTTTATTTGACTTGAAAGGCCTGTCTGTCTTCCGCTGAATGCGGCACTGGAACGAGGAGCCCCTTCCTCGACAGCCCTATTCCCAGCCAGAAGAAGCTTGTGAAACGCGCGTGCAGCTCATCATGACACACACTGATCCGTACTGTCAGCCATTCTCTCCGAGCTCCAGTGCACACTTATTCCAAGCTCACCTATGTCACCACTTGTTACACAGATCAATATACAGCCCTGTGTTATACACAGGGTCTGGTGTGTGTGTCTGTCTGTCTCATGTATACATAGATCAATATACATCCCTGTGTTATAAGCAGGGCGACGCGTGTGTCTGTGTGTGTGTCTGTCTCATGTACACACAGATCAATGTACATCCCTGTGTTATACGCAGGGCCACGTGTGTGCCCTCATAATAAACTCAGCAGTATGTAATGGTAACACTATGTAGGTATTGGTTTTTTACACCCTGTATACTGTATCTGTGAAATACACTGTGTGTAGCGCTATCAAGCAAGGAGCAGCGCTTGGTTTTGTATTACATACATAGAGGTGTATGTGTCTGAATGATAAATAGAGCAGTGTGTGTAACTGTGTTCTACATGGAGCAGTGTACGTATTGTTATTATGTGCTCTGTGTGTACCAGTATTATGCATATTGTATCCATTTATTATACACTATGCTTGCTTTATGTTCAGAATAAGGCATGAGATAAAATAATGCATGATTCAAAGAAAGGAGATCGTTGCATGTGCTTATATGTTGCCTGTTAGCACCTAAGCTGTTTACTTCATAGCTTTGACACTATTGTATTTACCTATATTATGCACTGAGCACTTGTATATCACTATGATACATATAAAATGTACCTATGTCATGCACTGAGCACTTGTATATTGCCTTTATATCTATCATATTATTTACCTATGTTTTGTACTGAACACTTGTATATTGCCTTTATATCTATTATATTTTCCTATGTTATGCACTTGACACTTGTATATTGCCTTTATTATATTATTTACATATGTTTTGCACTGAACACTTGTATATTGGCTTTATATATATATATTATATTTTCCTATGTTATGCACTTGGCACTTGTATATTGCCTTTATATCTATTATATTTTCCTATGTTATGCACTTGGCACTTGTATATTGCCTTTATATCTATTATATTTTCCTATGTTATGCACTTGGCACTTTTATATTGCCTTTATATCTATTATATTTTCCTATGTTATGCACTTGACACTTTTATATTGCTATGATACTGGCAGGCTGATTCATTACTAGGGGCAGGTAGTGACAGATGAGCGTCTGTAGCAGGCATTTCAGAGCGCCCGCTAGTAGTCGCTGTGCTCGACCGTGGGTCGCTAGATCGGAGCGTCTCAGTCGCTGTGCAGCATTGTTGAATACGCTGTGGGGAGTCGCTATATGACCAGTACAGCGCTGTATGGTAGCGAATGGTAGCGACTGGTCAGTGCGACCGACTCACAACATATTCTTTAAAAAAACAGCCTCACACACCGCCGGCGCTCAAAAATGCTTTGCTGTAGCCCAGAGCACCAGAGGCTGATTAAAGGCTGTTTTTGAACATATTCACCAGTAACAAAGCGAAAACATATGGAATTACATTGTAATAACATTGTGACATGAACACATTAATGCCAGACCTGTAATGTCAATTCTGCATAAATATAAGTTTTCAAAAATGTCCTTTTCTAGGCCAGGAGAGGTCACAACATTATTTGAGAATAAAAAAAAAATAATAAAAACCCCCTGTTTAAAGAGAAATAAAAGAAAGTCCATTGAAATGTATGGGAGAGCGACAGGTAAGACGTGCCGCTCTGAAAGTTTGGACGCCGGCGCTGTACACTGAGGCTGGGATAGTGATGAATAGGAAGCTACATGCCGTTATCCCAGTCGCTCAACAGAATCTGCTTGATAAATGTGTAATTGCGTGCTGTGTTCGGCGTTCACCTGCCGCTACCTGTCGCTAGCTGTCATTTACAAGGCACTACCTGACGCTATCCCTTCATGAATAAGGCCCATATTATATTCTACTATGTTATGCACTGGGCACTTGTATATTGCCTTAATATCTATTATATTTTCCTATGCTATGCACCGAGCACTTGTATATTTCCTTTAAATCTGACATATTTACCTATGTTATGCACTTAGCACTTGTACATTGCCTTTATATCTATAATATTTGCCTTTATATGTATAATATTTTCCTATGTTATGCACTGAGCACTTTTATATTGCTATGATACATATTTTATTTTCCTATGTTATGCACTGGGCACTTGTATATAACTATGATATATATTATATTTAGCTATGTTATGCACTGGGTACTTCTTCATTGGTATTATACATACTAAATCTATGTTATGTTCTTAGCACTTGTATATCACGATTAAGCATAGTGTATTTACCTATGTTACGCACTGAGCACTGGCATCATACATGTTGTGATACACTTGTATATTGGTATTAAATATATTGTTTTAATCTGTGTTATACACTGAGCTCTTGTATCTTTGTATTATGAATACTGTATTTATCAATATTTAACACTGAGCACTGTGCATATTGTACACATCCTAGGCATCCGTGTTATCAACTGATCACTAAGGCTGTTTCCATCTCATTACGATGGAGAGACAGGAACTTGGAGCTGCACAATTTTGTGTAGCTCACTTTAACTACATTACGCTGCATTCCGATTTGGTCTATGTCATTTTGAGGTAACTGTTTAGTGTGAAAGCAGCCTTAGAGCTGTACCCCCATGCCGAGGTGTTTGGACAGACAGCCAGAAAGCATTATGAGACCATTTCTCGATGCAACTGGGCTGTTGCAGAGTGGGTTGGGGGGGATTTTCAGATATTTTTTTCCTATTATTGGGAAAACTAAAGAGTGATTATTACACTGTCAAGTGAGCACCAGGACTATTGACACAGACAATGATTGGGCAGCCAAACTGTAAGAACTGTGTATCAGATGAGTATTTTTGGTTTATTTTCTTTTTCCTTTCTATGCCTGTCAATCAGGGTTAGCTCGTGGGTGGGGGTTATGGGGGTTATTTTCTTAGGTGAGTACAGTACCACTTTAGGATACTTGGTAGCATACACATGTTAGTGTGTGCATCTTAATTACAAATATGTGTAAATCTAGTATATATGGCGCAGTATGTAAAATGTGCAGTTTGTTTGTTTATTACACATAGCAGCATGTGTTATCTGTTGTTTGTTTCTTATATTCTTGTAATACACAGAGCAGCTTGTGTTAAAGTGGACCAACACCCAGGGGTGATCGGCCCGGAAATCTATAAGATTCCCGGGCCGATCACCTCCCACCCCGCGGGACATCAGAGATCGGGATGTCCCGCGGGGTGAAACCCCCCAAAAACCCCAAAAAGACCTTACCTGATCCGCCGCCGCTTCCGCCGCCTCCCGCGAGCCCCTCTAGACTTGAGCGCGCCCGCGCCTGCCCTCTGTGAATGGCAGGCGCGCGCGCCAAGAGTGACGCGCGGGAGGCAGCGGCGGCGGAAGCGGCTTGTACGTTCCTGTCCGCCGCCTGGACGTTGGCGGGGATTGGCTGCGGCGTTCACGTGGGAGCGTTGAGAGGTGAGTTTTTTGGGGTTTCTGGGGGGTTTCACACAGCGGGGCACCCCCGATCGGGGTGCCCCGCCGAAGTGGACCAAAACCCAGGATAGTCAAAATCCTGGGTGTTGGTCCACTTTAAGGCAGACCATAGACCTTCAGAGGGATGGATCTTAACCAGTAAGAGCTCTTTTACTTAATTACTAGTTTTATGTCATCTTTGCTTCTTCCCTCTACATCATTACTGTGACACCTTGGCAAAAAAACAAATGCCTTGCACTGGTCAAGGTAACTGGTCAAGTCCATGGTTGGAAGCCAGGTTAAAAAGTAAGTGGTTGTTCTTCTTTCTTCTTTTTAGTGGTAGAATAAGATTGAAGATAGAAAACGAAGAAGACAGAAGAGAGAACAGGAAGAAGACTTCTCGGGATGCCATTTATTTTCTTTGTAAAACCCTTGGCAAAGCACAAGATCGATAGAAGCCAGTATGTTTAGTGCACTAGCAGGGTAGCCCTTGAAGGCGTGGTCCTCACAATTAGGGATGAGCGGACTCGACCCAAACCCTCATTGAAGTCAATGGGGACCCGAATTTGGGTGATCTAAAATGGCTTTAAAGAGGGTAGTAAGGACTAGAGGGCTTCAAATCAAGGTGAACACCAGGATGATTGCCATGCACAAAATGGGCTGGGAAAGTACTAATAATAACAGAAAACAGAAAATTAACAAAATACATACATAAATGAAAAAATACAATATATTACTTTTTTACAGGGGCCAAATTGTGTGTGGGGGGCACATTGGTGGTTGCCCTGTACTAAATAAATATTACCATCAATAAATAACTATATACATCAATACATAAATAACTACATAAATACATTTATAAAAATAATACATTTCTTTTTTTACAGGTGTCAGAGGTCGTTGGGGATGTGGCGGTGTAAGCGGAAGAGATGGATGTGGCAGAAGCGAAGGAGGAGTAGGTAGAAAATACTTTAACCACTTACTCAGGTGCTGGCACAGCCAAGCCTTGTGGGATCCACACCTTATTCATCTTAAGGAATGTAAGGATGTCCACGTTGGCTGTGGATGGGTAGATCCTCCTGTCAGTGATGACACCCCCTGCGGTGGTGAACACATGTTCTGATAGGACACTTGCCACAGCAGGCCAGCACCTCCAAGGCATAGAGGGCAAGCTCTGCCAGGACAGGTGGACAGGTAGTCATCCACCATGCAAGTCTGCCTCCTGGTACTATGGGCCGTATCCGATTGTGGAGGACAATGGAATAAGGTGTTCCACAATGACACTATCCTCACCCTCGCCTGTGAGGTGGTGCTGATTCTCCTATTGTATTGGCGACTTGCTGCTCCTTTTCTTCCTCAGCCTTGTGCTTCCACTGAGCTCTCAAAGCCTTTAGGAATTTCGCCAGTAGTGCATCCATCAGAGTGCTTTTGTACTCTCTCATTTTGCTATCCTGCTCCAGTGCTGGTATCAAGGAGATGATGTTGTCCTTATAGTGGGGATCCAGCAGGTTGGCCAACCAGTAATCAGCACTGGTGACTACGCAGGCGGTCTGCGGTCGTTGCACAGGCACTGGAGCATGGGAGACAGGCTGCCCTGAGTCTAGTAGAAGCTGTCCTCAGTGTCAGGTGTCTCCTCTTCCGACTTCTCCCTCCAGCCACGCTCAAGTGACGCCCGTGAGCTGTGCTGGGTGACACCCTGCTGTGAGAGAAAGTCCTTCTCCTCAACCCCCTCCTACTCTGAATCCTCCAAAACTGTCCACTGGCTGGACAGTGGCGCACCTAGCCACTGTTGGCCCAGCAACACATCCTGTGAGCCACGTGTGCACTGCCCTGACAGCTTGGAAAATGGGACTTCCTCCTACTCCTTCCTTCCATCACATCCTCCATCATGGCCTGAAGGGTTTTTTTCCAGCAGGGATTGTAGCACTGACGTTGGCTTCATCAGGGCTAACCATATTGGTGGCATACTGGAAGAAATGCAGCACCGTGCAGGTGTCCCTCATGGGGGCCCACTCATTGGTGGTGCTGTTGGTTTGCACCTCTACTCACCGGGGCATTTTAGGTGCTGCTGCTGCTGCCCACACACCCTTTCCACAATATACAATGTGAAATTCCTCCTGGTGGGCAGGACACATTTGAGGCTGTGAGTGGAAGCCCAAAGTTCCTCTACAGTGCAGTCAGGGAAGCGGTAGCAGGATGGGAATACCAAAAGTGCATGGACATGCTATGCACTATTCTGCACCAGAGCTCTGCACCACCAAGTTGAGCACATGTGTCAAGCAAGGAATGTGCGTCAACCAGGCCAAGGCTCGTGGGTGGGATGGGCCCAAGTTCCACTTTCCCTACAAAGTTTGTAAGATGGAATTCTTGGTGATGGGGGTGGTACTGCTGCTGGTGCTAGAGGTGGTGGTGGTCCCACATCCTCTTGTTGAAATAGGTAGCCTTGTCATTGGTATTAAAGAGTAGTGACACCTAGGTGGTTTGAGCAAGTGGTATTAAAGAGTAGTGACACAGAAGTGGTTTGAGCAGGTGGTATTAAAGAGTAGTAACACAAAAGTGGTTTGAACAAGTGGTATTAAAGACTACTTATACCCAAGTGGTTTCAGCAAGTGATATTCAAGAGTAGCAACACACAAGTGCCCTGAACAATTGGTTTTAAATGACACACAAGTGCCCTGAAAAATTGGTATTGAACTGTACTGACACACAAGTGCCCTGAACAATTGGTTTAAAACTGTAGTGACACACAAGTGCCCTGAACAATTGGTATTAAAGAGTAGTGACACCCAAGTGATTTGATCAAGTGGTTTTAAAGAGTAGTGACACATAAGGGTTTTTTGAAAGAGGTATTAAAGAGTACTGGAATCCAAGTGGTTTCTGCAAGTGGTATTAAAGAATAGTAACACACAAAAACGGGGGTAGGGGAATCCGATCCACCCCTGGGGCTCTTCTCGCTTCTGGAGATTGGCCAAAAAAGCACCCTCCCCCCACTTCGTCCGCTGTTGCAGTTAACTGTAAAAAAAAAATGACATTTAGTTACCTGCAGCTATGATCCCTCCCACCGGGATCTTCACCAGGGGGGCCTCCAATCGCCCCTGCGGACTCTTCGCTGGTAGGGAGAGGGCGAAAAATCGCCCTCTTCCTCGCCTGCTGGGTCACCGGCTGCTAGCCCTGCCCTTTGTGGGTGGGGCGGATGACGTCATCTATGATGTCACCCAGCAGTCTGCATTTATCTTCTGCCCCGAGAAGCTCAGTAACGCCGGGTGATCGGAGGAGGGGGGTTGGAGGGGGGAGAGGGCTGTGATCTCTTGCCCCCCCCAGCCCTCTTCACCGATCACCTGGCAGCTGTCATCGGAGATGATCCGGGGCCCGGGGCCAATTTAGGCAGTGCAGGATTGTAGCCGACACAAAAATATTAAATATTTAAAAAAAATTTACAAACAAGACATTTCAATTTGAGCAAGTTGTATTAAGGAGTAGTGGTACAAAAGTGGTTTGAGCAAGTTGTATTAAAGTATAGTATAGTAGTGTCCAGTGTAACACATGTGCCCTGTACAACTGGTAATAAATTGTAGTTACACACAAGTGGTTTGAGCAAGTTGTATTCGTATTTGTATCCGGGTTCATCCTAAACACCCAATGCGAGCATGGATTTAAATGTTAAATTCGTGCTCGGGTTCGGGGACCCGAACTTGCAGAACTTTGTGGTTCGGGTTCGTCCTGCCCTACTCACAATGTCTTTTTAAAAAGTGTTTCTAAAAACCTTTAAAATTAAAGGTCTTACAAACTATGCAGTGCTGAACCTGTCATAAAACAGGTTTAACACTGTGTAAAACACAACCGGCAAGCTTAAAAAATGAAAACAAAAGCACACAATCTCACACCAGTCAAATCCGTAGTGAGATTGGCCACTTTGGAAGAGCATAAAGTATAGATCTGGTGTTGTCTGTGTTGCAGTGTCTGCATCATGTGTCTTCCTTGCTGTGTTTTTTTTAGGGATTTACTATATCTGTTTCTTTTTACTTTGTTCATCTGGGTTCCCCCTGTCCCCCTGCCTTCTTTCAGGTGTTTATTGTCTCCTCCTTGTTCTCCTCCTGAAACAATTTATAGCCACCCTGGCTCAGACTAGAGTATTGTTTTACATTGTGTTTTGCATGATGTTTGTTCACTCTGGAATTGGTTGTTGCTGCATATGCAGCCTCAGTTCTGTTATTGGGCCTCTGCAATTCCAGGTATTGGTGCTCTGTAAGTTCTGTACTTGGGCAATGACTTCCAATCCTGTTTTTTTTATCCTATTTATGAGCCTCTAGCTTTCTACCGCCTCCTCTTCTTTCATGTGTCGAGCCTTTTCTGGTCTGCCCTCCTGCTTCCTGTTATTAGTTTGTTCCCAGGCAAGCTACCCATTCTGGGTCTCTCCTTCTGCTACCCTTTTCTGCCTTGTTATCACATTACCTAATCCTTATCCTTGTCTGCTTCTTTATGCCTTAGAATGCTGTTTCATTATTGACCTTAGCTTGGTTTTGTATCTCATTGGACTTGTTTGACCAATGGCTATAACTTGTGACTATGTTTATAACCCAGTGTTATTCCTGATTTTCCTTGCACCAGCACCAGGAGATTCCAAGTTGTTCCTAAGTTCCCTGTGTTCTCACATGCCTGGCAGTCACATGTAGTTTCATTATGTTTAAGGTGAAGGTCTATGTTGAGGAGACAAAGTTAAGATTTATTTTATTATTTGGCTTGTTCCCCTTTTTTGGAAGGCAGTAGGTGTCATGGGGATTTTGAGGACTCTAGGCACTATGTACTTGTCTAACATAAAACCTCCTCATATTAGCTCAGAGGTTCTACAATTTAGCGAATATTGGGAGCGAATTGACATTTACAATACTGTACACTAGTAGATAGTAATGAATAGTCACCTTGTAGGTAGACATATTTTTTCCCCACACCAAGCCATCTGGAGAGGGATGGCATTAGCGTTTTGCCACAGGGCCCATGATTCATAATTACAGCTTTGCACAGAGTAGTATATTTAGAATTATACGTACAGTCCAAAGAAAACTGTATATCTGAAGTATACATTAAGATTCCACGTATGTGGTTAAATCTGTTCTATCTGGAGCTGTCAAGACATGATACTGGGTTACAGTGAGAGCAGTGGCGGGATCCATGTTGTATTCTCAGCATGTCTCACATTGGTCTTTTGCTTTTCCTGGCGTTATTTCAGTTTCCACGCTTAGTAGTCCAGAGGCAGACTCAGGTTCTAAGAAATAAAATGGAATAATAGCTTCGCTTGCCAAAGCTGCAAAAACTGTTGTGCCAGCCACACTATGCCTACCACATCTGGGCAAAAGTACACAGGGCCTTAAATTGCCCAGAAACAGATACTCCTCACCAGATAAGACCTCCATCAGGAAGTGGTTTGAAATGCCTGGAAAAAGGTCATTCTCTGAGACGTGTAAATTTTGCAGTATGGGAAAACTGAAAGACGCAAGGCCTATAGGTCCAATAACAACACTGGCATCATCTGTGAGGAGCAGAGCTTCACCGGTGGTCCACAGGGTGTTGATTCCCTCTTTTACAACTCTCAGATGCCCTGCAATCTAATTCAACCTGCGGTGTCGAGTAACTGAGGCTGTGTAGCTATATGAAGATGGTCCCAATTAGGAATAACACTTTGTGCTCAACTGCAGATCACCAATCTCTATAAACTATTTTAGGATAATTCCAATTCTTATATAAAATAAACAAGAGATTAAGGAATCGATTTTTAAGCTTTGCTTAAAATATCTTATGTTAAAAAATGTATGATTTAAAGACTAGAGAACATTACAGGAACGTATAAGTGCTCATATGTTTCAGAAAGTGGATGTCCAGCCACCCTTAACACCACTCCAGTCTTTTGACTACTTGCACGTAAATAATACATGAACAAAGAGTAAACAGGAGCAAGGCAACATGGTATCTGAGGCCACTCAATCCTGTATACTTATTAATTCTCTGGTAACTCAGCATGGGGTCCCAAATATCGAGTTGATACATGAAACAATGGTAACTTGAACACAAATACACCGATATGTGATCTAGTTGCCACCACCCAGCAGCAGTGTTCAGCGAACCTGTAGAAGTTCTCGTGCGGCAAGTTCGGATGAACTTTGAACAAAAGTTAGATTCAAGTGCCTTAATTGAAATCAATGGGGACCCAAACTGGGTGACCCAAAATGGCTGTAAAATGAAGGTAGTAAGGGGTAGAGGGCTGCAAAATGGGGGTAATAACAGGACAACTGCCCTGCAAAAAAATGTATATAAAATAATAACATTAAATAAAAAAAAAAAAAATAAATAAGAATTAAATGAATTAATAACAAATAAAATAATATGGTATGAGTATACACAGTAGTTACTGACACTAGCTGTCCCTCACTATATGAGCCTCCTCTTCCTACCTACCTGCCCTGAAAAGAACAATTAATACATTTTTCTATGTCCCTCACTTCAGCTACAGTCTCTCAGTCTAATCTACCTAGCTGTAATAGCGTTGGGACACGTAACCCCATCTTGGTCACATGTTCCACCTGGCCAGTGAGGTCACATGTCCTGCCAATCACAACCATGCCCATATTGAGCATGACTGTGGTTGCTATGGGCTAATAGCTGGTTGATGGGCTGCTTAGTAGCTCATCAACCAGCTTTACTGTTAAGTCGAACACCGGAAAAAAACACAGACTTCTAGCTGAAGTCTGTGCTCAGGTCCAGGGACCCAAACCTGGGGAGTTCAACAGCAGCCCGAACAGTTCTCCAAAAATTACAGCTCGTCTGTTCCATCCCCAGACATCGTCCAGGCTGGTCACTCCCCTCTGGGAGGGGCTGCAGCACCCTTCCCTCAGTAATGTAGGCTAAAACTCCAACAAAATAATATGTGGCATAACTTTCTGGCGGAAAGTCATAGGATGCTAGTTCTGGTGCCAATGAGTCCAATGGGGTTCTGGAGTCCAAACACCACTGTTATATATGGACCCTAACCCAAGTTCTCCAGAATTCAGCACCTATGCATCCTGGACTGACAAGACCACTGGATATCTCCGTTAGGAGCTCCAGATTCCAAATATGGGTTTAGCGTATGATTAATGTTCATGACAACCGCAAAATACTTTAGAAATTACTGGCACTGGTGTGTCTGGATTTAGGCTCTGAAACCCACAGCCAGAGCAGGTTCTCTGCAGGGGTGTGTGTCTAGTGCTATCCCTGCTGTTACCATGCATACTTAGGCCCTTATTTATCACGGGATAGCGCCAGGTAGTGTCTGACGAGCGCCAGGTAGCGGCAGCTAACGGCGACTACCGACTCAAGTACGCCCGGCGGCGGTCACAATGACGCATTTATCAAGCAAAATGAGGCTAGCGCCGGCGAGAGCGACGGCTAGCGCGGCATTCCTCATGAAGCCGCCTGGACCGAACAGCGCCGCTGCAAATTCCTTCACAGCGCCAGGTATGAGCTGTCGCTCCCTGGCGATGTCCAATGCATTTCAATGGAGCAATCTATAATTAATCATAAATAATTGGTATTAATTTTTTTTTTTTTTTTTTTTAATGTCAAAAATTCGGAGACCACTTCTGCAATGTTAGGATTTATTTTTAAGTCAAAAAAAATTTTAAAAATAATTTGTGCAGAATTGATCTAACAGGTCTGATATTAATGTATTCATATTACAAAATGATTCTATAAACATGTATAATGTTACATTCAAAAAATATGGTTGTTTAGGGGTTAAAAACTAGTTAACACCCATCGCCGCCAGCGCTCTGGGGTTTAAACAAGGAATGGACAGCGACAGCACATTCGGAGCGTGATTTGTTAATGAATATGAAGCTAGCCGTTCGCTCTGGCCATTCGTTGTCAGGCGCTCACATACAACGCTGAACCTGTGAAACAGCGACCCCTAAGCCCGTATTCAACATTACCGCACACCGACTGAGTCGCTGTCATCAAGCTAACGCCGGCCAAGCACAGCGAATACTGGCTGGCGCTGAAAAAATCACGCTACAGTCGCTCATCTGGCGCTACCTGCCGCTATTAATGAATCGGCCTCTTAGTTGGGACCCTTATCAGCCGATGGGTCTATGAAAGCCATGGCCTCCCGATGTGGGGCCCAGGCAAGTGTGAGGTATGCTATGCATTCCAAATAAAGTATTTCCTATTGTTACTGACCAGACCTGGGCAGCCATATGTGAAATTGTATTACTAATTCACACCCAGAGGGCATTCCAGTGAAATTACATCTAGTTTTCCTCACAGGCTGCCTAGGCATATAGAAAAAACACTTACCTCCCCACCTGCAGGTTTGATCCCTCGTAGTCCTGCAGGCTGCAGTGGTCTAATTTTGTATCTGGGAGTGAGGAGTATATATAAAAAGTGCAGTAAATAAAATATTGGCTTACTTACAAAGATAATAAAAGTGGGATAAAACAGAATACACATTATCTGTTGATGGCCACACCAGAATAGTCCAAAAACCTGTTCAGAACTATCCACAGACAAGTTACAGCTAACTAGTCTAGTTAATGAGGGCAGCGGCTTAAGATAACCTCTGCTATTCCATCGATCAGCTGTGTAAAAATTTAGCTATGTGAAAGAATTGCACACCCTGGACGGCTTTTCCAGGAGCTTTAGGTGCCTTTCACACAGGCCGTTTGTGCAGCATTGGAATATAAATGCTCCAATGTGTCATGAATGGGCAGATAACTGCCCAATAAAATAAATGGGCCCTTTCACACCAGTGCGCTGTGGGTTTTAAAATGCAGCAAGCTGTCTTTTGTCTGTAGTGCATCCACAATGTGCCCCCATAGAAGTCTATGGGCATGTATTGCGATTACCTGCGATGCATTGTGGTGCAAAGACCATACTTACCCTCCACTCCCAATTTATGCCGCTGGTCCCCCGTCGCTCCCCTGACCTATGTCCTCCATCCTCCGGTCAGACACTGCTGCATATAGCTTTTTGGGGGCCTTTAGTCCCTTGCTCCAGCAAGGAATACTGGAAGGCCCCCAAGAGGTGGCTGTAGCAGTGCCTGACCGGCCCCTTCGCTGCCTGCTGCTTCCGAGTCTCTTAGCCTCCTGCTACCTCCACCGCCGCCCCCGCTGATCCTGCTGCCTCCAAGTACCGATGCCCACATTGGGGACAGGAAACAACAAGGAGGTGCAGAACGGCTTGTACATGCGGCTGTTGCGCCGCGCCACAGTTGTGTGCAGCTCTGCGCTGCGTCTATGCGTTGCCACCACAATAGCGGTTCTCACCTTCCCTCGCCAACCTTTTCATGGGTTGGTGGGAGCATTGCCACATGTTGGTAGATAATAACCCTCTTCTTGGATAATATTTTTTGTTTACAGCAGATATATCTATGACCAGCTTACCATTTGGAGGGGTCCATTAGAAGGTATTCCTCGGTTAGTGGAATATATGAATGATAACAATATGAATCTAGCCTTTAGCGGAACATGGGTTGCCATCTCTATTTTATTTTTGGATCTTACACTATGGGCAGATAATAATAAGCGTCACAACGCACTTACCTGCGGTCCGGTCCCGCGGTGTCTCCGGGTGGTGGGGGCTCGGACAGGCTGGCTGGGTTCCCCTCCGCCTGGCATCCACGACGTAAAGCGATTCCGCCTCCTCATCTCCTCGTTGCATCCCTCGCTCTTCTGCTCGTGCTCGCGCGCATAAGCATGGCTGATTTATGCTCTCCGGCAGCGTTGCACTCAGCATGGCCGCCGGGGGGCAATGACTGTGGGCGAAATGCCCTAAAGGTTAATCCCGGCAATCAGCCCATATGTTGTTAAGTTACCAATGAGCCCAGTTCCCCTCTGTCCAATCTCGTCCGTTCCCGTATTTAGAAGGTTTTCCCCCCTTACTCTCTCACTGCCCGTGAAAGCGTATAGCTGGGTGCTATTGTTCCTGAGACTCCTGTTGATTATCCATTACTGACCTAGCTTGCCTGACCATTCCATGACTGATGCCTGTACCGACCTCTGCCTAGATTCCGACTACGAACCTGTCTCATCCCTGGTACCGCTAGCTCTCTGATTTCCCATCTTGACCCTTAGCGTGACCCTTGACCCTTCCCGTGTTTCTCCCTCGGAGTTGCTATCTTAAGAACTATTTATCTGTACATGACCCCGGCTTATCCGATAACGCCAAGTCAAGATCAAACGTCTTCACCCCTGTGAGTTTACAACCTTTGAGTTATCATGTCCTGGGGGCAACCATGTCCGGTGAGGCGTTTAAAGTGTCCCGGCAAACGGGAGCTTGACTATAGGTGAAGCTGGCTGCGGAGATTGGGGGTTGTGAACTCACCAAGAATACAGGTGCCCCCCGGGGTTTGACAATAAAATTCAATCAAAAACATTTGGAAAAGCAACTGAAGGAAATTCAATTCTACATGCTCATAGTAATCACTCAGCCTATGCAATTCATACAATACCGGTAGGTGAATACACCCAGGCTAAAGGATGTTCACGCAGTGAGGAGATGACTGTAGCAAGCTTTTGATTAATACTTTATTTGGTGTGGAAATATTATCCTGATTCCTAATTTTAGGGCATGTAAGTTTTAAAAAAGGAAAAGCATTATAGATCGCCTTATAGGAGAATTGTAAATCGTGGAAACATTCAGCCATTTACAACTGTTGTTATTTAGAGTTTACAGTCTACGTATGATTGGGAGAGAAGACAAATATTCACTGCTATAGATTTTAATTATCAGCGAGCCAATGGTTTCCAGATGTTACCCCCCACCCCCACCCCGTGGCTCAGACATAGTCGCTGGAGACAGAGTGACTCCTGCGGTGGGATCCTCGTTGAACTTGGCTGAGCTCTCTCCTTATCCATCAGCATGGTAAGATGCTAACAGGCAATAAAAGATAACTCTTGAAAGGCTGGAGTGGTATGCTCCTTGGCAACCTCTATTAAACTGCAAGCTACAGATTTACAGGCTTCACTGGAATCAAAATCCCTTAAACAAATTAATAGTTTCAATTAATGATAAATAGGGACTTGAAGTGGATCTAAACACTTGGGTGGAGCTTGTGCTTATCACAGGGGCTTTACGGCTTCTAAAGAATTCCCTACCCCAAGAATGTAGGGAGGGGGGCAGGGGTTTGGGTCCCCTTGGAGTCCAAATAAACACCCAACCTCACAGGCAGCTTACTTAAATGACTTATCAAGGTTGAAATAAAATACAATTGATAATTGCCCTTAGCTCCTTTATGGTATCCATGATCGTCAGTAATCTTCTCATCTGAACATCTGGCCATGCACACGTGGATCCAGCCTGGACAGTGCTTTATGGCAAAATAAAATGACAGCAGAAGAGGGAAATAATCAACTTCTTGTTCTCAATTTTGCCACCGGGCAGTGCATTTCAGATTCTAGCCATTTGCCTCCATGAAGTGCACTTGTATTGCAGAGATATTGCTCTCTGATTTTCCAGGTGACTATTTCCAAGTGGCATGTGCAACTCAGTATCGCCCACCCACATGTGCAACGCAAAGACACATTTTGTTGGTGTGAATATATTCACTGTAAAAAGATGCCACAGCTACAGGCAGAATCTGGAAAATCCTCAGAGCTGCCTGTACTGACCTCAGCCTGGTCCTCATTTATGATCTACAGCTGCCTACACTGACCTAAACCTGATTCTTATTTGAAATCCTGAGCTGCCTGAACCAACTTCAGTCTAATCCTTGTTTATAATCCAGACCTGCCTTCACATACTTTACCTCAGTCTGATCCTGGTTTATTATCCTCATTTATGATCCAGAACTTACACCTAGGCCTGATCCTTATATAAAATCCTTAGCTGCCTGCACCAGCTTCTGTCTGATGCGTGCTTATGATCCAGAGCTGCCTGTATCGACCTCAGGCTGATTATAATTTTTCAGCCAGAGCTGTCTACACTGAACTAGGCCTGAAACCTTTTTATGATCCAGAGCTGCCTGTATCAACCTCAGCCTGATTCTCATTTAGGATCCAGAACTTCCTACACTGTCCCAGACCTGATCCTCATTTATGATCCAGATCTGCCTGTGTTAACCCCAGCCTGTTCCAGAGCTATGTGCACTGACCTAAGCCTGGTCAATGCATTGACTCTTCTTCATTCTAGTGGACCCTGTCTCATTGGCTCTAATAACTCTTTACTGTCAGCCTCAACAGGGCTACCCTGGGGAATGTGAGTCATGAGTCTGCAACACCACACAGTCAAAACCATCCCTACATTTAAGGGTAAAGCCAGGGTGTGTCAGTAGATACCATACCTTGGTTTAGCCCAAATTACCTAAGTGTGAGGGTGAACCAGGATTTGCTGAACTGGGGCTAAGGGGAGTATAAGCTTTGGATAGCAGGGAAAAGAATAAAAAAAATTGTATCTTTTGGTTGGGGGTCTGGGAGATAGATAAGCGGTTATATGCCCTTTGTACGTAAAGGGTGTGTGTGTTTTGGGTTGGTTCTACCAAAATTACTTGAGATAAAAGACAGACCTAAAATCAAAATCATATTGAGTCCCATTTGCTTTTTACATATACAATATTTACACAAGAGTATATCATGTCAATAAAGTTATTACAGTAAGACTTTGTTTAGCAGTTATGCAGACAAATATGTCTTAGTAGAAAAAGTGCAGTGGTAGTCAAAGTACTTGTGGAAGTGGTGCACTTTGCTGATAGGGAAGAGCATCCATCTTGCCAGTGAGAGGGAGCATCAATCTCAACGCGTTTCACCCTCAGGCTTCATCAATGGGGGGTCACATAATGGCTGGTTGAGGTGCAACATGCAGTGGTTTGTTTGTAGCAGGCCTGTTTATCCAGAAAATATGTATGCCAGGGAGTGGGTATAAGTAGTACTATAGTATTAGAATGTAGCTATTTTTGTATGAGGGTGACTAGGATTCTGATATAGGTGACACGGTGCAGGTATGGGTTTCCCTGTAGCAAAGCTCCTAGGAGAATGCTAGTAAGTAGTGGGGCTGGCCAGTGTGTGCTCTTTTTGGATAGATGGGTACCGCCTTTGGGGATGTACACCTGTAGAAAGATATGTATAGGACAAGAGCAAGTAAGGATTAGATATTGTATGCCCAGAAATGTAGCCAGTACATATTGCTTTGGTATGGTTCATAGAACTCTGCTTAATAATGAGGATTTTTTACTGAGCATTCTTAGTAACAGTTCAGGAAAAATACCTCTGGGTGTTCAAATGCCTGTATGCAGGGGCCGTTATAGTAGCATACTGCTGTCGTAAGCATCTGTGTCCTTTGGTAGTTTTGTGTTGTGTTTCGGTAAGAAGTGCGCTCCTTTTGTGTGGGTGACGGCTGGTCTTATGGGCCTATCAGGGACTGAGTTTGTTTTGAAGGCCGGGCTGGGTTGGGGGACTTGTTGGTATAGAGAACGGTAGAGGCTGGAAGAGGGAGGGGATATAGGGCTAGTCCCATTGCAGCAGGCTGGCGAGGAAGCAGAAGTGCGCCTGCCTCGTGCTACAAGTGTGGGTGGATGCATGCAAATTTTATTTTGTGCCCTGGTGCAGGAAAATGCCTGTTTCCCGAGGTCAGGACCATTCTTGTGTGGTACTATGTGGGGTGTTAGGTGCACAGGTGCTGCCTTGTGGACTTTTATCAGTGCACACCTTCCAGGTGGGTTTGCCTGTCAGTGTATAGCCATAGTAAAATTAATCTTCCGGCACCCAACACGTGGCCCTACACGAGTAGGCGCAGGTACGCCATCGGGGGCGGTTGGAGAGTGTATCGACTGACGGCGGGAGATATTGGCCCTTCATTTAACGCCACTGCACCTCCTAAACCAGTGCAGACTGACGGCGGACGGCGTCGGGGCGGCGGGCATATGGGGACGGCCAGCAGACGAGCGGTGTGTCCTCACTAATACTGCTCTCTATATCTGCAAGACTAGATCGCAGCCTTGAGCTGGGACCAGGAGGTTCGCCTGGGCATAGGTGCCCTTAACTGCGGGTGGAGACATATTGGTAGAGGGGCCTTCCGGCTACTATCCAGTTTACTGATACAAGTTCTACTCATGGTACTCCAGATCAGAGGAACCAGCGTTAAGGATCACAGAAATATATGAAGTGGGAGGGTGCTGATGAAGCCCCGTTATATGGGGAGAAACTAGTTCACCATCACCACACAGTAACGATATTACTCATAGATAAGAAAGTGTTGTCAAATGTAATGTTACTCACTATTGTCTGGGTGAATACCAGCTACAATGTTCATTTCCTAATTATGTACATATTTATGTTGTTAGCCCGTGTACTTAGTACTATTTTTGATGTATGAGTCTGTTTATTCTCATTTATGGGGATATTCTCTATGTTATAGAGAGATGCCCCAGTATGGGAATTTTGAATTGCGAACATAATAAAGCAATTTCTATTTTTGTATACAAGCTTTAATGTGTCATTGGGGGCGTGGTCACCCTGGAAGTTTTCCTAACAGTACCGGGACGGTTCATACCCGGTTTCGTTTTCTTTGTTTCATAGTAAAATTGAGCAAAGGATGTTATATAGACAGTAGCTTAGTATGGTGATTTTGTTATGTGTGTGTGGAGTTCTATTTTGTGTCCGGGTAGTTGTGTGTAATTGAGTCATGTGTTTAAGAAAGGGTACAAAACTTATCTGGTCCTTGAGGGTTGGGGGGATTGTGGCCCATGGGGTATTTATCCATTTGGTTTCACTTTGTAGGATCATTTTGTTCCAATCCCCACCTCTGGTGTGAGGGTGTATTCTATCCAGCATTCTAAAGCTTATGGGGAAATTGCTGCTGTTATGGTGGATGTTGATGTGTTGAGTTAGTGGGTTCCCACATAAAAAGATTGGCAAAAATTATGCCTGGCATGTTGCAAAATGTTTATGAAAAAGTTTTCTTCCATTGGGGAGACAGACGTAGGCCACTGATATGTGGGCAGGCCTTACATGTTCCACACTAGTATAGACCTGTTATGAGACAATGTGTTTTGGATTTAGGATCATAATGACTTTGGGTTAAGATTTCCTGAAGTGATCTGGCCTTCTTGGAGGGTTTTTGGGCATCAGAGGGAAGGTGTGGTGTGAGTTCTTGGTCCTGTTTGAGAATTTGCCAGTATCTATTGTTTGTGTTGGTTTGTGTATGTAGTTATGAGGCGGAACACAGAGTGTTCCGTTGCTCTGTGATAAACTTAGTGGAGGTACTTGTCTCTATAGCCTCTGTTTCTCAGTTCTGTCTTGGAATTTCACACTGTGGGTTTGCAATAGAGCTTGGAGTAGAGGGTGTCTGTGTTGGATTTGTCATTGTGGTGTCTAGAAAGTTAACTGAGTGAGGGTTATGTTCTAGTGTGAATTTGCGGATGAGTTTGTTGTTATTGAGTATGGTAATGTATCTGTAAGGGTGGGGAGATCATGTGTCCATAGTAGAAGGATGTCGTCTATATATCAACCCCACCAGGATATGTGTTGGGTGTATTATTACAGAGTCTCATCTAAAAAGATACAAGTTTGCGTATGATGGAGCACATGTTGTGCCCATCGCTGTGCCTTGTATCTGGAGGTAGGGGGAACTGAAGAAAGTGAATCTGTTGTGTGTTAGTATGAACTGTAATAACTGTAGGATTATGGTGTTCCTGTTGTCTTAGGTTATGTCAAGGGTGTCCAGAAAATGTTTTGTGGCTGTAAATCCTAGGTTTGTGGTATGGAGCTGTAGAGTGCCTTTACGTCTAGTGTTACTAGTATGGTATCGGGGAGACTGTTAGTCGCTCTATGGTATGGTGTTCTTTATGAAAGATGGTACGTTTTGGACATAGGGTTTATGATCTACCAATTTGGAAATATTATCTGTGAGACATCCACAGCCCAAGATAACTGGGCAGATTTTTTAGGAGAGCATAGAAAGTCAGTATCCGTGGGTGGGCAGTGGTGAAGAAGTCAAATTTATTTTGATTGATTGCTTTGATTTGGAGACCATGTGTAAAAAGAAATGTCTCGTACATGATTTAATCTTCTGTATGTATTCAATGACTGGCCAATTTTTGTACCATTCTTTGTTTTTTAGGATTCTGTGGCACATGGCTTTGCATTGTTTTGGGTCCATAATTATTATAATAATATTATAATATGTTGACTCCTTTGTCTGATTCTTTTATTATGAGGTTGAGGTGTTGGAGTTCATGGAGGGCCGTTCTTAGTTGGGGTGTGAGGTTGTCTTTGGTGATCTGGGTTTATGTGTATACCTTTATGTGTCATGGAAGTTTGTCTTCCCTTGGAAGCAGCAAGATGTGCTGTGAGCATGTAGGAGAAAAACTGGATCTGATGGAACTAATTTTCAGCATTGGTAAGATCATTATTATGTAAACTTACCTATTACCTCCTATTTGTCTTGCTCATTTTGTGATACATGATATTTGCCAAATATAGGACACTTTAATAATTCTTTAGACATTGATTAGGGGGCACAATACATTTCACTAGTTATT
This sequence comes from Gastrophryne carolinensis, assembly GCA_027917425.1. Classification (NCBI taxonomy): domain Eukaryota; kingdom Metazoa; phylum Chordata; class Amphibia; order Anura; family Microhylidae; genus Gastrophryne; species Gastrophryne carolinensis. The sequence continues at coordinate 29,309,082 of CM051243.1, forward strand.
GTTAATGCAATTAAGGCAATGTAACAGGGTATTAGACTTGCACTTTTGTTTATGTGTTTTGTATGTTGAAAAGCCAGGCATGATTTTTATGTAAGAGTTTAAATAAACCTTGATATGTTTATATGGATTTATTAAGGAGTGGTGCTGTTTGTGTTAAAGTAGGGTGGTGTTCCTAGATGTGATCTATATAAGTGTGGCACTTAAAAGCCTGAATGATTGTATTGGTGTTGTTAGGAGGGAAGAAGTATGATTTTTTCTTTAGGTTGGTATATTGAATAGTTGGTGGACTGGTGGGTTCATTGGAAAAGGGTGCCAAGTCATCTAGAGGTGAGTGTTCGTCATCTATGAGTTCTTCCTGTATTTGGAGTGGAGGTTAGCTGTTAGGTCTCCTTTCTTTTGGGGAGTGGTCAGGGTAATGGGAGAGGAGGTCAGCTAAAGATCCTTGATGAGGGTGAACTTAACTAGCCTGTTGTTGCGGCAGAGGTTTGGTCCTAGTTTGTGAAGGTTTCCTGGTCCTGGTTTAATGTGTGTTGGGATAGATAGATAGATAGATAGATAGATAGATAGATAGATAATGTATCTCTTGTTATAGGGTTTGGGGTGACTTTTTTGGTGGATGGCTAAAAGAAGGCTGGCATTATCTGCTGTTTTGGTCCAATGTGTTGGAAGACATAGTTCTGGTTGTGTGTGTTGCTTGGTCCGAGTCTTTATTTGTGGTTCTCCCCCTCCCTGACCCTACCCCCAGTCTCCTTACCAACAAGTTCCCCGCCCCAGCCCCGCCTCCAAAACAAATGCAGCCCATGATAGGCCCATAAGATCAGCCCTCACAGGCACAAAAGGAGCACACTCCCTACCTAGCAACACAACAAAAATCTACCAAAGGACACAGACGGGGAAACCTACGGGACGCTGACTACAACACCCAACTACTACGACGATCCCTGCTTACAAATACTCTGAACACCCAGAGGGAATTTTCCTAAACTGCTACTAAGAATTCTCATTAAAAAACCTTGTTACTGAGCAGGATTCTATGAACCATAACAAAGCAATATGTACTTGCTACATTCCCAGGCATACATTATCTAATCCTCACCTGCTCTTGTCCTATACACATCTTTCTACAGGTGTACATTAACATGCACCATACTGACATCCCCAAAGGTGGTACCATCTGCCCGAAATGGAGCGCGCGCTAGTCCACTAGCATACTCCCATGAGCATTGCTACAGGTGAACCCATACCCTCACTATATCACCCATACCAGAACCCTAGCTGTACCTCAATCAGCTATTACACTCTATATTTACACCATTAGGTGCCCCCTTTTCTTTTTATAACTGTAGCATCCTCCTGAGGAAGCCTGAGGGTAAAAAGTGTCAAGATTGATGCTCCCTCTCACTGGCAAAATTGCTCTCTCCCACAGGCACTTTGACTACCACTGCGCTTTTTCTACTAAGAAATTTTCATCTGCACAACTTCTAAACAAAGTCTTCCTGTAAAAACTTTATTGATATGATGTACTCTGTAAATATTGTATATGTAAAAAGCATATGGGACTCAATACGAATTGAATATTTTAGCACAACGATTATCTAGCCCAGTCTGAGTTAGTTAAGGCCTGTCTTTTATCCCATGAACCCTTTTCAAAGGCATATAATAATTCAAGCATTAACACAATATAAGACAGGCACCTAAGATACATTACCATAATGTGGAGGAGATGTTGTCTTGGTTGGATTGATTAAAGCAAAGGAGGTGAGTCATCAAAGGCACACTTACCCAATCTCTGGCAGTAAACACTCCTTACTGGATTGATTAAGGCCTTCGTATTGCAGTAGCATCCTATCTGGCAAAGATTCTCCTTGTTGTCATTGCAACTTGGCTTCCTTTCTGGGGCTACACTTTTCCATGTCATCATAATGCTATTCCAAACTTTACAGGGCCCGGAAGTCACTGATTTCATTTATAATAAACTGCATGCATTGCCTTTAATCTCCCTATCTGTTGATGGCCTATGGGATCATTATCCTCACTGGGAGGACATCACTACCTATGAGGAATAAATCAATTCTCTGAGTACTCACCTGTAGAATTGTTTTTGTTCTTGCATGGCACGGCCTGCTTCGGTATTCATAACAGTTGGGTTATTCCGCCACAAGGTGGCGCAGTGGTACTGCAGAAAGCTGTGGCATCTCCCGGCCCCCTATAAAAAGGGGGATCAACCATAGAGTTCCCAGCGTAGACAAGCAGTGAGACAAGAAGCCAGGAGAGAATAAAAGTAAAAAATGTAAAGAAGGTAAAAAACTCCAATTAACTTGGAACAATCACCATAAGAAGCAACCAAGAATAACGATAACAAGGGTGGGTCAAAGCAGGCCGTGCCATGCAAGAACAAAAACAATTCTACAGGTGAGTACTCACAGAATTGCTTTTTTCTTAATTGCATGGCACGGCCTGCTTCAGTATTCATAACAGTTGGGACATCCAAAACCAGTGTCCAAAAGTAGGGTGGGATCCCCAATAAGCAACAGCCGGCAGTTCAAGTCACTACCGCCTGAAGCACCTTGCGACCAAAAGCAGCATCTGCTGAGGTCTTAACATCAACCTTGTAAAACTTGGAAAAAGTATGAACAGAAGACCAAGTAGCGGCCTTGCAAACTTGTTCAACAGAAGCTTGGTGCTGAAAAGCCCAAGAGGCACCAATAGCACGAGTGGAATGAGCAGTAATTCTAAAGGGAGGTTCCTTCCCCTAAGCAGAATAGGCTTGAACCACCGCCTGACGGATCCACTTGCTGATAGTGGATTTAGCCAGAGGCAAGCCCTTCCTAGGTCCAGAAGTGAGAACAAAAAGAGCATCAGATTTCCTGAAAGGCTCAGTAGCGACCAAATAAAACTTCAGAGCCCTGACCACATCCAGAGAATGCAGTGTCCGCTCCTTGGAATTAGCAGGATTAGGACACAATGAAGGCAAGACAATCCCCTCGATTCAAAGAGCAAAAGTTAATTGATTTCGGATCGAGAATCGTAAGTTTGGGTGGGTGTTAGTCATTTTTTCCTGTTTTTTTGGCCATTTACGACTCGCACGAGCCTACGTTCGAATGCGTATATGCTCTTACGATCATCACAAGTTCGTTCCTAAATTTTAGGATCAAAACGTAAAACTTAGGATCAAATCCTAAAACTTAGGATGAAAACGTAAAACTTAGGCTAATTGGATGTGTTTCGGTGTGATTCAGAGAACAGTTTTCAAACCTCTAAATACGTTTTAAAAGAAAGCCACTGCCGACACCTTTTAGCAGTCGTATTGCTGTTCTGGAACAGGTTTTTTGGCTAAGTGGAGGAGTCTGCGCGTCTTGAGCTGCAATGAACTGCATATATCAGCATGGGCGAGCCCATAAATTGTATTGCAATGCATACCTGATTCATGTATGCCTTATAAAAGCATTTTAAAGTGGACCTTAATTAGTCCTTTGCATGTAAACCTTTATTTGGCAATATATTTGCGTTAATTAAAGAAACTTATGTCCTTTGTTATTTATTTTTAAATTGATGTACTAGAATAATATTTTTAGATTGCATTTATTGGTGTAGTTGTTTACCTTTGCTTTGTTTAATTATTTAAGCACATCTTTGGTCAGATGCATCACACTTACTGAGGAGAGGAGAGCGGGATAAAGTGCAGGATGTGGGTTACTGCTGTATTTTGCACAGACACAGCAGAGCTGGGGGCACGGAAAGGTCAGAAATCAAAGAATCCAGAGCAACACAGTCACAAGGCCCTTTCTGTTTGCAGGCTGCCCGATAATACCTGAGCCGCCATCTTGGCTGTTTCTAGGCTCATAACATGCAGAAGTTGCTGGGTGTTTTTTAATATTTGAGAGCAATCTGTATGTAGAGGGTGTGGGTAACCACACCAAAAAATTAAAGTTGTACCATTTGAAGCCAAAATATAAAAATTAAATCCACAAGTAAAAAATGCAAGTTAAGTAAAAATTAATCAAAGTTAGATTTACTTATGCAAATGCATTCATTAATGGTTGGTTACTGCAAAATGAATGAAATAAAGAAAAATAAAAGACCAAATATTTAGAATGCACTTTAATGAGGTAAGTTTGTAGTGCGGAGCCGCAAGATCAGAAGGATTTACGTCCAGACAAAAAAGGAAAAAGGCCAAAACCAATGTTGCAACCTGAGAAATGAAACGGAAAAATCAGGATGGAAACTGACATAGGTATGATTCCCGAACTGCCATACGAACGGACGTATATTTTAGGATAGAAACGTATTTGCTTATAGAATCACTCGCAAGTTCATACGAACGCACGAGCGGACGTGAAAAATAGGATGATCGTGACCCAAATCCAAGCTGTTACATGTTTCTTTGAATCAACCCTAATGTCCTGATTGAGATGAAAGGCAGACACCACCTTAGGCAAGAGATCTGGCTTAAGCCGAAACACCACCTAATCCTGATGCGTCTCAAAATAAGGAGGTTTGATGGAAAGCGCTGCCAGCTCAGAAACTCGCCTTACAGAAGTTATAGCCAACAAAAAGGCTACCTTAAGAGTCAGAATGGGCAAAGCAGGCCCACAGATAGGCTCACAGGGAGGACCCTGCAGAGCAGACAACACCAGATTCAAGGCCCAGACTGGTAGCATAGGCTTACGAGGTGGACGCACATGAGTAACACCGGGAAAAATGTTTTAACCAACCGGTGGTTGGCAAAGGATCTTTGGAAAAAAATTGCCAGAGCTGAAACATGGCCCTTGAGGGTACTCAGTTGAAGGCCAGAATCCAAACCATGTTGCAAAAATTCCAGAATCCTGGTAATGGAAAAAAACAGACAGGGAAGAGACTTGGACTCACACCAGGCAATGTAAGCATGCCAGATCCTGTAATAGATTAAGGACGAGGACTTCTTCCTAGCCTGAATCATGGTATCCACAACAGAGGCAGGCAACCCCTTCTCTGTCAAGATGTAGGTTTCAGCATCCAAGCCGTTAAAGCCAGCGTTTGTAAATTGGGATGGCGACCCCAGAGGTGACACAGGGAGAGAAACACCTGGTAGTTGAGGGACCATTCCCCCAGACAAGACGTCCCCCTGCTCAGGGAGTCCGCCACCTGGTTCTCCACCCCCAGAATGTATACCGCTGAGATTCAGGGGACATTCTGTTCCACCCAAGACAGTATCAGAGACACTTCCTTGAAGGCTCGCTTGCTCCGAGTCCCTCCCTGATGCCCACCAGAAGATTCCTTGAGTCCAGCCACCATGAAAGAGACTGCGGGGCCAGGGGAGACAGAGCAAATTCCTGACCCAGGGACACAGGGTCCCGATCCCAAACTGACAAGAGGTGCAACTGAAGAGGTCTCATGTGAAACTGAGCGAAGGGGACCGCCTCGAAGCAGGACACCATCAGGCCCACCAACTGCATCCCTAGATGGATGGAGGGATGAGGAGACAAGAGCACCTTCTACTGAGGAAGGAACACCTTGACCTGAGAGGTATCAAGAGTCATGCCCAGAAAGGACCTCACCAAGGACGGGGACAGTGAAGACTTGGGAAAATTGATCACCCAGCCAAAGGACTCCAGAGTGGAGATCACCACCTGCGTGTCCCGTTCGGCTTGATGAAAGGACTGAGCCACAATGAGGATGTCGTCCAGGTAGGGAAGGATGCGAATGCCCCGGGTTCGCAGCAGAGCCATCACTTCCGCCAGCACCTTGGAGAACACCCGAGGCGCCGAGGTGATACCGAATGGTAAGGCCACAAACTGGTAATGCTGATCCTCCAGCACGAACCTCAGAAATCTCTGATGACCTGGGAAGATAGGTACATGAAGATAAGCATCCTTGATGTCCACGGTGGTAATGAAATCGCCCAGGCGAAGGGTACCGACAGCAGAGTGTAGCGTCTCCATGCGAAAATGTTTGAATCTGACAAACTTGTTGAGGCCCTTCAAGTCCAGGATGGGCCTCAGAGAGCCGTCCTTTTTGGGGACCGTGAAGAAATTGGAATAGTACCCCTGACCCTGTTCTTGATGGGGCACTGGACAAATGACCCCTGACTCCAGCAGGCATTGAACCGCTGAAAGTAACCCTTGAGCTAACAGGGGGTTTAAAGACATCCGGGATCTGATGAATCTTGGGGCGGCCAGGCTGCAAACTCTATCTTGTAACTGGAGGACACCACCTCCTGAATCCACCGGTCTGAAACGTGGAGCCTCCAGACGTGAGCAAAGAGCCGAAGCCGCCCCCCCCCCCACCCGTATGGGTGAGGGCGCCCCCTCATGCCTGGGGGGCCTTGGGAGGAGGTTTGGGCTTGGAACTCGGGGAGAGACCGGGACATCTACGGGATCTGCCACGTCCCCAAGACTCTCTGCGGCTACCTGAGAAGAGGGAGCCACGACCTCCTCTGAAAGAACGAAAGGAGGGAAGGGAGACGGGGGACCCCTGAAAAGGTCGGGGCTGCCTCCTACGCTGAGGCAGCCTGCCATCCTTGGCCAAAACATCAAGACGCTCACTAAAAAGCCGCAGCCCCGCAAAGGGGAGCCCAGTGAGAGCCTTCTTAGCAGCAGCATCAGCTGCCCACTGACGTAACCAAACAGAGCGGCGCATAGCCACCAAAAGTGCAGAGGTCCTACCGCTCAGCCTCACAGCATCATCCATGGCAGTAAGGATAAATGCAACAAAATCAGAGCAAAGCAAGAGGGCGCTATAATCCTCCCTCCTCCTACCAGCCATAGCGCCATCACATAGACGCTTGAGCAGTTTCTTAAGGGCAATAGCAGTAATGGCAGCAGCACAGGCCGGGCGCAGTCCAGCCCCCAAACAAGTAAAAGCATGGCAGGCCAGCTGATCCATGCGCCGGTCCTCGCTATCCTTGAGAGTGGTAGTGTCAGGAGAAGGCATGACCGAAGTATTAGACAGGCCTAGCACGGGAGCATCCACCTCAGGGGGACAGGACCAACGCTTTACTATATCAGCAGGAAAGTGATACCTCTTATCCAATCCCTTGGGCACAGCGGCCATTCTATTAGGACGTTCCCACTCCCTAAGCACCATAGAAGTAAAATGGCCCTGCTCAGGGAACTCCAGACGCTGTTTACCAGGACGAAAAAACTCATCCTGCTTTCTCTTAGCCACCTCAGGGGGAACAATGTGCAAGATTTCAAAAATTTGTGACAGCAGATTATCAGTGTCCTCAGGGTACCATGATTCCGCCCCGGACGCAGACCCAGGGTCACTAATGCAACCCTCCTGCTGGTCGCCAGAGGAGTCAGAGTCCTGGAACAGTTCCCCTTCCTCTAGGGAATAAAGTCCCCCAGTGGCATCAAACTCCTCATACTCCTCAGTGGAGAGTGAGGGAGTGGAAGTCAGGTGCCGCTTCTTGCCCGAGGCCTTCCGAGGAATAGGCCCGGCAAGCTGCTTCTCAATGTTGGCCACACGAAGTGCCAGATCAGACTGTGACCCCCTGCTATCATCCCCCTCACTGGAAGCTAATTGCAGCAGTGGGGGGTAGGTGATGCCGAAGGGGGCACAGAACTGAGAAGCAATGCAGGCAAACCAAGCTGGAGCGCAAGGACACTTTGAGCACACGGCACGCACACCGTGACATCATTGCTGATAGGGGATACCCTGCACATGGAACACAGCCGGGATTGCCCCGAAGGACCCCTGAGCATGCTATCCCCAGAAGCCTCCATATGGTGATTAACACAGGCCAGCGCTGTGTAAAGGCTAATACAAAAGCCACCCGGGATGCCCTCCCACGGGATGCCCCCAGATAAGCAAAAATAGGTGGGGGTATGAGGGGGAGGAAGGAGTAGAGCCGGGAGAAACCACAACCCACTGGTATCCAGCCTAAAAGACATAAGTAAAAACGACACATGAGCATCCCGCAGCACATGCCCAACAAGACCAATAATAAGAAAAACCCAAGGGGGACTCACGGACCAAGGACACACAGAAATCGAGATGCGCAGCTAATCCAAAATGGCGCCGGCAGAGGTACCTCAAGGGTCCCCCCCCCCGAAGAGCGCGAAAACGGCGCCCACATGACCCCCGCCGACGCCAGGACAAAGCAAAAAACGCCACAGGTTATAGCGCCTACAGCCGCGGAGCACAGTACAAAGCGGCTCGGCGGGCTAAAAACACCAAAAAACACACTGTAAACACCAAAAACACTACAACAAACACCACTCGCCGCTATCACCCCAACACAGTCAGAGAGCGGGAGGGGGGAGAGAGAGAGATGAGAAGCCAGCGGCGAGTGCCCAGGCCAGGAGGGGGGGCCCTGAAGGAAAAGAAGGGGACACTCCCCAAAACAATCACCCCCTCAAAAGCCAGGACAGGAACGCCGCATCCCTAGTAGGCTCACCATAAAGCCTATGGCCGGCTACCCTTTGTGGAACAGGGTCTGCGGCTTGGAGCTGCTCTCCAGGAGCACTTGACCCTAGTGCTCTTCTACCTTCACCCGATCTGTCAGCCGAGGCTGGGAGGAAGTGAGGGTTCAGAAACAGGTGGAAATAGACTTGCAGGGCCGCAGGCTTGGTTGGCTCGCTCACCTGCGCAAGAGAGAGAGCCATCTTCTAACACTGGGAACTCTATGGTTGATCCCCCTTTTTATAGGGGGCCGGAAGATGCCACAGCTTCCTGCAGTACCACTGTGCCACCTTGTGGCAGAATAACCCAACTGTTATGAATACCGAAGCAGGCCGTGCCATGCAAAAAAGAAAAAGTGTCCTGTACAAAGCTTGCGAGAAAAAAGAGTTATGCTGCTAACTATTTTTGGCAGCAGATAAATAGAGTTTAATATTTCAGCACAGCATTCACAGCACAGCTGCATGTGCCAAAAACCTGCAGCCAACCCAGAGACATCATGAAGAAGACCCGGCCTCCCCTCTACTCACACCGGGCTTCCTGATGGCAGGCATGGGGTTGCCATGATGCTCACACTTTGATTAATCATTTAGAAAGCCATCTTCCCAGCAAAGGTGATATGTGTGAGGCATGGGGTAAAGGAATAAACTTGCTAAAAAATTGTAAAACACAATTACAAAGTAGTTGTACTGTTAAATAGTCTAATTTTAAAAATCTACAAATATAATATCTAATAAATATCTACAAAATATAAACATTCTGTATAGCGAAAGGACGGTTCACTTACACACACAATGGGAAAAAAAATCTTGTCTAGCTTGTGGTTTTCTAATTGTAGGAATAACATGACCGTGACAGGTATATGAGCTTACTATTCCACTCTTGACGGGGTGATCTGCTCCATTCCAATGTCTCCTGAGCTAGCCTATAGGAAACAGTAGCATTATGCTCTATAGCTGCCCAAGGTAGTGATTGTTAGCAGTTCTCCCCTAGAATAGTACTTTCAAAATCTGTCACCCCCTGATTTCTGGTTATTAATCTAAAAAAGATCCAAGGACCTTCAGGCTTTCTATCCACAGTGAACAAATATAGGTGTTGCACACATTACACGGGAGCTCTGGGGTAGTACGTTCTTTTAATTTAGGGACAGTACACTCTCTTAGAAGGAGGAATCTTTATTAAAGTGGAATTCCAGTCACCCCATAACCCCCCACTCTGCCACGCTACCCTTACCTGACCCTCGGGCCCACTCTCCCAGCTCTCTGGATCCTGGATGCCACTGCCTTGCCTGAAAGCACAGAGCCACACTCCTCAGCTTTGCATACTGTTTTTTTTCTATGTAACACGTGTGGCAGGGTGGGGGGGGGGGTAACCTTTGAGTGGAATTCCACTTTAAAACCAAATTCAATTACAGTACTCTGCATTCTTGTGGCACAGTTCTTCTATTGTCCCATCATTGTTCTGATCACACACACACAGTAAATGAATGTGGGCACCTGAGCATTAAGCTTTCTCTTCAGGTTCCACAGGTATGATGACAATGACACCTGGGCCTTAAGCTTCCTCCACAGGTTCTCTGGAGCTGCCTTCTGGCTAAATTTGAGCCTCTGGTTCCATTAGATTCTGGCTGGCCTGCCTGCCTCTTTCTTCTCCAGCAAGATGCTTCTTAGAGCCTTATTTATCAAGGAATAGCGACAGATAGCGACAGATAGCGACTGGGGAGCCGGCCAGTAAAGCCAGGTACCGCAACTAGAAAGCCGGCTCCCCTCCACAATCACACATTTATCAAGCCGATACTGCTTAGCGACTGAGATAGCGCCACCTAGCAACTCATTCATCATTAGCCCAGCCTCATCCCACAGCGCCAGCGAACATCCTTGAACAGCGACAGGTATGACCTCTGGCTCTCCAATGCATTTCAATGGCAGAATGTATTTTAATTAATAATTATTTTTTAATATATATTTTTTTTTAATTTCACAAAAAAAAAATCTGTGAACACTTCTTCCTTTGAAAATGTATTTTTTGGGGATTTAAAAAAAAAATTTTTTTTTTTTGCAGAATTCATATTACAGGTCTGATTTTAAACTATTCAGGTTTGAATATTATTTCAAAATCATTCCATTTTTTTTTGGGTGGTTAAGGGGTTAAAAAACTACTTTTAACACATCGCCTACTGCGCTCTGGGATTTAAACATGCATTTCACAGCGCTAGGAATTTTAAAGGCTGATTTTTTAATGAATATGGTGGGTGCCGGTCGCTATGTCCAGTCGCTATCATGCGCTCCCATACAACAGCGAACCTGTCAAATAGCGACTCAGCATCTTGTATTCAACATTACGGCACACCGACTGAGTCGCTATCATCCACCGAACAATGGCCAAGCACAGCGACTACTAGCGGTCGCTGTCAAAATACCGCTACAGTCGCTATCTGTCGCTATCTGTCGCTATTAATGAATCACAACCAAACCTGAATCTAGTTAGAGGTCTACTAAATAATCTCTTGTATCTCCCTTCCATGCCGCTATGCATAGCACTTTTTTTTTTTTTTAATCATAGTTTTTATTAGAATAAACTCTGGAGAAAACAAAGCAGCGTAATCTTACAGTCAGAGCGTATTCCAAACTGCGCAAGAGGCCATAAAGGAGCGCCATTGGTTAACAATCATCCAAAGAGTATGACCATTATAAACAAAATAGTAACAAACAGTAGGAAAAATTGTCCAAGAAAATAAAGAGAACAATTCTCAATCATCATCAAAAGAAGGGCCATCGAGAAAAAATGGATAAAAGATGCACAGAGTAGAGGGAAAGAAGGGGAGAAATGGAGAAATAGAGAGGGAATGTAAAAGGTAAGGGGTGGGTTCCAGGCCTTCGTTCATTTCTCAGGTAGGAGCATGGCGGGGTTCTATATTGTGAGGAGAGCACAATTAAGACCTCCCGGATGAAAATGAGAAATCCAGCCTTCCCAGGTGGATAAAAAGGGGGCAAAATCACCTGTTATCATGGCCGCCATCTTCTCGAACATCATAACTTCGTTGACCCGGGTGATAAGACTTCCCTTGGGAATGGCTGGTCTCTTCCACGATTGAGCTATAATCAACTTGGCTGCCGTGTTAATGTGCCTTATGAGGGCGAACTGAGAATTCGTGCAGTCTGGGGGTTTCAGGTTAAGAAGGAACAGCTGAGGGGATAGGGTTAGTTTCAGCCCTGTTACCTTATTAATGATATAAAGGACTCTGGTCCAAAATTGGTTTACTACCCTACAATCCCACCAAGTGTGCAAATAACTACCAGGGAGCCCGCAGCCTCTGAAGCACACTTGCGAGTATGAGGGGCAAAATTTGTGGATTCTTTGCGGGACAAGGTACCACCGAAGGAGGACCTTGGTGTTGACCTCCTGCGCACCAGCATTAAGGTAGCCTAGGAAGGAGTGTTTCCATACCGCCCTCCATTCCCCATCTGTTAGGGTCAAATTCAAATCATCACTCCAGCAAGCTGTGTGTTTCGGAGGTATCGCCTCCTCCGGTTCAGAAAGTAGTTTATAGACTGACGTAATCACCCCTTTACCCATGGGCTGCTCTAGACAGAGTCTCTCAAATGTCGTGGGAAGAGGAGGTGGAGTACCAAGTTTGCACTTGGACCGGCCGTAATGATTGATTTGCGAGAAGCGAAGGAACTCCCTTCCCGGCACGTTGTAAGAGGATCTCAATTCGGCAAAAGAGAGCAGACCCTGTCGCGAAAAGAGATTCTGGACTCTGGTGAGATTATGGCTCCTCCACCACTCAAACGCCGCCGGTTCCAAAAAGCCCGGGGGGAATTCTGGATTGCCAAGGAATGAGAGAAGTGGGCAATGCGGCGAGGTTAGATTCCCCCGCTTCTTGTTAGCCCTCCAGATTCTGAGAGAATGATTTAAAACGGGATTGGAGATTTTCCCACAGACCGCGGGGGGGAGCCACAGCAAATTGTGTATGGAGACCGGGGAGCAATACGACTCTTCAATATCCACCCACAAAGGTCTATCACTTCCCCCATGTAGGACCGTCAATTGGGCAATTTGACAAGCGTTGTAGTAGCGCGCGAGATTAGGGACACCCAATCCTCCTTTTTGTTTTGCTATATAAAGCGTTCCTCGGTCGACACGCGGCCTACCGCCCCCCCAGATGAATTTGTTCAGGTCTGATTGGAGATGTTTCAGAGCTAAAGCCGGTACGGAAATCGGCAACACCCGAAAGAAATAAAGTAATTTGGGAAGCCACGACATTTTCACTGCAGCAATCCTACCAAGCCAAGAGAGATTTAATTTGGCCCAGTTACCTAGGAGGGATCTCAAGGTCTTAAAGATGGGAGGGTAGTTTGCCCCGTATAGAGAGTTATAATCGGATGTCAGCTGTATCCCTAGATACTTAATAAGCCTTTCCTGCCAATGAAAATCAAAGGAAGCCTTAACTGTACGCAAGATTCTGTCGGGTAGGGAGATGTTAAGAGCCTGAGACTTGTTGGAATTAATTTGCAGGCCCGAAAGCCTCGAGAAGGAATCAAGATCTTTGAAGAGATTCGGGAGAGATATGACCGGGTCCTTGATCACCATAAGGATATCATCAGCAAACAGTGATACCTTATGTTCGTAGCCTCCCACCTCAATGCCTGCAATACCACTATTGGCCTGGATAAGTCTAGTAAGGGGCTCAATGGCTAAAGCAAAGAGGAGGGGGGAGAGGGGACAACCCTGTCTAGTGCCCCTACCTAGAATAAAGCGGTCCGAGGAGTAACCTGAATATCGTACGAACGCCCCTGGGTTGGCATAAAGGGATGAAATCCAGTTCAGAAAAGACGGGCCCAACCCCCATTTATTAAGCGTAAAATGCAAATAGTCCCATGCAATAGTATCAAACGCTTTGCGTACATCTAGTGCCAACAACATAGTATGATAGCCTTCCACCTTGGAGCGGTGAATAAGGTTGGCGATCTTCCTAATATTATCTCCAGCTTGACGTTGTGGCATGAAACCCACCTGCTCCTTGGATATGAGCAGATTGATAAACCCGTTGAGCCGTGCCGCCAGTATTTTTGCCAGAATTTTAACATCGACATTCAGCAGGGAGATAGGCCTAAAATTAGACCATACTGTGTCATCTGTGTTAGGTTTGGGAATCATACTAATCGCTGCTGAGAGCGAGTCAGAACTCCAAGTGGCTCCCTCTCTTAGAGCGTTAAAGGCTGACGTCAAGTGCGGGGCCAAAGTTTGGCTAAACTTTTTATAGTAGAGCGTTGTGAAGCCGTCGGGGCCTGGCTGCTTACCAACCTTTAAAGATGTTATGGCTTCCTGCACTTCAGCAGATTCCACGGGCCTATCGATGGACTCCTTAGCATCTGTGGGAAGAGCGGGCATGTTGAGTTGGTCGAATAGTTCCTCAGCTTTACCTACATTTAGGCACGACTTTGATTTATATAAGCCCTCCAGATGTTTGGAAAAAGTAGCCACAATCTTTGCTGGGTTACTAGAGAGAGTACCCTCTGCTGTCCTAATACGTACCGGTTTGGGTCTTAGTGCGATACCCCGAATCCTTTTTGCGAGAGGAGTATTGGGTTTATTACTCGTTCTATACCAATGAAACTTAGATTTGTTCAGTTGGCGAGCCGCTTCGCCAGATAAACATAGGTTTAGCTGACTAGCTACCTGGTTAAGGCGGATCCTATTCTGTTTAGAGGGTCGGTTTTTGAACTCAGTCGAGGCTACCTGGTAGGCATCGGTTAAGACCATAAGTTTCTCTTTGTATAACGCTTTACGCCTGGCAGATTCCTGCATTAACAACCCTCTGATCACAACCTTGTGTGCCTCCCAAAGCGTGACGTTTGAGGTTACTGAGCCTTTGTTAAGGCGGAAGAACTCCTGAATCCCCGAGCGAACCCTCTCCTGAAAAGCCTCATCAGCCAACATTGGTTCATATAGTTTCCAAGACCTCTGAGGACCTCTCTGAGTGAGAGCCAGAAGGTCCACCGAGACCAGGTCGTGGTCAGACCAGGCTATTGGGACGATGTTCGCCCGGGAAAGCTGGGGTAGGGAGGATTGCTGCAGGAAAATGTGGTCTATCCTTGTGGACACCCGATGGGGACACGAGTAATGGGTATAGTCTCGCTTGGTCGGATTGGACTCCCTCCAAGCGTCCACCAGGCGGTGATGACCTAGTAAGGCCTGAAATGCTTTCCCGGAGGATCCACTCCTGGCAGCCGGAGAGGATCCGTCATCTGGTAGCCTATCCAGAGTGGGGTGTAGGGTCTGGTTGGAGTCTCCAGCTACGATGAGAAACCCCTTCTCTACTAAGTGAAGTTTCTTGAAAAAATCCTCCAGGAAAGCATTTTGGTTTTGGTTAGGGGCATAATACGTTGCAATCGTGACAGGCTGATCTTGGATCGCGCCCACTAAAATAAGATAACGGCCCAGAGGGTCACGTACCATTCGCTCCAGGGAGAAGGGAGTCGAACGCTTAAAGGCAATTAAGACTCCCCGCTGCTTGGTGCGTGCGGAGGCTGAGAAAAACAAGGGGTAGTCAGCACTGAGGAATTTAGGGGTGGCCTGCTTGGTGTAATGAGTTTCTTGGAAACATACAATGTCAGCACGGAGTGACCTCATTTGCCTGAAGGCTTTTACTCTCTTCTGGGGGGCGTTGAGGCCCTGCACATTCAAGGAGGTTAATCTAACCGCCATCGACAACCAATCTTGGAACTCTCATACGAGGAGGCTCAGGAACCCATAGGGACAGGAAGGGGTAGGGGAGAAACAAGTAGAAAGTGAGTATAACCATACAACATATAAACCTGGTAAAATGAAGGAGAAAACACCTTCCAAACAAAAGAGTCCCAACGAGACGGTAAAAAATACCGCCTCTCAGGGAAAAGCGCAACAAAAGGGTGGGGTTACCAGATAGGGACCCCATCACTTTAGAAAATGAGCTACTAACCCCTCTGAGGAGGCTAGAAGTTAGTGCTTCCGTTCTCACTGGGGATACAGAGAGAAGGGGAGCGAGGAGTGCGCGTGCTAACGACACAGGAGCGCCCGACCCCCTGCAAGAAAAGACAATAAAAGCTAGCATCAGCCTTAGACCAGGGCTCTACTAAGAGGATGAGAAGCCCAGGGACAGTAGCTCCGGGTATATAAACACAGGGTATACAAGCCTATACAACTCTAAACATTTAAATTAACCAAGTAAACAATGGAACGAACTTCAGAGATGTAAGGGAAAGGGGTAAATGCCCTAATCCATTGCATCTAAGATGAACCTCATAACAAACAGGTAACAGATCTGTAAAACAACCTTTTCAGCCGCAGCCAAAGGAGAGCGGGATGTGGGACCACTGGATGCAAAGATAAAGACAGGGTTACCCACCTCTCAGCCCTCCCCAGCCGCCGGCTTACTAAATCTGCGAATCAGAGCTGCTGACGCTTTCCCGGGTATCGGTGAGCTTCTCCGCAGCTCCCGCTTCTCCTTGGAGGCTGGCGAAAAGGAAAGCGCCCTTTTCTTCTGCTGGGGGGCAGCCTGGGCAGTACTGCGGGGTTGGAGGTCCAGGGAGGCAAGCACCCGATCAAGTTCCTGGGAAGAAGCAGCCTCAAAATGAGTGTCCTTATAGGAAAAAGAAATCTTGAAGGGGAATCCCCACTTGTATCTGATCCCGTGCGTTTGTAGGATTTGCAGGGCTGGTTTCATAGCGCGTCTTCTCGCTATGGTCTGGGGTGCCAAGTCCGAATACAGCTGGTAAGAAAAGTTCTGGAAATGCAATGAATCCTGCCCACGCGCTGCGGCCATAAGTTGCTCTTTGGTGCGGAAAAAATGCAGCTTAACAAGGACGTCACGCGGAAGGCCATCAGTTCTTTTCTTCTGCAGCGCCCTATGAATTCGATCGAATTCCAGTCTTTCGATTGGGATTGATGGAACAAGCACCTGGAACAAGGCTGTAACTGTTGATTGCAGGTCTAAGACGGATTCTGGGATCCCTCTGATCCTAATGTTGCCACGTCTGGATCTGTTTTCGACATCCTCAAGCTTGTGTAGTAATACCAGATTTTCCTCACGCAGCGAATCTATATCCTCCCTTAGCGTAGATATGTCGGCGGAGTGAGTCGTTGCTTGAATTTCCAACTCTCCAATTCTTTGACCCAGTTCCTTAATTTCTACGGAGAGGGAGTTGGTAATCTGGGTTGTGATGTTTATCGCCCATTTTTCTAACGCTTTTTCCAGCATTGCTTCATATCTGTCGAGGGGGGGAGGATGTGATTTAGGGGGCGATCCATGAAGGGACTCATCCATCCAGGATTCATCCTCTGGAAGCAAATCTGACGTATTGTGTGGGACGCTATGAGAGGCGTTAGGGTCCGACATTGTGGGCATTCACTGAGCTGGCTATAATGCAGGTGGCTATAACCAAGCTGGCACGTCACAGAGGGTAGGCGAAGTAAAGTAAATTGAGTGAAGGGTGCGATATTGGAGGGCTAAGCCGGGTCCCGAGGGAATAGCAGGCGGGACACGGATAATGTTATGTGGGCTGCGTTTCGTCCAGTGGATGATATTGAGAGGGGTGGCCGAAATCTCCTGACTGGAGCACCTTTACAAGGGGATCAAAGTGGACCCCGCAGTATACATAGACGATGTGTGCCGTCCCTTTAAGGTAATGAGCTTGCAGGTTAGCACGGATCTGTATTCCTTTAATCTGGAAAGTCTATCCAGGGCCCCTTTATTGATGAGGGACCTTATAGCAAGGTGAGACTGGATCCAGGTATGTGAGTGGTGTAGGGGAGGGCTGCATTGGCTGACAGAGCTCTCTATGCAGCCTGGGCTTTGCTGCTGCGTGGAGGTTGAGCTCCGTTGGCTGCAAGGAGTCACTGACTGAATCTGGAAGCTGCCTGCAGGGAGGGGGGGAGGCTGTGGGTGATAAAACTTTACACAGACCCGCAGTGTGGACCAGGAAGCTGCGGTCTGTCAAGGTAAAATGGCGCCGGCAGCGTGATCCTCCCTGTCCCCTCCTAGGCACCACACTCACCAGCGCCGAATCAGCTGAAAGTCGGGGGGCCGGGTCCTCAGGCTAGCGCGACCCTCCGGGGCCGAAAACCGCCGGTCTCACGGGCGAGGGGGGGCCGGGACACTCCGTGGTCGGCGGGGACGCTGGTTCACCCGACCATCACGTTCCCGCACGCATGCGCACTCCCCATGCATAGCACTTTTATGTCTTAGACTAATTCACATGCCCTGGCCATGTGCTTTTTCCTACTCAATTGGTTCTAGCTCACACTTGGTGACCAATGATGTACATACCATTGACGCAGCAGAGGCAGCTGCTACCAGGCCTGTGGCCGAAGGAGGCCTTTTGCAAGCTGCCTGCCACACAAATGCATGCCATTTTTCCTGGCTGAGCACCATCCAATTCTCCACCAGCATGGGGTGAGGGCTCTTGAGCTGTATGGGGGAGGCTTTCAACCCCCCCCCCCTTGTGCTGCACCTCAGGTAAGCTGCTCCCAATGTTGCCATTGCATTGCATTGTATGTCCAAAGTGCATGCCTCCCAACTGTCCCGATTTTCCCGGGATTGTCCCGATTTTTGCAGAAAATCCCGCGGTCCCGGACCATTAACAAATGTCCTGGGATGGCCTGCACCGTGGCGGTGTGTCCAGGGCCGCAATGATGCCGGCTCCTTCTGAATTAACACCGGCCGGCGCGCGGGTGTGCGCGCAGGGGGCGGGCGCGGGGCTGGGTTGGGGATTAAAAAAACTTACACAGGCTGGCGTGCAGGGGTGAAGGCAGCCGACATTGCTGGAGGGCGTGGCAGGAGGTGTGGTCAGGGCGTGGCAGTGGTGTTGTCGGGGGCGTGGTCGGGGGGGGGCTTGTCGGCGTGGTCGGGGGGGGGGCTTGTCCCGCTTTCACATTTTCAAAAGTTGGGAGGTATGAAAGTGGGCTCTAATAGATTTAGGACTGCACCTAGATAGAGGCGGTGCAGATTCAACATACTTCTGCAGATGAGTGCCAAACAAGAATTCCGTTTTTAATCAGATTTTAGAAAGAGATTGCTGGACTCGTTGAGGGCTAACAAGGCTGAGGCCCCTTTAAAATGTGTGTATTCTAATTGCCCTGGTTATGTGTAACTCCTAGGTTAGTAATAAACTGGTCTGAGTAGCTGCCACCCCTCGTTTGCACTCCTCAGCCAGTAGTACTTTTCTGGTGCCAGAAGACCACCACCTCCAGCAGCAGGACTGCGCCAGGTCGTTTGTAAGCTGCCCCCAACCCCGAAAGATACATTTTTTCTGGCAGAGCTCTGTTCATAAAGCTCAACAGGATCATCAGCCATATTACTTTTTATGCAATACCATCCTGCTCTTTCCCTTTGTCTCCCTTCAAATCATTGTGAGAGTTGTAGGGGCCTCTTTGTAATGTGACATTATCATGTTTTTCTCCAGCAGGAGCTGAAGGCAGAGTGTATCTAATTACAATAAACAATATTCAGTTTCACCCACACCTCGTCTTGAACCCGGGTAATTTTACACTGGAAAGCAGCAGACATTTATCCAGGCCTTGACTCATTTGTCATAATCATGCTCTTCAACGGCTAAGTTTTCCCTTTCCTCTATAACATTCTCACTTAAAAGCAGCAAAACCCTAGTGGGGTCCTAGGGGCATCCTGATTATGGATACCCTGAAGTGTTAAACACCCTGGTTTTCACATATACTCATCTCCATCCTTGATCCCACAGCACATGCTTCTGGTGGCATCTCCTCTATGTACACTTGCCATGCTCAGACATTCAAGTCTGACAGTAGGGACACACAGGCCAGAGGGAGCTGGGAATGTGGCAGGGTGTTGCTGGACTGTGGCAAAACTTTGACGGTAGAGGCACCCCACATTGGGATGCCCTGGGCCATTCCAACCAAAAGTCCATTTTGTAGTAACAGGGGTGCACCAGACAATACCACTGAATATAAACATGTGCTCACTCACAAGAACCAAACAAGACTGAAGTGGACGTGTCCAATTACACACCTTTCTTCGAAAAGGAGCACCAATATCAATATGGATACAAAATTCTTTATTATGAAAAAGGAGATACTTTTAAAATACACAAAAACACACTGGACAATTAAAATCACATGGATGACCCCATGGTCTCAATAATATTCATGAAAAAAAAACCCTAAGGGGAACAATGCATCAAAAGACCCTATGTGCGCTTATTAGATCCTATTATAACAGTTATTTTATGCCGGCATAAAAATTATATGTGTAAACCCTCAAAGTGTACAACCTATATCTACTACATATAAACCATGAGACATGCTGATAGTCTCCTATACAAATAAGTGTCAACTCTTAACAACAATACCTCATATGTGAAAATAAATAAAAAACTAAATTCCACAGAAAATATATTGACAGACTGGCCCAGTTCAACAGTTATAAGTGAATGGAAACAATAAAGATATACTCAAAGTGCACGTGTGCGTGCTAAATGACACCAGCAAACCTGAATATTCAAGAATAAAGAATGGCACATAGAGTCAGCATCACAGGGTCATCAAATATAAATCACCGCGCCCGCGACTCCCATGTCGCTTCAAGGTGAGGGTTTTTGAAGAAAGGTGTGTAATTAGACACGCCACTTCAGTCTTGTTCAAAAGTCCATTTTGACTACATTACGATTTAAAGTCCCTGTTCAGGTATTTAAGGAAAAAAGTCTATACTCACTTTTTATCCCCCACAGCTTTTCTGTGCAGTGCCATAATCATCATACTTACCTCCAGCACAGGGCAGACATGACAGTGTCCATCAGGCTAGTTTCAATCCCCTAACATGCCTACTACATTCATTGCAACAGGGACGCATCCTTCTTCTATTGCAATAAATGAAGTAGGTGTGTGGGGGCTGAAACAAGGCCCCTGGAGGCAGCCATGTGAGACCGAACCTGGATTTCCGCCCTTGGCAAGTTTGCAGATGCTGATTCTGGATGGATGAGCTGCACAGACACACCAGACCCACACAGGGAACTTGCAGGGGATAAGAGGTGAGTATGGACTTGGTGTGAATGAAGCTAGATGGAAAAAGTAGAAGCATTCTCTTAGTGGAAATACACAGCCACTGCAGAAATGCAATAAATTAAAAATGAGACCTCCGCCCCTCTCTTTTTATGTATATTGTTTTAGCCTGGATAGTCCCTTTAAATAAACAATGGCATAGATCTTGAAATTGTCAGTGTTGCTGGGGTGTCGAAGCATCCCAATACAGGATGCCCTTGGCCATCCTAACCAAAAGCCTGCTTTAACTATAAGCCTTGTTTAATTAAACAATGGCACGGAACATCATCTTGATCTCAATGCTTTTTAATGGCTTATGTGCCAGGTTAAATTGGAGCAAAATCTAGGATTTTGATTATCCTGGGTTTTGGTCCGTGCCAATTTGGGATGCCCCACTGTGTGAAACCCCCCAGATAGGCAGTAACAGCTTACCAGTTTGCCATGCTTATGGCATTCAGCAAATGGCTCTGATAGTCTGCAATGAGGAGCGCAAGTAAGCACATCCCTAGCAGCGCACACGCTCCTGCCCCGGCCTATCTGAATGCTTGGGGGAGGAGCGTGCGCACAGCCTAAAGATAAAAGGGACATTTGGCGAATTACATTGTCACGGCAAATGGCTCCGATTGGACGAGAGCCCACGCATGCACCGTTGGACGAGGAAAAGGTAAGCTGTTACTGCCTAACACACAGCAGGCACCCCAGAGTAGGGTTTTGTTCGACTTTAACTATGTAACAAGTTATGAGTGTCAAATTAAAGATTGCTACATCTGTATCTTCCTTGCCCCTCTGGGTACAGTAATATCATGGATTCCATCTTTGTGTCCTAAGATACTACATACCAAAGCCGTGATTTCATCACCGTGATTTAATTTTCCATCATCGCCAAACATATATATCGAACAACCGCGGCCGGTCTCCTGCAGACAGCATCTCTGTCAGAAAAGAAAAAAAATATGTGAAAAAAGATAAAGTGAGATTATAAATAGGAGAAGCAAAAACAGAGAAATCCCAGTAGGAAATGTTGGCGGCATGGAGCAAGAGAGGAGGGAAAAGTTGGACTAATAATGGGAGCAGCATGTGGCGGGTGAGCGCTTCACGTTTACCTCACTTGAACCTTCATTAAACTTGTTTGAAGAGTAAAAAGTTTGTTTTTGCTGTGCTGGCCCTCCCTTAGAGATCATCACCGCTCCACTGATCTGATTTACATGTTGTTGTCATCTGTTTGTGGTTATGGTGTTTGGGGTTTCACCTTGTGTGTGTCGCAAGAAGGAGTCATCTCCAGCAGACGCGCTGCGTGTTTTTCTCCTGATTGACGTGTTATTTTAACGTTTACCTGAAAACATTTTTTTTGAGATCTTCAGGCTCGCTGTGCCAGAGTTCTGGGATGATCATTGCAGATTTGTAGGATGGGGGGGGGGGGTGCAAGGTATCAGATGGCATCCCAACTCCATACCTCCCAAGTGTCCCTGATTTGGAGGGACTGACACTCTTTTGAGTCCGTGTCCCTTGTTGTTTTCATTGGTCCCTCTTTGGGGTGTAAGATGCAGATCTGCATCAATAAATCATTAATGTGCCTATTTAAAGTGTTTATATTGTTTTAACTGTTACAACCTATCTACTATCCATCTCTCAATGAGGGGGCGTGGCCTAATTTAACAAATGTCCCTCTTTCCCACCGGAAAAGTTAGCAGGTATGCGACTCATGCTCATCATTGTCACAGCACCTCATGGCTAGAGATGAGCGAACTTCTTGAAAGTTCGATTCGGGCGATTCGCCGAATTTCCCCAAGAAATTCGGGTTCGCCCGAATCGAACTTTCACGAATCGCTCATCTGAAAAAAAAAATGTCGGCATGGTGGGAGCGGGCAGGCCGGCTACGCTGTCAGCGGGCGGCGGAAGCGTAGCCGGCCTGCCCGCTCCCACCATGCCGGCATTTTTTAAAAAACCAAACACTTACCTGCATGGTCGGAGCGTGGAGGCCGGCACCGCTCTCAGGCGCCCTCTGATGACGCGTCCTCTGATGACAGCTGAGAGCGGCGCCGGCCTCCACGCTCCGACCATGCAGGTAAGTGTTTGCTTTTTAAAAAATTGCCGGCATTGTGGGAGCGGGCAGGCCGCCCGCTGACAGCGTAGCCGGCCTGCCCGCTCCCACCATGCCGGCATTTTTTTTTTTTTTTCAGGGAAAATTCGATCGGCACAAACCAAAAAAAATTCGGGTTCGTGCCGAATAGAATTTTCCCTGAAATTCGGAGCGAATTCCGGTTCGTCCGAACCGGTTCGCTCATCCCTACTCATGGCATCCCGGCCTGGTTTGCATCAGCCAGCATCGATTCAGGTCTGCAGACAAGACCGGTGCCAGAACCCGGCAAGGTCAGTCATTTGCCAGGGCCCTGGCACCATAAAAGGGGCCCACTGTCACCTGTGACAGCAGGGCCTGCTCTAGTCCCCAGATGTCCACCTGTAAAGCCCCTCCACGCTGTTAATTGCGCTGGTCTGGTCGGGTCCGGAGGTGCAGTGCAGTTTGGGATGTTTTCTGCTTACAATGTGTGCACTGTGTGTATGTGAGGTATAATGAATAAAGGAATAAAACACACCACACCAGATAAATAAAAAACTATTTAGAATTTACCAGTTGAATATTAAGCAAAGTATTGAATACAATAGTTGGTGGATAATAAATGTAGCCACTGGATTAAAGCAATGAATGACTGTAGAAGAATCTAGTGGAATTTAAACTGGACCTTCACCATGAATAAGAGCCTATCTTATATGTTTCCCACACCCTGTACATACAGATTGCCCACATTAATCCGGACCTTCACCCTGAATACGAGTCTATCTTATATGTTTCCCACACCCTGTACATACAGATTGCTCACATTAAAAATCATCCTACCTGCATCTATTGCATTTTCTGAAACTTTAAACATCCAAGATGGCGGCCTATGGAGGTGCAGGCTGCCTGCAAACAGGAAGTGTCTTCTGACTATGCGGCTCTGTATTCTGGGATTGCTGACCTTTTCCTGACCCCAGCTCTGCTCAGTTTGTGCAAAGCACAGCTATAACCCCACCCCCCTGCACTTTTGACCCCTCTCCTCTCCTCAGTATGTCATGCTACTGAGCCAAGATGGCGGTGACCGTATCCTAGAGTCCTGAACAGAGTTGCATGCCAGTGAAGGAAAGAATAAAAAGTAAGTGACTAAAAATGTTAAAATTATCCATTTTAGATGCTGGGGAATAGTTTTTTAAGGGTTTAGGCTTTTCATTAAATGATGCTGAAGGTCCACTTTAGGAATGTAAGCTTGCAAGGGCAGGGCTCTCCTAATGTATCTTGTATTCAGAATATTCATTGTAAACTCTGTAACACTGCATTGTAATAGTCTATGTACTGTATGTTTCTACCCTGTCTGTAATAACTACTTTGTACAGCGCTACGGAAGATGATGACGCTATATAAATAATAATAATAATTTAACATATATGGCTATTTGGGCACGTTTAAAACACACTGTATGCTCTGCGTAATTCAATCTATCAATACACACAATCTGTTTACTGCCATATGGAATACTGTGTACAGCTCTGGGCACCTGTGCTTAAAGTGGACCAACACCCAGGGGGGGATCGGCCCGGGAATCTATAAGATTCCCGGACCTATCAGATCCCTCCCCGCGGGGCATCCGAAGTCGGGATGTCCCGCGGGGAGGAACCCCCCAGGAGGCCCACAATCCTTACCTTACCGGCGATCCAACGGCGCATGCGCGAGACGCGGCCGCGTCTCTCGCTTCCCTTTAGCAGGGCGCGCTCCCGCGCCGGCCGTTTTGTGAATGGCCGGCGCAGGCGCGCTCCCTGTTAGAGGGAAGCGAGAGACGCAGCCAATGACAGCGCTCTGGTATGCGCGTCCAAGCGGCTTTGGACGCGCATACCAGAGCGGCTCTGAGCGCTGCCATTGGCCGGACGAGGTCACGTGGGAGCGGGGAGAGGTGAGTTTTTGCGGCGATCGGGGGGGTTTCACACAGCAGGGCACCCCCGATCGGGGTGCCCCACCTAAGTGGACCAACACCCAGGATAGTCAAAATCCTGGGTGTTGGTCCACTTTAAGAAGGACATATCAGAACTGGAGCGCGTTCAAAGAAGGGCAACAAAGTTAATAAAAGGAGTGCGGGGGCTAGAGTACCCTGAAATATTGTCCAAGTTAGGTTTATTTAGTTTAGAAAAAAGACGATTGAGACGAACTATGTATAAATATATTCGGGGTCAATACAAAGATCTGTCCCACAATCTATTTATACCCCGGGGTGTAACCATAACCAGGGGGCATCCACTAAGGTTAGAGGAAAGGTGCTTTCTCCACCGACATAGGAGGGGATTCTTCTCTGTAAGAGCAGTAAGACTATGGAACTCGCTGCCAGAGGAGGTAGTAATGATGGATACAGTAAAAACGTTCAAAAGTGGCTTTGATGCCTTCCTGGCATGTAATAACATTTCCAGCTATGGCTACTAGACCACTGGAAGCAGATATATAGTGGCCGGGATGCCCTCCTTGCATGTAATAACATTTCCAGCTATGGCTACTAGACCACTGGAAGGAGATCTATAGTGGCCGGGATGCCCTCCGTGCATGTAATCACATTTCCAGCTATGGCTACTAGACCACTGGAAGGAGATGTATAGTGGCCGGGATGCCTTCCTGGCATGTAATAACATTTCCAGCTATGGCTACTAGACCACTGGAAGGAGATCTATAGTGGCCGGGATGCCCTCCGTGCATGTAATAACATTTCCAGCTATGGCTAATAGACCACTGGAAGGAGATCTATAGTGGCCGGGGTGCCTTCGTGGCATGTAATAACATTTCCAGCTATGGCTACTAGACCACTGGAAGGAGATCTATAGTGGCCGGGATGCCCTCCTTGCATGTAATAACATTTCCAGCTATGGCTAATAGACCACTAGAAGGAGATCTATAGTGGCCGGGGTGCCTTCGTGGCATGTAATAACATTTCCAGCTATGGCTACTAGACCACTGGAAGGAGATCTATAGTGGCCGGGATGCCCTCCGTGCATGTAATAACATTTCCAGCTATGGCTACTAGACCACTGGAAGAAGATCTATAGTGGCCGGGATGCCTTCCTGGCATGTAATAACATTTCCAGCTATGGCTACTAGACCACTGGAAGGAGATCTATAGTGGCCGGGATGCCTTCCTGGCATGTAATAACATTTCCAGCTATGGCTACTAGACCACTGGAAGAAGATCTATAGTGGCCTTGATGCCTTCCTGGCATGTAATAACATTTCCAGCTATGGCTACTAGACCACTGGAAGGAGTTAAACAGGCTGAACTGGATGGACTAAAGTCTTTATTCAGCCGCACATACTATGTTACTATGCCTATATAATAAACTTCAGGTAGATGATGCTCTAAATTAGTAACTATGCTGTAAATAGTGATGAGAACTGACAAGAGTTCACTTATCCTTAGACCAAACCATCTTGCTGGAGAATAACAGTCCTGTTATTGCTGAATAAAATGGTGCAGTTTCTTTAAATATTTTCTGGATATTTCTATCTTCAACTGGTCACAGGCCTCAAAAACTCTCCTAAATAAAATTACCAATGGCGTCCTCCAACCGCGCTGAGTCCCTATCTTGCGCTCCGCGGGAGGCTTCACACAGTGACTAACACACAAAATAAAAGTCTTTACCCCCCTCACACAGGTCAGCAGTGAGGTAAATAAGGAGAGGGTTAGTATAAACCATAAACATCACAGTGTCCCTATAATTTATGTGGGGTCAGAAACACAGACAGACACAGAAGTGCTCCCACTGACCCACCTCACGAACTCTGCTCCCTCAGAGCTGTGCTGTGCCTTTTATAGCTGCACCAGCCTCTCTCTCATGCCTGGCCCCGCCCACTCACCCACACACACAAGAATTTTCCAGAACCCTCCCAGCCATGTGCAGCTTACTCCACTGCCGCCAGCTGTCTGCCCCTCTGCAAAATGAAGAGAGCAGCGAGTCACTGCACCTCACCCACACAAACCACCTCAGCGGGCGGAGAAGACCCTGGCTGCCCGAAGAATCCCGGAACCCGGCCGCCAGAGGTTTGTTATATGTCGGTTACATGTACACTGTAATCTTTTCTTTTGGGAGGGTGGGCACACAGGCTGTCTACTAAACTTTTTGTGGATGGGAGGGGTTAAACCGGACCAACAGCCTGGCACAGTTGGAAAAGAAAGGTAGCGGCCATTTTGGAGCTTCCTCTCCCAGCATCTCAGCCATGCTGCTGCCTAGATTCAACTGACAATGCACAGTAACAGGAAGCCCAGCAGCACTTCCTGTTTGCAGGTGGCCTGCAAATGCATTAGCCGCCATCTTGTCTCTAAAATTTACCACAGCAAGAGTTAGAAAAAATTAAATGAATGTTTATGTGCAGCAATCTTAATTGGCCGGGGAAAGATGCATATGAGCACTGTGTGTTGTGTTAGTCTGGTTTAAATCATTTTTGACTGTTGGACGCTTTAAAGTCTGAGACTCCAGGGCTGCCAAATTCCCTCTTCCCAAATTGGGATGCCCCACAGCAGGGCCAGCCTGATTCCCTCTTCCCAAATTGGGATGCCCCACAGCAGGGCCAGCCTGATTCCCTCTTCCCAAATTGGGGTGCCCCACAGCAGGGCCGACCTGATTCCCTCTCCTGAAACTGGGATGCCCCACGGCAGGGCCGGCCTGATCCCCGCTCCTGAAATTGGGATGCCCCACAGCAGGGCCAGCCTGATTCCCTCTCCTGAAATTGGGATGCCCCACAGCAGGGCCGGCCTGATTCCCTCTCCTGAAATTGGGGTGCCCCACAGCAGGGCCGGCCTGATTCCCTCTCCTGAAATTGGGATGCCCCACGGCAGGGCCGGCCTGATTCCCTCTCCTGAAATTGGGATGCCCCACGGCAGGGCCGGCCTGATTCCCTCTCCTGAAATTGGGATGCCCCACGGCAGGGCCGGCCTGATTCCCTCTCCTGAAATTGGGATGCCCCACGGCAGGGCCGGCCTGATTCCCTCTCCTGAAATTGGGATGCCCCACGGCAGGGCAGGCCTGATTCCCTCTCCTGAAATTGGGATGCCCCATGGCAGGGTCAGCCTGATTCCCTCTCCTGAAATTGGGATGCCCCACGGCAGGGCAGGCCTGATTGCCTCTCCTGAAATTGGGATGCCCCACGGCAGGGCCAGCCTGATTCCCTCTCCTGAAATTGGGATGCCCCACGGCAGGGCCGGCCTGATTCCCTCTCCTGAAATTGGGATGCCCCACGGCAGGGCCGGCCTGATTCCCTCTCCTGAAATTGGGATGCCCCGCGGCAGGGCTGGCCTGATTTACTCTGCCCGAATTGGGATGCCCCACGGCAGGGCCGGCCTGATTCCCTCTCCTGAAATTGGGATGCCCCATGGCAGGCCCAGCCTGATTCCCTCTCCTGAAATTGGGATGCCCCACGGCAGGGCAGGCCTGATCCCCGCTCCTGAAATTGGGATGCCCCACGGCAGGCCCAGCCTGATTCCCTCTCCTGAAATTGGGATGCCCCACGGCAGGGCCAGCCTGATTCCCTCTCCTGAAATTGGGATGCCCCACGGCAGGGCCGGCCTGATTCCCTCTCCTGAAATTGGGATGCCCCACGGCAGGGCCGGCCTGATTCCCTCTCCTGAAATTGGGATGCCCCGCGGCAGGGCTGGCCTGATTTACTCTACCCGAATTGGGATGCCCCACGGCAGGGCCGGCCTGATTCCCTCTCCTGAAATTGGGATGCCCCATGGCAGGCCCAGCCTGATTCCCTCTCCTGAAATTGGGATGCCCCACGGCAGGGCAGGCCTGATCCCCGCTCCTGAAATTGGGATGCCCCACGGCAGGCCCAGCCTGATTCCCTCTCCTGAAATTGGGATGCCCCACGGCAGGGTCAGCCTGATTCCCTCTCCTGAAATTGGGATGCCCCACGGCAGGGCAGGCCTGATTCTCTCTCCTGAAATTGGGATGCCCCACGGCAGGGCCGGCCTGATTCTCTCTCCTGAAATTGGGATGCCCCACGGCAGGGCAGGCCTGATTCTCTCTCCTGAAATTGGGATGCCCCACGGCAGGGCAGGCCTGATTCCCTCTCCTGAAATTGGGATGCCCCACGGCAGGGCCGGCCTGATTCCCTCTCCTGAAATTGGGATGCCCCACGGCAGGGCTGGCCTGATTTACTCTACCCGAATTGGGATGCCTCACTGTGTGAAGCCTACCATTGGCCTGATTACCTCACCAACGAGCCCATAGCAGCATCACTCGCATCCTTCTTGGGGTGTGTGTGGCCACACCTGCCATATTGGAATGGCTGGCATGGCTGCACACAGCCAAAGTGATGCCATCTTGTGTGCCACATCCCCGCTATCCCTCTAGCAGGGCTCAGAGCCACTGGCATTAGACGAAGGCTTAGACGGCGTGACATCAGCGGCTCTGAGCGCGCTGATTGGATGAGTGGCCATGCATCGGTAAGAGGTGACTTAACTTCAGCGATCTGGGGGGTTTCACGCAGCATGGGAAAGTACAAAACCCAGGATAGTCAAAATCCTGGGTGTTGCTCCACTTTAAGGCCGGCTCTGCTTACATACAACCTCTAATTTACAGTATTCATTGCATTTTAATGTTATCACATAGAAAATATATCCACTGTGGAAAGCAGTGAGTGTGGAACAAGCACGTCTGTTCAGATATCCCTGTTTACCGTCTAAAAAATTTTTAAGGTTGAAAATGTAACCGTGAATATGGAGGCGCAGCTAGGGTTTCTGGCACCCAGGGCAAATATTCGAAATAGTGCCCTTAACCTGTGCTCAGGCCCCACTTTGTACCCGGGGCACGTGCCCCCCCCCCCCCCCCTCCCCCCCAGCTACATCTCTGCATGAATATATGTGGACTATGTGATTAGTATAACAGGAAGAGATCATGTCTACGTCATTCCGGATCATCTAAGTTCATCAATCTTAAACATAACAGACGAAACCTCATCCATCAGCCCAGAAACCTAAATCTGTCTGTGTAAGCCCTGGTCATATCAGTGCACCCGGAATATTTTTAGTAAGTCATTTATAGGAACGTAAACTAAGATAGACACAGCCCTGCAGATCGGTGCAGGGACAGGCTGGGGTGGCTGTAAACCATCTCTGTAATATTTTTCCTTTCACTTTAACTGGCTGTGGGATTTGTGAACAGGCCAATGTTGGTTGCGCAGCCTAAAAGCCTGACTTCTGGTTATTAACACAATCATGTCATTCTAATACATATCTGCCAGGTTCTGGATTTGTGGCCAACATCTTTGAATATAAGGAGATTAGTTGTCCTCATATTTTTTTTACCTTCAGTGTACATCATTTTTTAGCCAGAAGGCAAATAGATCTTTCCTTCTACTTCCCAGGCCATAGGGTTTACTTACCTTTTTTTTCATCATATACCACTTCCCATTTTCCAATAATTCCAATGACTACCCTACCACCATCAATACAGTTTTGGTGGAGGTATGCTTTAAAAACCATACTGTATGTATACTCTACTTGCCCCAATGGTGCAGCTTGATGACTTTTCCAGCCAGTGCATCCTATTGGATGGTTGTTTAGTCTGCAGTGCTTTATGTCCACCTACTTTTTACTATTGATGGCCTTGAGTACCTCCAGAGGATATGCCATTGGTCCGCACTCCCCTTATTCTTATGCGTCTTCGACCGTATTTTACTGCTATTTCCACATTCATCTATGTTAGTATATTGTAAGTCTTAAAATGGACCAAAACCCATGCCCCAACTGCTGGATTAACTCCCCCCCGGGGAATCCAGAATAAGGATGCCCTACTATGTGAAACCCCCCAGGTAGCCCGAAAACTCACCTTCTTCCCTGTTCAACAGCGCATGCACGAGCTGCGGCCGTATCTTTGCTATCCTTTTAGCAGGGCGCGTGCCCAAGCCAGGCATTTGTGAATGGCCGGAGCGGGCACACTTCCTGTTAGAGGGTAGCGGGGGATGCGGCCACAGCTGTAAGCAGTCTGTAAGATTCACAGAACTTGCACTCCCAAACTTGCATATGCGTTCTCCCAAAGGATCAGGCACGCACTCCTAAACGTGTATGCATGCACTCCCAAAGGTCCATACGCGCACTTCTGAGTGAGCATGCATGCATTCCTATGCACATTCACACACTCCCATGCAAATGCACACACTTCCACACACACATGCATGCACTCCCATGCACATGCAAGCACTTCAATGCACATGCACACACTCCCACATACACGTGTGCTGCCCTTTCCCCGGCAGGCTGTGCTTTCCCCGAGGAGGAGGATGGGGCAGCAGCGCTGAGCAGTGCTCGCCAGAAGGAGGAGGAGGGGGGAAGCAGCAGCAGCAGGCTGTGCTCACCTGAGATAGGAAGAGGGGGGAAGCAGCAGCAGGCTGTGCTCACCTGAGATCGGAAGAGGAGGGAAGCAGCAGCAGGCTGTGCTCACCTGAGATAGGAAGAGGGGGGAAGCAGCAGGCTGTGCTCACCTGAGATAGGAAGAGGGGGGAAGCAGCAGGCTGTGCTCACCTGAGATAGGAAGAGGGGGGAAGCAGCAGGCTGTGCTCACCTGAGATAGGAAGCGGGGGGGGGGGAAGCAGCAGCAGGCTGTGCTCACCTGAGATAGGAAGAGGGGGGAAGCAGCAGGCTGTGCTCACCTGAGATAGGAAGAGGGGGGAAGCAGCAGCAGGCTGTGCTCACCTTAGATAGGAAGAGGGGGGAAGCAGCAGCAGCAGGCTGTGCTCACCTGAGATAGGAAGAGGGGGGAAGCAGCAGCAGGCTGTGCTCACCTGAGATAGGAAGAGGGGGGGAAGCAGCAGCAGGCTGTGCTCACCTTAGATAGGAAGAGGGGGGAAGCAGCAGCAGGCTGTGCTCACCTTAGATAGGAAGAGGGGGGAAGCAGCAGCAGGCTGTGCTCACCTGAGATAGGAAGAGGGGGGAAGCAGCAGCAGCAGGCTGTGCTCACCTGAGATAGGAAGAGGGGGGAAGCAGCAGCAGCAGGCTGTGCTCACCTTAGATAGTAAGAGGGGGGAAGCAGCAGCAGCAGGCTGTGCTCACCTGAGATAGGAAGCGGGGGGAAGCAGCAGCAGGCTGTGCTCACCTGAGATAGGAAGCGGGGGGAAGCAGCAGCAGCAGCAGGCTGTTCTCACCTGAGATAGGAAGAGGGGGGAAGCAGCAGCAGCAGGCTGTGCTCACCTGAGATAGGAAGCGGGGGGAAGCAGCAGCAGCAGGCTGTGCTCACCTGAGATAGGAAGCGGGGGGAAGCAGCAGCAGCAGCAGGCTGTTCTCACCTGAGATAGGAAGAGGGGGGAAGCAGCAGCAGGCTGTGCTCACCTGAGATAGGAAGAGGGGGGAAGCAGCAGCAGGCTGTGCTCACCTGAGATAGGAAGAGGGGGGAAGCAGCAGCAGCAGGCTGTGCTCACCTGATGTAGGAAGAGGGGGGAAGCAGCAGCAGCAGGCTGTGCTCACCTGAGATAGGAAGAGGGGGGAAGCAGCAGCAGGCTGTGCTCACCTGAGATAGGAAGAGGGGGGAAGCAGCAGCAGGCTGTGCTCACCTGAGATAGGAAGAGGGGGGAAGCAGCAGCAGCAGGCTGTGCTCACCTGATGTAGGAAGAGGGGGGAAGCAGCAGCAGCAGGCTGTGCTCACCTGATGTAGGAAGAGGGGGGAAGCAGCAGCAGCAGGCTGTGCTCACCTGAGATAGGAAGAGGGGGGAAGCAGCAGCAGGCTGTGCTCACCTGAGATAGGAAGAGGGGGGAAGCAGCAGCAGGCTGTGCTCACCTGAGATAGGAAGAGGGGGGAAGCAGCAGCAGCAGGCTGTGCTCACCTGAGATAGGAAGAGGGGGGAAGCAGCAGCAGGCTGTGCTCACCTGAGATAGGAAGAGGGGGGAAGCAGCAGCAGCAGGCTGTGCTCACCTGAGATAGGAAGAGGGTGGAAGCAGCAGCAGGATGTGCTCACCTGATGTAGGAAGTGGGGGGAAGGAGCAGAAGGCTGTGCTCACCTGAGATAGGAAGAGGGGGGAAGCAGCAGCAGCAGGCTGTGCTCACCTGAGATAGGAAGAGGGGGGAAGCAGCAGCAGGCTGTGCTCACCTTAGATAGGAAGAGGGGGGGAAGCAGCAGCAGCAGCAGGCTGTGCTCACCTGAGATAGGAAGAGGGGGGAAGCAGCAGCAGGCTGTGCTCACCCGAGATAGGAAGAGGGGGGAAGCAGCAGCAGCAGGCTGTGCTCACCTGAGATAAGAAGAGGGGGGAAGCAGCAGCAGGCTGTGCTCACCTGAGATAGGAAGAGGGGGGAAGCAGCAGCAGGCTGTGCTCACCTGAGATAGAGGGGGGAAGCAGCAGCAGCAGGCTGTGCTCACCTGAGATAAGAAGAGGGGGGAAGCAGCAGCAGGCTGTGCTCACCTGAGATAGGAAGAGGGGGGAATCAGCAGCAGGCTGTGCTCACCTGAGATAGGAAGAGGGGGGAAGCAGCAGCAGGCTGTGCTCACCTGAGATAGGAAGAGGGGGGAAGCAGCAGCAGGCTGTGCTCACCTGAGATAGGAAGAGGGGGGAATCAGCAGCAGGCTGTGCTCACCTGAGATAGGAAGAGGGGGGAAGCAGCAGCAGGCTGTGCTCACCTGAGATAGGAAGAGGGGGGAAGGAGCAGAAGGCTGTGCTCACCTGAGATAGGAAGAGGGGGGAAGCAGCAGCAGCAGGCTGTGCTCACCTTAGATAGGAAGAGGGGGGAAGCAGCAGCAGGCTGTGCTCACCTGAGATAGGAAGAGGGGGGAAGCAGCAGCAGGCTGTGCTCACCCGAGATAGGAAGAGGGGGGAAGCAGCAGCAGCAGGCTGTGCTCACCTGAGATAAGAAGAGGGGGGAAGCAGCAGCAGGCTGTGCTCACCTGAGATAGGAAGAGGGGGGAAGCAGCAGCAGGCTGTGCTCACCTGAGATAGATAGAGGGGGGAAGCAGCAGCAGCAGGCTGTGCTCACCTGAGATAAGAAGAGGGGGGAAGCAGCAGGCTGTGCTCACCTGAGATAGGAAGAGGGGGGAATCAGCAGCAGGCTGTGCTCACCTGAGATAGGAAGAGGGGGGAAGCAGCAGCAGGCTGTGCTCACCTGAGATAGGAAGAGGGGGGAAGCAGCAGCAGGCTGTGCTCACCTGAGATAGGAAGAGGGGGGAGGCAGCAGCAGCAGGCTGTGCTAACTTGAGATAGGAAGAGGGGGTAAGCAGCAGCAGCAGGCTGTGCTAACTTGAGATAGGAAGAGGGGGGAAGCAGCAGCAGCAGGCTGTGCTCACCTGAGATAGGAAGAGGGGGGAAGCAGCAGCAGGCTGTGCTCACCTGAGATAGGAAGAGGGGGGAAGCAGCAGCAGCAGGCTGTGCTCACCTGAGATAAGAAGAGGGGGGAAGCAGCAGGCTGTGCTCACCTGAGATAGGAAGAGGGGGGAAGCAGCAGGCTGTGCTCACCTGAGATAGGAAGAGGGGGGAAGCAGCAGCAGGCTGTGCTCACCTGAGATAGGAAGAGGGGGGGAAGCAGCAGCAGCAGGCTGTGCTAACTTGAGATAGGAAGAGGGGGGAAGCAGCAGCAGCAGGCTGTGCTCACCTGAGATAAGAAGAGGGGGGAAGCAGCAGGCTGTGCTCACCTGAGATAGGAAGAGGGGGGAAGCAGCAGCAGGCTGTGCTCACCTGAGATAGGAAGAGGGGGGAAGCAGCAGCAGGCTGTGCTCACCCGAGATAGGAAGAGGGGGGAAGCAGCAGCAGCAGGCTGTGCTCACCTGAGATAAGAAGAGGGGGGAAGCAGCAGCAGGCTGTGCTCACCTGAGATAGGAAGAGGGGGGAAGCAGCAGCAGGCTGTGCTCACCTGAGATAGGAAGAGGGGGGAAGCAGCAGACTGTGCTCACCTGAGATAGGAAGAGGGGGGAAGCAGCAGCAGCAGGCTGTGCTCACCTGAGATAAGAAGAGGGGGGAAGCAGCAGCAGGCTGTGCTCACCTGAGATAGGAAGAGGGGGGAAGCAGCAGCAGGCTGTGCTCACCTTAGATAGGAAGAGGGGGGAAGCAGCAGCAGCAGGCTGTGCTCACCTGAGATAGGAAGAGGGGGGAAGCAGCAGCAGCAGGCTGTGCTCACCTGAGATAGGAAGAGGGGGGAAGCAGCAGCAGGCTGTGCTCACCTGAGATAAGAAGAGGGGGGAAGCAGCAGGCTGTGCTCACCTGAGATAGGAAGAGGGGGAAGCAGCAGCAGCAGGCTGTGCTCACCTGAGATAGGAAGAGGGGGGAAGCAGCAGCAGGCTGTGCTCACCTTAGATAGGAAGAGGGGGGAAGCAGCAGCAGGCTGTGCTCACCTGAGATAGGAAGAGGGGGGAAGCAGCAGCAGGCTGTGCTCACCTTAGATAGGAAGAGGGGGGAAGCAGCAGCAGGCTGTGCTCACCTGAGATAGGAAGAGGGGGGAAGCAGCCGCAGCAGGCTGTGCTCACCTGAGATAGGAAGAGGGGGGGAGCAGCAGCAGCAGGCTGTGCTCACCTTAGATAGGAAGAGGGGGGAAGCAGCAGCAGGCTGTGCTCACCTGAGATAGGAAGAGGGGGGAAGCAGCAGCAGCAGGCTGTGCTCACCTGAGATAGGAAGAGGGGGGAAGCAGCAACAGACTGTGCTCACCTGAGATAGGAAGCGGGGGGAAGCAGCAGCAGGCTGTGCTCACCTGAGATAGGAAGAGGAGGGAAGCAGCAGCAGCAGCAGGCTGTGCTCACCTGAGATAGGAAGAGGGGGGAAGCAGCAGCAGGCTGTGCTCACCTTAGATAGGAAGAGGGGGGAAGCAGCAGCAGGCTGTGCTCACCTGAGATAGGAAGAGGGGGGAAGCAGCAGCAGCAGGCTGTGCTAACTTGAGATAGGAAGAGGGGGGAAGCAGCAGCAGCAGGCTGTGCTAACTTGAGATAGGAAGAGGGGGGAAGCAGCAGCAGCAGGCTGTGCTCACCTGAGATAAGAAGAGGGGGGAAGCAGCAGGCTGTGCTCACCTGAGATAGGAAGAGGGGGGAAGCAGCAGCAGGGTGTGCTCACCTGAGATAGGAAGAGGGGGGAAGCAGCAGCAGCAGGCTGTGCTCACCTGAGATAGGAAGAGGGGGGAAGCAGCAGCAGCAGCAGGCTGTGCTCACCTGAGATAGGAAGAGGGGGGAAGCAGCAGCAGGCTGTGCTCACCTGAGATAGGAAGAGGGGGGAAGCAGCAGCAGCAGGCTGTGCTCACCTGAGATAGGAAGAGGGGGGGAAGCAACAGCAGCAGGCTGTGCTCACCTGAGATAGGAAGAGGGGGGAAGCAGCAGCAGCAGGCTGTGCTCACCTTAGATAGGAAGAGGGGGGAAGCAGCAGCAGGGTGTGCTCACCTTAGATAGGAAGAGGGGGGAAGCAGCAGCAGCAGGGTGTGCTCACCTGAGATAGGAAGAGGGGGGAAGCAGCAGCAGCAGCAGGCTGTGCTCACCTTAGATAGGAAGAGGGGGGAAGCAGCAGCAGCAGGCTGTGCTCACCTGAGATAGGAAGAGGGGGGAAGCAGCAGCAGGGTGTGCTCACCTTAGATAGGAAGAGGGGGGAAGCAGCAGCAGGGTGTGCTCACCTGAGATAGGAAGAGGGGGGAAGCAGCAGCAGGGTGTGCTCACCTGAGATAGGAAGAGGGGGGAAGCAGCAGCAGCAGCAGGGTGTGCTCACCTTAGATAGGAAGAGGGGGGAAGCAGCAGCAGCAGGCTGTGCTCACCTTAGATAGGAAGAGGGGGGAAGCAGCAGCAGGGTGTGCTCACCTTAGATAGGAAGAGGGGGGAAGCAGCAGCAGGGTGTGCTCACCTTAGATAGGAAGAGGGGGGAAGCAGCAGCAGGGTGTGCTCACCTTAGATAGGAAGAGGGGGGAAGCAGCAGCAGGGTGTGCTCACCTTAGATAGGAAGAGGGGGGAAGCAGCAGCAGGGTGTGCTCACCTTAGATAGGAAGAGGGGGGAAGCAGCAAGCTGTGGTCACCTTAGATAGGAAGAGGGGGGAAGCAGCAGCAGGGTGTGCTCACCTGAGCTAAAAAGAGAGGGGCAGCAGCTGTGGCAGCTGTGTTTTACTCGCAGTTGAAGCGATGATCTGTGCACGTATGAGGGGAGGAGGGGAGGAGGTAGTAAGTGCCATTGCTCCATCAAACCACTTGATGTCATTGTCGCCTAAGAAATGGGAGAAGTTGGTAGAAACAGAGTTAGAGTTGCCCTAAAGTTGCCCTAAATTACAGGAAGGTAAAAGTAAATAGAGGGAAAAGCTAGATGGCATTAGCAACATAATATGTTATGCCATTGGATGGGGGTTGAAACAGTGTAAAAGTTGGACCAGAGCCAGAAGAAAAACAAGGAGGAACCCTGCACTAATTCAGTGTCCTAGAAGTTGTCTTTTAGGGAAAGTTGTTAATGTAAGCTGAAGAGTGCCAAGGTACGAGCATGAGCCAACCAGCGGGAGGAGAAGCAAGCAGGGAAAGGAAAGTAGACCAGTGAGCTGAAGGAGAGGAAGATCCCTGGCAGCATAAAGTCTGCCTAAAGTGGTTAGCCAGAGGATGCAATTCCAGTGGTGCCCTATAGAGGCAAAACCTGAAAGGTGGGTCATGCTGATGTGGTTTTACTGCTGATGTAGAAGTGTACCTGCCCAGCTGAGGAAGTGTGTAACATCTGGAAGCGTAACTTGAATTAAGAGACTGTTCCTTTTGTATTGGACGTACGTCCAGTGGAATCCAACGCCAAGTAAGTGCACCACACCCACCTGCGTCCCCCTCGTCCCCCTAGGTCCAAGAACCCCCTTTGCTCTTCACACCTCCTGCCACTGGTTCAGCAGATGGGTCTTACAGATGGGTTAGATGTGGGCATTATTATTATTATATATTAATCATATGATATGGGACTGATGATATTTTTAGGGCAGAGTGGTGTATCACTAGGGCAAGAGTGAATCACTGTAAAATGGGTATACCATTCAGGAAAACAGCCCTTCTGTGTTTCCTTGGAGTGCTAGACCCCATGGCAGAAGCTTATGCCAAAAAAGCCTAGTGCAATTGCTCATGTTCCATGCTAGGAAAAGTCAATTGTTAATTTTGAAGCCTCCTGTAATATAATGGAAGAGCTGGAATTCTACAAGATGACACATACATTTAGAGGCATGCCTCAAAACTTCTGGATGGTATGGGAGCCCTAGTTACTTTCCATTTAGGCATGCCCCTCCCCTCAAAACCAACTTCCTCGGTTCCTTACCCTGCAAAGTATGATTGTGGTTGCACCTGTCTACATCTAAATGATTGCTATTTGTTTAAAATGTCATGCAAACTTCAATAAATAAAAACTTACAAGGTTGAAGGATATGTAGCACTATTCCTCTAAATGCTAGGAAAAAAGAAGAAAATCGACAGAGCATTGGGCTTAGAGTGACATGACACGCGATTGCAGAGCTTGGGCTGTCCTGTTGTGCACCCACTTTGTTTCCTTATAGTGGTCACCTACCTCACCTCTCTATTCAACTCAAATTTTGGGAATGCTTTCTTTTAGAGAGAGGAAGTAGTAGCAGCATTTATATTAAAGTGGATAAAAACCCTGTTTGGCCAGGATATATCCTATATCTAAATCCTAAATTCTTTATTGGGATGCTCCGCTGTGTGAACCCCCCAGGGTCGCTGGTATACTCACCTTTATCACCTGTTAAAAGGAAGCGAGGGATGCGGCCGCCAGCGTGCTGTTTGGATGAACGACCGCGCATGCGCTCCGTAGGACCGGGAAGAGGTGAGTTGGGCTCTACGCTAACACAGGGTGCACCGCCTAAATATATTAATAACTATAATAACTCTACACCATGTGGAGTAGGCATGCTATGCACACCTATCTCCCAAACCGGAAGCACCACCAAAAAAACTCCTAATTAAGTAAATATTTTATTAGTAGTACAAAATTAAAAAACATTTAGACATATACACACCACAAGACACTGTTAAAAACAAGCGGTATGGCCGGAAGCAATTAATGTATATACACTGCCCAACATAAGGGCTATTCAATATATATTATATGCCCATGGGTGGAAACTATACATATAGCAAATATATAATTAATGTGAAAGAAAACTTATCATTTTGTGCCGGCACAAAAAAATGAAAAACCAAATAAACATATAAACATATATATATGTATAGATGTGTATAACTAAAGATAATCCCCAAATATAATCTCATAAATAATCAATTATGTCTAAAGTTGCACATGTAAGTGCACATACATGCCAAACATGCACATATATACCCATACATGTGCATCAATACTCACAATGAATAAAAAATATAAATGTTTTACTTACTCTACTAAAGTGCAAAGTGCAAATAACTAGGTAAAAATCGTGTGACTAACACAACTAGTAGCAAGTGATAAATACAAAAGAGCTTCATGTAAAAATGCAATCAATATGACAATCATCAACAACCAACCAGAGCAAACCCCCACTCTAATCACCTAATGTTGCACAGGAACCTGTATCAAGGCTACTGAGATAGTGACCCCAAAGGAACAATATGAACAAATACTAATGCCAAAAACAATAATGAGATCTCACGTGACCTAACATCACCCAGGGCAAGGATCCGGCCGACCTCAATTAGAACTACCCGCGCACGCAGCCCCCATGCTGCTTCAAGGGTCAGGGTAATCTGAATGTCCTGTCCTGTCCATAATTGATTATTTATGAGATTATATTTGGGGATTATCTTTAGTTATACACATCTATACATATATATATGTTTATTTGGTTTTTCATTTTTTTGTGCCGGCACAAAATGATAAATTTTCTTTTTCTTTCACATTAATTATATATTTGCTATATGTATAGTTTCCACCCATGGGCATATAATATATATTGAATAGCCCTTATGTTGGGCAGTGTATATACATTAATTGCTTCCGGCCATACCGCTTGTTTTTAACAGTGTCTTGTGGTGTGTATATGTCTAAATGTTTTTTAATTTTGTACTACTAATAAAATATTTACTTAATTAGGAGTTTTTTTGGTGGTGCTTCCGGTTTGGGAGATAGGTGTGCATGGCATGCCTACTCCACATGGTGAAGAGGTGAGTTGGGCTCGGCGATCTGGGGGGCTTCACACAGCGATCAGGTTGCCCAAGGGGAAAGGACTAAAACCCAGGATAGTCAAAATCCTGGGTTTGGTCGTTTTGCATACAGGGGGGTGCAGGTAGTGCATTTATCTGGGCCCTTAGGTGTCCTGTGTGACATCTGTGGGATACAGCTTCTGTCAGCCTTACACGCACACTACAGCAGTACAAACACAGTCCCAGACTAGTCTCATGATTGTAGTTCCAGTCTCTTTATGAAAGGTTAACTCCAGTTTTCAAATTGGATGTTAAGAGTGAGAAAGAGGAAAGGTAAAAACAAGGAAAAATCAGAAAGCATAGAAAAATCTGAAAAGTATAAAAAAAAAAAATAAAAGTTGAAAAAACAGACAGGAACATGGAAAAGAGAGGGGAAGGCCATGACACCATGGTAGCAGAGAAGGGTGGCAGATGGATATGTTTAATCAATTGATCAAGTTTGTGTGTGTGTGGCTGGGGGGGGGGGGTTGTTGCATGGTGAGGGCCACTGCAAAGCTTGGGTCTACTTTAATCTAGTATTTTGTAATTTTTTTTGCCACCCGCCCCGATCTAGACCACAAAATTAATCCTTAGACTTGCGACAAGTTGACTCCCCCTTTGTTAGTGATCGACTAGAAAAGAGCCCTCCCAGTCAAGCCAAACTCACTCAAATGCAATGCACACAGTGTGCTAGCATCACTCGTCCCTGCCACTCCCATCACAGAGGACATGAAGGGAAAAAAAATAAATACTTTTGAGTGTGACAATGACCTTAAATATATATATATATATATATATATATATATATATATATATATATATATATTATTTTCACTGCAGACTTTTTTTATCGGGGTTCTTCTACAGTGTAGAATCATTTATTCTAATGGTACAGTAAGATTGTTTCGTTTAGGAGATGAATTGGGCTTGCAAGCGAAACCATTTCTCACCCACACACATTCCAGAAAATAAAAAAAATCCAGGATTTAGACGGGGGCGATTACTGATGAAGAGGGATGGCTCGAACTTAAAGAATTCTCCTTACTTGCAGGACATTTTACCTGTATATAGGTGTAATAACATTCAATAATTCAATATTCAATAATAACCTACAGAAACTGACTGTATTTGTAATTGGTTAAAACAAGAGAACATACTACCGTATATACTCGAGTATAAGCCGAGTTTTTCAGCCCACTTTTTGAGTTGAAAAAAGCCGCCTCGGCTTATACTCGAGTCAGTGAAATGGAGGCGAAAAGGTAGGAGGAGCTAAGGTGCGTGCACGCCTGCCCCCCCGCGCAGTCCCGGTCGCCGTCGGCAGTGAAGATGCTGGAGCAGTGCGGGGCATGTGGTCCTCTTGTGTCCCCCTCATCAGGTAGGTGTGTGTGTGCTGGTGTCTTCTGAATTAATAGTTCCCGGTGCCTGCGGGCGCAAAGAGACTTCCTGGCGTGCGGGGGGAGGGATGAAAAAACTTACAGCTGGCGTGCAGGAGTGAAGGCAGCCGACATCGCTGCGGTCAATCTGCGAGCAGGGGGCGGGGCAGTTGTCCACTAAGAGCAAGTCTGCTCTTAGCATTACCCGGGTGGTGAGCAGCGTTCCCTGGAAGCTGCTTGGCTGCGCGTCTGCGCTTTTTGTCCCCAACCTTCACTCAGCAAAGAGGTTGGAACGCCCAGGGACGCAACGAATGGGAGACAGGAAAGGGGAGAAGGATGCACACCAATGCTGGCTGTGTGCTCCTCTGCCCCTACAGGCGAGGGCGGGATTTTTATGTTAAAATGGCAGCAGGTAAAGCTTCTTTAGTGATAGCGCTGCCACAGCTCTGTGTACTGTTATTGCATACCTCCCAAGTTTTCCTGATTTGGAGGGACTGTCCCTCTTTTGAGTCCATGTTCCCCTGTTTACCGGTAGCTGCTGCATTTCCCACCCTAGGCTTATACTCGAGTCAATAACTTTTCAATTTTTTTGTGGTAAAATTAGGTGCCTCGGCTTATATTCGGGTCGACCTATACTCGAGTATATACGGTATATAAAATAGTTCAACTGGGAAAAATTAATAAAAATGTTTGCTGCACCCGGCCTGCGAGAAAAATTCTGCCACAATTCTTATAACTACTGCAAGATAGTTGGAAACTTTTTATAGCAAGGCAACTGATATGGTCTGTGTTTTGTGGATGTAGCTAGGTATTTGGGCCACCTTTTACTGTATACACAAAAAATATTGTGTAATCTGTGAAGTGTGACAGACATTTAAATAAGCATGTCCCCGACAGACTTCATTTCTTAAATATTTTATATGCATTTTGAAGGCAAGGTAATATAAGTGGATCACACAATTGCGTAATGGGGTCTTGGACAGCATGGACAATTTAAATGAGTACTTGGGAAGTTTAGGTAGAGTTTCTTTAAATGTGACCTTGGATTGTATAAATGGGGTTCTTAAATGGTATGGGCAGACCACAGAATCGCTATAAAGGGGCAGTTGGATGGTATGGGTGGTGTAGAGGAGGCCTTGGTTGGTAAAGGTGGGGCACATAGTTTTTATATAAAAAGGTCCTTTTATAGTAGAGGTGGTGTTCAGGAGTCTTTGAATGATATGGGTGGCCCAAATAATTTGTATAAAAATTATGTGGGCCACCCATAATTTGAATAGGCCTATTGGACAGTAAAGGTGGTGTAGTGGTTCTTGGATGGTAAGGGTGGACTATAAAGTTTGCATAAAAGGGTCCTTTA
Organism: Gastrophryne carolinensis; assembly: GCA_027917425.1. Lineage (NCBI taxonomy): Eukaryota > Metazoa > Chordata > Amphibia > Anura > Microhylidae > Gastrophryne > Gastrophryne carolinensis. The sequence continues at coordinate 29,351,392 of CM051243.1, forward strand.
ATAGCATAAGTTGGTGTTCCCAGCCCTTTTCTCAAGAGCCACCAGGTCATGTTGTGGGTCTCCATATAGCTGGCTCTATTTCTATTTCTAAGCACTAATTACTTTACCTGCACATCTGTGTGGAGATCTGAAAAACATGACTAGTTTTGGGCTCACCAGAAGAGGATTGAGGAACACTGGTATAAGTGATGTAGGGGGCCTTGGCTGGTATGGTTGGGCCACAAATTTTATATAAAGGGGTTTCTGGGCAGTATGGGTTGTTTAGAGCAGGGGTCCTTAGCCCTCCTTTCCAAAGGGCTGCCAGCGGGTCATGTTTTATGGATCTTCACACAAATACACAGAACATGACATGTTGGCTGGCTTCGAGAAGGCAGATTGGGGAACCCTGGTCTAAAGAAGTTCCTGGATGGTAAAGGTGGGCCGCAGAGTTTGTAAAAAGGTCACCTGATGTGTATGGTCCCTGAATAGTATGGATGGACAACAGAATTTGCATTAATGGGGTCTTGGACAGTATGTGCTTCCTAGATAGGTCTTTGGATGGTGAGGGTGGGTCACATATTTTGTATTAAAGGGATCTTTAATACCAGTATAACTTGTCTAAATGGGTCATTGGATGGTTTAGAGGGACCACAGAATTTGTATTAAAAAGCTCTTGGACAGTATGGCTTGTCTAGAGGAGTCCTTGGATAGGAAAGGATGGGTCACAAATTTTGCAAAAAATTACCCTTTGATAGTATGTTGTTGCATAGATGGGTCTTTGAATGATATGGGTGGACCGCAGAATTTGAACAAAAGGGCACTTGGACAGAGTGGGTGGTAAGAATTTGGTTGGTAAGGGTGGACCACAAAGTTTGTATAAAGCAGCACTTGGGTGGTATAGGCGTACACCAGGATAGCTTGGGGCCCTTGGATGGTATGTAGGTTCATTGGTATAAAAGCAGAAGCTTGGCATAAGTGGGAATGTAGATTAATGTAATGGGCCCTTGGACAAGGGTCGTAATAATTCAGCTGTATGGTGCCCACAATTTCACATAAGCATCGTTCCCCAGTGCAGAAATGTACTTACTGGAGGTGGAACCCATTGTCTCAGGGCTTGGGATGGTGCAGATCATATTGTGATTTTGACCACAAGGGCTCTCATCCAATCAGCATATTCATGCCCAGCAATGAGTTCTGAATGGAACTGATTGCTGGTACCCCCACTCCCCATTCTGATATGCTGGTGGGGATGGTGCACGTCACCCAGCACTTTTAAAATCAACCAATCAGCATTCTCAAAAGAACTATGTGGGCTTTTTCCTTCTTTACACCGAGCCACCGCCGTGCCTGCTGCATCACCACAGGTACTCAGACGGGGAAGATGGTGGGGGCCGAGGGAACAAAAAAAGGTTTTTGTTCCACTTTAACTATTACTAACTTCCTAACTGCAGTGCCATCTAGAGGACAATAACTTACTGTGTCTAATATCTCCCGCATCCGTCCCTTCCTCTCACCTGTCACCACTAAAATGCTAGTGCACGCCCTGGTCATATCCCGACTGGACTACTGCAACACCCTCCTCTGTGGTTTGCCAACAAACAGACTGGCACCCCTCCAATCTATCCTAAACTCTGCTGCTCGCCTCATCCATCTCTCCTCTCGCTTCTCCAGGGCTGCCCCCCTCTGTCACTCCCTCCACTGGTTGCCTGTCTCCCACAGAGTTCAGTTCAAACTTCTAATGCTAACCTACAAAGCTCTCTCTAACCAGGCCCCTTCCTACATTTCATCTCTGATCCAGCGTTACCAACCCAAGCGTAACCTCCGCCCTGCCTCTGACATTCTCCTGTCCTCCTCCTTGATTACCTCCTCGCACTCCCACCTTCAAGACTTCTCCCGTGCCTCCCCACTTCTCTGGAATGCACTTCCCCGCACGATCCGCCGCTCTCCATCACTCCAAGCCTTTAAAAGTGCCCTCAAAACTCACTTCTTCAGACAAGCATATGACCTGGCTTAAGCAACTCCTATAACCTTCAATGGCACATGCAGCCCTACTCAAGCTCTACCACTTGTGACCCCGCCCCCTTTGCCTCCACCCCCATCCTTTAGACTGTAAGCTCGCAAGGGCAGGGCACTCCTCCCTATTGTCTCCTGTGCTCACAACACTTGGTTTTAACCTGTGGCATCTAATTTTGTATTGTTCTCTGTACTATATGTTTTACCCTGTCTGTAATCATACCATGTAAAGCGCTACGGAAGTTGATGGCGCTATATAAATAAACAATAATAATAATGGTTAAAAAACTGATTTGCTATCTGACCACAATAAAACATTATTCCAGAGCGGTACTAAAACTGCCATCTACTTCTATTATGGGTTACCTAAAGTGGGCTCCTGTCTTCTTTTACCACAGTTCCTAACACTAGCATAGCTATGTTCAGGCTGACCAAGTTGTGCAAAGATGTCAGCAGCATTGGAACATGGGACGTGTAGAGCTATTTAAACAAATGTTCATTTGTAAGTTCTTGAAAACTATGCAGGTAAGTGGTAAATCGGGAGTACAATCAGCCCTTGTCTGGCAGGCTTGATCCATCTGCACTAGACAGCGTTTAAGCAGCCAAACATGTCCCTTCAGGTTCCAGTGCCGGTACATCTGATCCCCGAGTTTCATGATTCAGTGAAACAAAAATGACAAAAGACAAGATTGATGAGCCTCATAATCACCAATTGTATCAAGGCTTCCAGTAAATCCTCATAGTGGGATCATCTATATATATGCTACGCAATGGTTCACTTACAATACTCTATTGTTTCTATTGTATTAGTAAAATTAAGTTATCCATACTGTTGGCCATACATATAGCTTATTGATAGCCCTGTCACCCTTTGCACAGTATCACTTACTAAGAGATAAATAGTTAGCCATAGTTAAAAAAAAAAAAAAAAAAAAAAAGATTGAGAGCTTCTTTACATCTTCTATAAACATGCAAATGACCCCTTAGGGGTTACGCAAAAAAAGCCTAGTATGGCTTTCTAATACAAGGAAGTCAACCCTGAAGACGAGGTGATGGTATGGTGGGGTGTAATTTAAGGGTGTGGCTTCTTCGTAGGTTTACCATCTCCATGAAAAATGTGTAACGGGGAGGCTTTTAAATCTCGCCTCCTCCCATGTGCTGCACTTGAGGTTACAGAGCAAGAATCCCCAACTTGTAGCTCGGGAGTCACATATGGCTTGTGGAACCTTGCTCTGCCGGCACACTTCTCAACGTACCCAATTCTGCCATTTAACATTCTTTGGTCTGGAGGATTCTCTCATAGGAAGCAAGTATTTTATGGGGCAGGGGATCCTGCTTATTGATTTAAATTGGGCCAATCACCGATATTTGCGCTTGGTGATTGGATCTTGTCCCGGAGGCATTGTGATTTGGGGTACCCCGCTGTATGAAACCCCCCCAGATTGCCCATTCAACTCACCTTTTCACCTCTCCCACGGTGCATGTGTAGGCTCTAGACCATACTAATGCACAGCATAAAACTATTGTTTTGGAGAGAGTGGCGACACAGCTAGTGGCGGCGGCCACATCCCCGGTTAACTGCCGAGTATGTGCCCCCTGTGTCTGGTCCTGAAACCGAATGGTACGCACAGCTGCAGGGATGCCATGAATGTGGTCGCGTTCCACGATTGTGCTGACGGACTGGTGGAAATGTAAGGATTTTGTAGGTGTGGGGCATCACGAATCATACCTAGTCGGATGGCCCTGGAGTAATTTAGACCCATGATTGGTCCTCTTGAGGGTAAAGCAGGTTTCCACACATATAAAGTTACTTCATATACATATAGGACTGCAAAGCAGGTGTTAGAGTCACCAAACCCCTTGTTTTGAATGGGGCCATTACCCATTGTAGCTTAGGGTGGCTGGGGAGTTGTTACCTCAAACCTGGTTTAGCTCCTCTGCCCATCTCGGAAAGCAAGGCCCCATCTACCTCTAGGGGGCACCAGCAAGCTTTCTGCCAGCATCTATCCTTAAGAAAGGGAGATAAGAGACTGACTATAAGGCACTGGAGACCACTACAACACAGCTTAGGTACAAGAAGCCGCATATATGCATGTGCTTTACATCTATGTGCTGTGCTGTGCTCACACTAGGGGCAAAAGTCTTTCAAAATGTGGCGCAACACAGCACATAGCTGTGAAATATCCCATTAGCCAGACTTCTTTTCCTGCTTGTATTACATTGGTATTCCCACTCCAATTCGATGCAACACTATTAGAGATGAGCGAACTTTTGAAAAATTCGATTCGACTGATTCGCCGAATTTTCCGACAAAAATAGTTTCGACCCGAATAAATTCGCGACGAATCGCTATTAAAACGGCTATTTCTGAGCCTCCTACAGCCTCAATAGGGTTGTAAACCATTCAGCCTTGCTGTAACACGCACAGGATGCGTGCTGGGTTAGTTAAATAATACTTTGAAGAAATATCACATGCAGATCAGAGGCATCGCTAATAGAATCGCAGAGCGGCACAATTGCAGAGAGTTGAAGTGGCATCACTATGAGGGGCAGAAGGAGCCCAAATATACACTGGAGTTGGCCTCAGGAGCCCAAAAATTGGATGAATCACACCCTGGAGTTGGCAGGAGTTGGCAGCAGCAGCAGCAGGAGCCCAAATATACACTGGAGTTGGCTTCAGGAGCCCAAAAATTGGATGAATCACACCCTGGAGTTGGCAGGAGTTGGCAGCAGCAGCAGCAGGAGCCCAAATATACACTGGAGTTGGCTTCAGGAGCCCAAAAATTGGATGAATCACACCCTGGAGTTGGCAGGAGTTGACAGCAGCAGCAGCAGGAGCCCAAATATACACTGGAGTTGGCTTCAGGAGCCCAAAAATTGGATGAATCACACCCTGGAGTTGGCAGGAGTTGACAGTAGCAGCAGCAGGAGCCCAAATATACACTGGAGTTGGCCTCAGGAGCCCAAAAATTGGATGAATCACACCCTGGAGTTGGCAGAAGTTGGCAGCAGCAGCAGCAGGAGCCCAAATATACACTGGAGTTGGCTTCAGGAGCCCAAAAATTGGATGAATCACACCCTGGAGTTGGCAGGAGTTGACAGTAGCAGCAGCAGGAGCCCAAATATACACTGGAGTTGGCTTCAGGAGCCCAAAAATTGGATGAATCACACCCTGGAGTTGGCAGGAGTTGACAGTAGCAGCAGCAGGAGCCCAAATATACACTGGAGTTGGCCTCAGGAGCCCAAAAATTGGATGAATCACACCCTGGAGTTGGCAGGAGTTGACAGTAGCAGCAGCAGGAGCCCAAATATACACTGGAGTTGGCCTCAGGAGCCCAAAAATTGGATGAATCACACCCTGGAGTTGGCAGGAGTTGACAGTAGCAGCAGCAGGAGCCCAAATATACACTGGAGTTGGCCTCAGGAGCCCAAAAATTGGATGAATCACACCCTGGAGTTGGCAGAAGTTGGCAGCAGCAGCAGCAGGAGCCCAAATATACACTGGAGTTGGCTTCAGGAGCCCAAAAATTGGATGAATCACACCCTGGAGTTGGCAGGAGTTGACAGTAGCAGCAGCAGGAGCCCAAATATACACTGGAGTTGGCCTCAGGAGCCCAAAAATTGGATGAATCACACCCTGGAGTTGGCAGGAGTTGACAGTAGCAGCAGCAGGAGCCCAAATATACACTGGAGTTGGCTTCAGGAGCCCAAAAATTGGATGAATCACACCCTGGAGTTGGCAGAAGTTGACAGTAGCAGCAGCAGGAGCCCAAATATACACTGGAGTTGGCCTCAGGAGCCCAAAAATTGGATGAATCACACCCTGGAGTTGGCAGAAGTTGGCAGCAGCAGCAGCAGGAGCCCAAATATACACTGGAGTTGGCTTCAGGAGCCCAAAAATTGGATGAATCACACCCTGGAGTTGGCAGAAGTTGGCAGCAGCAGCAGCAGGAGCCCAAATATACACTGGAGTTGGCTTCAGGAGCCCAAAAATTGGATGAATCACACCCTGGAGTTGGCAGGAGTTGACAGTAGCAGCAGCAGGAGCCCAAATATACACTGGAGTTGGCCTCAGGAGCCCAAAAATTGGATGAATCACACCCTGGAGTTGGCAGGAGTTGACAGTAGCAGCAGCAGGAGCCCAAATATACACTGGAGTTGGCCTCAGGAGCCCAAAAATTGGATGAATCACACCCTGGAGTTGGCAGGAGTTGACAGTAGCAGCAGCAGGAGCCCAAATATACACTGGAGTTGGCCTCAGGAGCCCAAAAATTGGATGAATCACACCCTGGAGTTGGCAGGAGTTGACAGTAGCAGCAGCAGGAGCCCAAATATACACTGGAGTTGGCCTCAGGAGCCCAAAAATTGGATGAATCACACCCTGGAGTTGGCAGAAGTTGGCAGCAGCAGCAGCAGGAGCCCAAATATACACTGGAGTTGGCTTCAGGAGCCCAAAAATTGGATGAATCACACCCTGGAGTTGGCAGGAGTTGACAGTAGCAGCAGCAGGAGCCCAAATATACACTGGAGTTGGCCTCAGGAGCCCAAAAATTGGATGAATCACACCCTGGAGTTGGCAGGAGTTGACAGTAGCAGCAGCAGGAGCCCAAATATACACTGGAGTTGGCCTCAGGAGCCCAAAAATTGGATGAATCACACCCTGGAGTTGGCAGGAGTTGACAGTAGCAGCAGCAGGAGCCCAAATATACACTGGAGTTGGCTTCAGGAGCCCAAAAATTGGATGAATCACACCCTGGAGTTGGCAGAAGTTGACAGTAGCAGCAGCAGGAGCCCAAATATACACTGGAGTTGGCCTCAGGAGCCCAAAAATTGGATGAATCACACCCTGGAGTTGGCAGAAGTTGGCAGCAGCAGCAGCAGGAGCCCAAATATACACTGGAGTTGGCCTCAGGAGCCCAAAAATTGGATGAATCACACCCTGGAGTTGGCAGGAGTTGGCAGCAGCAGCAGCAGGAGCCCAAATATACACTGGAGTTGGCTTCAGGAGCCCAAAAATTGGATGAATCACACCCTGGAGTTGGCAGAAGTTGGCAGCAGCAGCAGCAGGAGCCCAAATATACACTGGAGTTGGCTTCAGGAGCCCAAAAATTGGATGAATCACACCCTGGAGTTGGCAGGAGTTGACAGCAGCAGCAGCAGGAGCCCAAATATACACTGGAGTTGGCTTCAGGAGCCCAAAAATTGGATGAATCACACCCTGGAGTTGGCAGGAGTTGACAGTAGCAGCAGCAGGAGCCCAAATATACACTGGAGTTGGCTTCAGGAGCCCAAAAATTGGATGAATCACACCCTGGAGTTGGCAGAAGTTGGCAGCAGCAGCAGCAGGAGCCCAAATATACACTGGAGTTGGCTTCAGGAGCCCAAAAATTGGATGAATCACACCCTGGAGTTGGCAGGAGTTGACAGTAGCAGCAGCAGGAGCCCAAATATACACTGGAGTTGGCCTCAGGAGCCCAAAAATTGGATGAATCACACCCTGGAGTTGGCAGGAGTTGACAGTAGCAGCAGCAGGAGCCCAAATATACACTGGAGTTGGCCTCAGGAGCCCAAAAATTGGATGAATCACACCCTGGAGTTGGCAGAAGTTGGCAGCAGCAGCAGCAGGAGCCCAAATATACACTGGAGTTGGCCTCAGGAGCCCAAAAATTGGATGAATCACACCCTGGAGTTGGCAGGAGTTGACAGTAGCAGCAGCAGGAGCCCAAAAAATGGCCTAAAGACATAAATATGTTTTGCACCATTTGGAAAGTGTAAAACGTGGCACCATGCTGAATCTAGTCGCATGCATCAGGCATTGGTGGGTGGAAATCCTGGCTGATCCATCCCTGATTCATTTTGACAAAGGTGAGTCTCTCCACATTTTTAGTTGACAGACGAGTTCTCCTCGCCGTAACTATGGCCCCCGCCGCACTAAACACCCGCTCAGATGGCACGCTACTTGCCGGGCAGGACAGCTTTTCCAGGGCAAACTCTGCTAGTTGCGGCCACAAATCAAGTTTGGCTGCCCAGAAGTCCAGCGGATCCTCAAGGTGTGTTGGCATGGTCATGTCAAAGTATGACATGACCTGCTGGTTCAGGTCCTGCTCCAGGTCTTCCTGCTGCTCATGAGTAGCCTCACTATGCGGGTGTAGAAAGCTACTCATTAGCGACTGAAGACTGAGGCTGCTGCTGCTGATGGAGCTTCTGCTGCTGCTGCTGCCAACCCCCCCAGCGGCCATGGCAGTGGAAGGTGAGCGCAGAGGTCCCCTCGAGTCAGACCTGCGAGAGTATGGACCATGGCGCAGATAGGCATCGGCCAACTGCCTACGTAGAATGTCTTTGTAGTAGTTGAGTTTGTCCTCCCTCTCGGTGGGTTTAAAAAATGCCCCCATTTTGTGCCGGAAGCGAGGGTCCAATAAGGTGGACAGCCAGAAGTCATCCCGCCGACAGATGGAAACAATTCTGGGGTCACTACGCAAGCACGTGAGCATGCTTCGTGCCATTTGCGCAAGTGACTCGGATGGACTACCTGTCTCCATCTCCACTGCATACTGCCACGGTGTGCCCGGGTCCTCTGTCTCTCCTTCCTCAAAAACCTCTAGCTCCTCTGGCTGCTCCTGCTCCTCCTCTCCTGTCCGCTGACTAGATAAACCAGCCATTTCGCCAAGCCTAAACTGTGTTTCGCTGGGCAACTCCTCCTCCTCCTCTTCCTCCTCCTCCTCCTCCAGTTCAGCTCCAAGGGGGTTCATGTGGCCGTAAGATGTAAACGCCATGTCTCCAGTGCCCTGACCAGCCATGGTTTCCAACATGTGCTGTAGTACATGAAGCAGTGGAATCACGTCGTTCATCCCGTAATCCTGCCGACTGACAAATAAAGTGGCTTCCTCAAAGGGCCTGAGCAAACGGCAGGTGTCACGTATGAGCTGCCACTGGTTGACATTGAAGTTACACAGGGGAGTCCCCCTATCTGCTTGGATCATCAGGAAATCCGTGATGGCTTTTCTCTGTTCATATAATCGGTCCAACATGTGAAGGGTGGAATTCCAACGGGTGGAAACATCGCAAATCAGACTATGTTGGGGGATACCATTCTGACGCTGTAGCTCAAGAAGGGTGTGTTTGGCGGTGTAGGAGTGGCTGAAGTGCATGCAAAGTTTCCGTGAAGTTGTTAGGATGTCCTGCAGATGGGGGGAACACTTCAGAAACCGCTTGACAACCAGATTGAAGACGTGAGCCATGCAGGGGGCATGGGTCAGGCTTCCTTGGCGCAGCGCAGACAAAATGTTCTTCCCATTGTCGGTAACCATGATTCCCATTTTAAGTTTTCTCGGAGTAAGCCATGTTTGGATTTCCTGATGAATACATTTAAGCAGTTCCTCCCCTGTGTGACTCCGTTCGCCAAGACAAACCATGTGAAGCACTGCGTGACACCTCCGTGCCCTGCACACATGGTAGACTGGAGGGGCACTGAGACTTGAGCCTACAGTGGAGGGTGAGGAGATGGCGGAGGATGAGGAGGCCGAGTCGCACGGTGTCACAGGCCCAATGGGCAGAGAGCGCGGAGGCCGAAGCGGCGTGACCTGTCCAAGTTGCTGCTGCAAAGGGACCACATTCACCCAGTGGGCCGTAAACGACATGTACTGCCCCTGACCGTAGTTACAGCTCCAGATGTCGGCGCTGCCATGTATTTTGCTACACACCGACAGGCTCAAGGACTGGCCCACCTTCTGTTCAACAAAAGTGTGCAGCGCTGGTACTGCCTTCTTGGCAAAGAAATGACGGCTTGGGACTCTCCACCTCGGCTCGGCACAAGCCATCAGTTCTCTGAAAGGTGCAGATTCCACCACCTGAAAAGGGAGCGACTGCAGCACCAGCAACTTGGACAGGAGCACATTCAGCTTCTGCGCCGTAGGATGAGTGGGCGCATACTGCTGTCTCTTGGACATGGCTTCGCTGATGGATTGCTGGCGGGATGCATGACTTGGAGGAGGAGGAGGAGGAGCAGGAGCGACAGAGGATGGGTGTGACGCACAGCTGCCTTCGGCTGAGGTGCTGGAGCCTTGGCTGGCAGAAATTGGGAGCTCACTTGGTGAGGAAGCAGACTGGACCACCCCTTGGGAGCCTCGGTTCTCCCAGGTCGTTTTATGGTGACGCATCATATGTTGACGCAGGGCCGTGGTGCCAACATTTGGACCCTGGCCACGCTTCACCTTTTGCCTACATATCTTGCATGTGGCCATGTTACCCTCCTGCGGATGCCTCAGGAAAAACTGCCACACTGCCGAGTAGCTACTTTTCCCACCCCCTGGCCTCACTGATTCACTGCTGCTGTTGCCAACTCCAGGAACCCCTGCTCCACTACCTCCCGATAAGGTAGACTGCCGCACAGCAGGTGCTCTACCCCGGCCCCGGCCGGCTCCAGCCTTTGGAATTGTGCCCCCATGCTGACTGCTACCACCTTGCTGCCTCAGCTGCTGACTCCGGGGCAACCTGCGCCCCTCTTCTCCTGATGATGACGATGAAGCCCCTTCATCACCCGGCTCCCAAGTGCGATCGGCTTCATCGTCATCATCATCATCATCACCGGGTTGTGGCTGTACGTCACTGATGTTCGTGGATTCGTCAACAGTGTCTGGCGCAGGAGCTGGAACGCTCGCAGCACCCACGACACTGTCCACATCACTATTTGTCTGCCTAGCTAAAGAAGCCACCTCCATTTCTTGGCTGGGCAGTAGCTGCTGACTGTCCTCCTGTATCTGATCGTCCTCCTCACTAAAGAGTGGAGCTGAACCCAAAGCATAGGATACGTCGCTGGGGGAGGGAACGGCGTAGGACAGAGGAAATGGGAGGACAGGGACTGCTCTCGGGGCATGCCAACTCAGGGTTGTGTCAGAGGAACCTACCGACCCTAGACTGGGGGTCTCAGATGTAAGTTGTGATGATGTTGTTGATGAGCGCGTCAGCCAATCTACCACGGCAGATGCGTTACTGGTGGAGACCCGACCGCTAGCAGATACTGGCAGATTAGGTCTCTCAGCGTGACTCCTGCTGCTACTGGCCCCCAGTCTGATGCGAGCTCTGCCTGCGGAATCTTGGCCTCTGCCACTCCTCTTTTCACTTCCAGGCACTTGTCTGCCCGACATAGTCTAACTGGCGTGGTAGTAGGTGATATTTAAAAAAACCCCGGGCAGCGGTGGGTCTATATGAAACAGAATATAATGCACACCAAAAGTGAGCAGTAACACTCAGCCTCCAACAGGCCTGCTTAGTGTAAATAAGAGAGCTGCTTAGTGTAAATAAAGAGGGGTATGCTATGTTACAGAATGGGATGCCTCAACAGAAGTGCACCTGGCAGGCAGCAGTAAGCCTATGCCCAGCAAAAGTGTCTTATAATATAAATATAATAAGAGCAAATGCTTATATGGTCTTAAACAGAGGCTGCTTTAGTCACAGAATGGGATGCCCCGGGCAGGAATCGAGCTGCCAGGGTACAGTAGTGCTTTGGCCAGCAAAAGTGTCTTTATCAGGCCTAATTTCAAATATGATTAGAGCAAATGCTTATATGGTCTTAAACAGAGGCTGCTTTAGTCACAGAATGGGATGCCCCGGGCAGGAATCGAGCTGCCAGGGTACAGTAGTGCTTTGGCCAGCAAAAGTGTCTTTATCAGGCCTAATTTCAAATATGATTAGAGCAAATGCTTATATGGTCTTAAACAGAGGCTGCTTTAGTCACAGAATGGGATGCCCCGGGCAGGAATCGAGCTGGCAGGGTCCAGTAGTGCTTTGGCCAGCAAAAGTGTCTTTATCAGGCTAATTTCAAATATGATAAGAGCAAATGCTTATATGGTCTTAAACAGAGGCTGCTTTAGTCACAGAATGGGATGCCCTGGGCAGGAATCGAGCTGGCAGGGTCCAGTAGGGCTTTGGCCAGCAAAAGTGTCTTTATCAGGCCTAATTTCAAATATGATAAGAGCAAATGCTTATATGGTCTTAAACAGAGGCTGCTTTAGTCACAGAATGGGATGCCCCGGGCAGGAATCGAGCTGGCAGGGTCCAGTAGTGCTTTGGCCAGCAAAAGTGTCTTTATCAGGCCTAATTTCAAATATGATAAGAGCAAATGCTTATATGGTCTTAAACAGAGGCTGCTTTAGTCACAGAATGGGATGCCCTGGGCAGGAATCGACCTGGCAGGGTCCAGTAGGGCTTTGGCCAGCAAAAGTGTCTTTATCAGGCCTAATTTCAAATATGATAAGAGCAAATGCTTATATGGTCTTAAACAGAGGCTGCTTTAGTCACAGAATGGGATGCCCCGGGCAGGAATCGAGCTGGCAGGGTCCAGTAGTGCTTTGGCCAGCAAAAGTGTCTTTATCAGGCCTAATTTCAAATATGATAAGAGCAAATGCTTATATGGTCTTAAACAGAGGCTGCTTTAGTCACAGAATGGGATGCCCTGGGCAGGAATCGACCTGGCAGGGTCCAGTAGGGCTTTGGCCAGCAAAAGTGTCTTTATCAGGCCTAATTTCAAATATGATAAGAGCAAATGCTTATATGGTCTTAAACAGAGGCTGCTTTAGTCACAGAATGGGATGCCCTGGGCAGGAATCGACCTGGCAGGGTCCAGTAGTGCTTTGGCCAGCAAAAGTGTCTTTATCAGGCCTAATTTCAAATATGATAAGAGCAAATGCTTATATGGTCTTAAACAGAGGCTGCTTTAGTCACAGAATGGGATGCCCTGGGCAGGAATCGACCTGGCAGGGTCCAGTAGGGCTTTGGCCAGCAAAAGTGTCTTTATCAGGCCTAATTTCAAATATGATAAGAGCAAATGCTTATATGGTCTTAAACAGAGGCTGCTTTAGTCACAGAATGGGATGCCCTGGGCAGGAATCGACCTGGCAGGGTCCAGTAGTGCTTTGGCCAGCAAAAGTGTCTTTATCAGGCCTAATTTCAAATATGATAAGAGCAAATGCTTATATGGTCTTAAACAGAGGCTGCTTTAGTCACAGAATGGGATGCCCTGGGCAGGAATCGACCTGGCAGGGTCCAGTAGGGCTTTGGCCAGCAAAAGTGTCTTTATCAGGCCTAATTTCAAATATGATAAGAGCAAATGCTTATATGGTCTTAAACAGAGGCTGCTTTAGTCACAGAATGGGATGCCCTGGGCAGGAATGGACCTGGCAGGGTCCAGTAGTGCTTTGGCCAGCAAAAGTGTCTTTATCAGGCTAATTTCAAATATGATAAGAGCAAATGCTTATATGGTCTTAAACAGAGGCTGCTGTAGTCACAGAATGGGATGCCCCGGGCAGGAATCGAGCTGGCAGGGTCCAGTAGTGCTTTGGCCAGCAAAAGTGTCTTTATCAGGCCTAATTTCAAATATGATAAGAGCAAATGCTTATATGGTCTTAAACAGAGGCTGCTTTAGTCACAGAATGGGATGCCCCGGGCAGGAATCGAGCTGGCAGGGTCCAGTAGTGCTTTGGCCAGCAAAAGTGTCTTTATCAGGCTAATTTCAAATATGATAAGAGCAAATGCTTATATGGTCTTAAACAGAGGCTGCTTTAGTCACAGAATGGGATGCCCTGGGCAGGAATCGACCTGGCAGGGTCCAGTAGGGCTTTGGCCAGCAAAAGTGTCTTTATCAGGCCTAATTTCAAATATGATAAGAGCAAATGCTTATATGGTCTTAAACAGAGGCTGCTTTAGTCACAGAATGGGATGCCCCGGGCAGGAATCGAGCTGGCAGGGTCCAGTAGTGCTTTGGCCAGCAAAAGTGTCTTTATCAGGCCTAATTTCAAATATGATAAGAGCAAATGCTTATATGGTCTTAAACAGAGGCTGCTTTAGTCACAGAATGGGATGCCCTGGGCAGGAATCGACCTGGCAGGGTCCAGTAGGGCTTTGGCCAGCAAAAGTGTCTTTATCAGGCCTAATTTCAAATATGATAAGAGCAAATGCTTATATGGTCTTAAACAGAGGCTGCTTTAGTCACAGAATGGGATGCCCCGGGCAGGAATCGAGCTGGCAGGGTCCAGTAGTGCTTTGGCCAGCAAAAGTGTCTTTATCAGGCCTAATTTCAAATATGATAAGAGCAAATGCTTATATGGTCTTAAACAGAGGCTGCTTTAGTCACAGAATGGGATGCCCTGGGCAGGAATCGACCTGGCAGGGTCCAGTAGGGCTTTGGCCAGCAAAAGTGTCTTTATCAGGCCTAATTTCAAATATGATAAGAGCAAATGCTTATATGGTCTTAAACAGAGGCTGCTTTAGTCACAGAATGGGATGCCCTGGGCAGGAATCGACCTGGCAGGGTCCAGTAGTGCTTTGGCCAGCAAAAGTGTCTTTATCAGGCCTAATTTCAAATATGATAAGAGCAAATGCTTATATGGTCTTAAACAGAGGCTGCTTTAGTCACAGAATGGGATGCCCTGGGCAGGAATCGACCTGGCAGGGTCCAGTAGGGCTTTGGCCAGCAAAAGTGTCTTTATCAGGCCTAATTTCAAATATGATAAGAGCAAATGCTTATATGGTCTTAAACAGAGGCTGCTTTAGTCACAGAATGGGATGCCCTGGGCAGGAATCGACCTGGCAGGGTCCAGTAGTGCTTTGGCCAGCAAAAGTGTCTTTATCAGGCCTAATTTCAAATATGATAAGAGCAAATGCTTATATGGTCTTAAACAGAGGCTGCTTTAGTCACAGAATGGGATGCCCTGGGCAGGAATCGACCTGGCAGGGTCCAGTAGGGCTTTGGCCAGCAAAAGTGTCTTTATCAGGCCTAATTTCAAATATGATAAGAGCAAATGCTTATATGGTCTTAAACAGAGGCTGCTTTAGTCACAGAATGGGATGCCCTGGGCAGGAATGGACCTGGCAGGGTCCAGTAGTGCTTTGGCCAGCAAAAGTGTCTTTATCAGGCTAATTTCAAATATGATAAGAGCAAATGCTTATATGGTCTTAAACAGAGGCTGCTGTAGTCACAGAATGGGATGCCCCGGGCAGGAATCGAGCTGGCAGGGTCCAGTAGTGCTTTGGCCAGCAAAAGTGTCTTTATCAGGCCTAATTTCAAATATGATAAGAGCAAATGCTTATATGGTCTTAAACAGAGGCTGCTTTAGTCACAGAATGGGATGCCCCGGGCAGGAATCGAGCTGGCAGGGTCCAGTAGTGCTTTGGCCAGCAAAAGTGTCTTTATCAGGCTAATTTCAAATATGATAAGAGCAAATGCTTATATGGTCTTAAACAGAGGCTGCTTTAGTCACAGAATGGGATGCCCTGGGCAGGAATCGACCTGGCAGGGTCCAGTAGGGCTTTGGCCAGCAAAAGTGTCTTTATCAGGCCTAATTTCAAATATGATAAGAGCAAATGCTTATATGGTCTTAAACAGAGGCTGCTTTAGTCACAGAATGGGATGCCCCGGGCAGGAATCGAGCTGGCAGGGTCCAGTAGTGCTTTGGCCAGCAAAAGTGTCTTTATCAGGCCTAATTTCAAATATGATAAGAGCAAATGCTTATATGGTCTTAAACAGAGGCTGCTTTAGTCACAGAATGGGATGCCCCGGGCAGGAATCGAGCTGGCAGGGTCCAGTAGTGCTTTGGCCAGCAAAAGTGTCTTTATCAGGCTAATTTCAAATATGATAAGAGCAAATGCTTATATGGTCTTAAACAGAGGCTGCTGTAGTCACAGAATGGGATGCCCCGGGCAGGAATCGAGCTGGCAGGGTCCAGTAGGGCTTTGGCCAGCAAAAGTGTCTTTATCAGGCCTAATTTCAAATATGATAAGAGCAAATGCTTATATGGTCTTAAACAGAGGCTGCTTTAGTCACAGAATGGGATGCCCTGGGCAGGAATCGACCTGGCAGGGTCCAGTAGGGCTTTGGCCAGCAAAAGTGTCTTTATCAGGCTAATTTCAAATATGATAAGAGCAAATGCTTATATGGTCTTAAACAGAGGCTGCTTTAGTCACAGAATGGGATGCCCCGGGCAGGAATCGAGCTGGCAGGGTCCAGTAGTGCTTTGGCCAGCAAAAGTGTCTTTATCAGGCTAATTTCAAATATGATAAGAGCAAATGCTTATATGGTCTTAAACAGAGGCTGCTGTAGTCACAGAATGGGATGCCCCGGGCAGGAATCGAGCTGGCAGGGTCCAGTAGTGCTTTGGCCAGCAAAAGTGTCTTTATCAGGCCTAATTTCAAATATGATAAGAGCAAATGCTTATATGGTCTTAAACAGAGGCTGCTTTAGTCACAGAATGGGATGCCCCGGGCAGGAATCGAGCTGGCAGGGTCCAGTAGTGCTTTAGCCAGCAAAAGTGTCTTTATCAGGCTAATTTCAAATATGATAAGAGCAAATGCTTATATGGTCTTAAACAGAGGCTGCTGTAGTCACAGAATGGGATGCCCCGGGCAGGAATCGAGCTGGCAGGGTCCAGTAGGGCTTTGGCCAGCAAAAGTGTCTTTATCAGGCCTAATTTCAAATATGATAAGAGCAAATGCTTATATGGTCTTAAACAGAGGCTGCTTTAGTCACAGAATGGGATGCCCTGGGCAGGAATCGACCTGGCAGGGTCCAGTAGGGCTTTGGCCAGCAAAAGTGTCTTTATCAGGCTAATTTCAAATATGATAAGAGCAAATGCTTATATGGTCTTAAACAGAGGCTGCTTTAGTCACAGAATGGGATGCCCCGGGCAGGAATCGAGCTGGCAGGGTCCAGTAGTGCTTTGGCCAGCAAAAGTGTCTTTATCAGGCTAATTTCAAATATGATAAGAGCAAATGCTTATATGGTCTTAAACAGAGGCTGCTGTAGTCACAGAATGGGATGCCCCGGGCAGGAATCGAGCTGGCAGGGTCCAGTAGTGCTTTGGCCAGCAAAAGTGTCTTTATCAGGCCTAATTTCAAATATGATAAGAGCAAATGCTTATATGGTCTTAAACAGAGGCTGCTTTAGTCACAGAATGGGATGCCTCACAGCAGACTTAAGATCAGTTCAGTATATATGCACAGTTAGTTACTATAAGCAGCCTGAAAACGCTAACAAAGGCTGGATGAAAAAAAAAAAATCTCCCTGTCAGCCAGCTCCGTTTTTCCTACCTTTCCCTGGCTTTCTGTCTGTCTCCTGTCTGTCTCCTGCCTGTCTCCTGCCTGTCTCCAGCCTGTCTCTGTCTGTCCCTGTCTCCAGCCTGTCTAACTGCCTCAGCTACACAGCGTTCTGTCTGTCTGTCACGAATGCAATAGAGAAATGAGGAAAAGCAAGATGGCCGCCGTTAAATACCGCTGTGTGACGTCACCGGGCTTGCTGGCTGCTGATAGGCTGCATGTGACTGCCCCAGCTTGCACTGGCGCGGGATACATGTCCAGACATGTCCCGTCCGCCATCTTAGAATGCCTGTAATGTAAATGAATGGATGTTAAAGGAAAACTTCGAGTGATCGAATCGCGGGGAAATTCGGATTCGATCCGAATCGAATTTTTCCTGAAATTCGGATCGAATCCGGGTTCGTCCGGATCGATTCGCTCATCCCTAAACACTATCACCAGATTAATTGTAGGTCTTATGGGTGGAGTGCTCACTATGCTTCCTGACCATTAAAGAGACACTATAGTCAAGTCACCGCATTCTTATTCACATATATGGCAGACATTCATGTGACCACTAGTGCTGGGCGTACGTGTAGAAGCTCGGGTTCGGCAGTGCCCACAATGTGCGACAGATCCCCCCATCACCAAATAGAGCTCCCTATCAACCCATAGCAGACTGTGGGATAGAATCCCCCCATCACCCCATTGTAGACTGTGTGACAGAGTCCCTTATCACCCGATAGCAGACTGTGTGACGTAGCCCCCCATCACCCCATAGCAGACTGTGTAACAGATCCCCTCATCACCCCCCATAGCTGACTGTATGACAAAGCCCCCCCATCGCCCCATAGTAGACTGTGTGACAGAGCCCTCCATCATCTCATAGCAGACTGTGTGACAGAAGCCCCCCATCACCCCACAGCTGACTGTGTGACAAAGCCCCCATCACCCCACAGCTGACTGTGTGACAGAGCCCCCATCACCCCACAGCTGACTGTGTGACAGAGCCGCCCCATCACCCCATAGCAGACTGTGTGACAGAATCCCCCCATCACCCCATAGCAGACTGTGTGGCAGAATCCCCCCATCACCCCATAGCAGACTGTGTGGCAGAATCCCCCCATCACCCCATAGCAGACTGTGTGACAGAATCCCCCCCTATCACCCCATAGCAGACTGTGTGACAGAGCCCCCCATTACCCCATAGCAGACTGTGTGACAGAATCCCCCCCCCCTATCACCCCATAGCAGACTGTGTGACAGAATCCCCCCCCCATCACCCCATAGCAGACTGTGTGACAGAATCCCCCCTATCACCCCATAGCAGACTGTTTGACAGAGCCCCCATCACCCCATAGCAGACTGTGTGACAGAGCCCCCCATCACCCCATAGCAGATTGTGTGACAGAGCCCCCCATCACCCCATAGCAGATTGTGTGACAGAACCCCCCCATCGCCCCATAGCTGACTGTGACAGAGCCCCTATCACCCCATAGCTGACTGTGTGACAAAGCCCCCCATCACCATATAGCAGACTATCGCCATCGCCCCATAGCTGACTGTGTGACAGAGCTCCCCATCACCCCATAGCAGGCTGTGTGACAGAGCCCCCCATCACCCCATAGCAGACTGTGTGACAGAGCCCCCCATCACCCCCATAGCAGACTGTGTGACAGAGCCCCCCTATCACACCATAGCAGACTGTGTGACAGAGCCCCCCTATCACACCATAGCAGACTGTGTGACAGAGCCCCCCATCACCCCATAGCAGACTGTGTGACAAAGCCCCTCTATCACCCCCATAGCAGACTGTGTGACAGAGCCCCCCATCACCCCATAGCAGACTGTGTGACAGAGCTTCCCTATCACTCCCATAACAGACTGTGTGACAGAGCTCCCCTATCACTCCCATAGCAGACTGTGTGACATAGCCCCCCATCACCCCCATAGGGCTAAAAGCTGGTTGATGAACCACTATCGCTGAACTGAAGTCCATGTTTGGGGGCCCAAACTCATATATTTCTGGTGCTAGCCACAAGATTGTGTTCCCTCCAATCTGATGATGCTGAACTTCAGCAGAATGGGTTAAACCATCGTCTTTGCCTTATCCAGATGATTTGCAAGCCAGAGCGAGGAAGTCTCTGATCAGTATATCAAAGGCACCAGTTGATGTACATTGCTAGGGTAAACACATTGTTGCTAGGGAAAATAGTTTTCTTTTATAACACAGAGATGCAAGCAAATAGAAAAATAAAAAAATAACAAATAAGCTCAGCACATTGAGGACATCACTTTGGCACACAATAATGGAAACTTTAAAAAAAGACACCGGAATGGAGTTACCCTATACAAATATACAAGCTGCACATATCTACTATCTTTGACAAGTGCCAAAATTGCTCATTTAATAGGGGATATATTTAGTGTAGTTCACTTGCTCTCCCTGTAAAAACACTAAATAGTGTTGGTTTAAAAAGTTTTGCTCCTCTTTTTTCTCCTCCAATAGAGGAAATATTTCAATCATTTAGTAACGTTACAGGCCCCATGTTGTGATACTAAAAAAAAGTGCATTACTCGAATAGATAATAAAAGAGAGAAAGAAAGTCATAACTGATTAAACTAACCCAATACTCAATAGCCAAATTTGTTGCAGCCATTAGGGGGTTAAGTGCCATTAGAAAAGGAGACCCTATGACTATGTGCTTCACATTCTTGCTCTGTACACTAGGGGGTGCCCGGACAGTAAGCCTTTTCTGTACATTTAATGGGGACCTATGCACAATGCAGTAAGATTAAATGATTAAATCGCTTTAACTGTTAAGTTACTGATTTCTCAAAGCAGAACTACAAGAGGGGAAACTTTCCATTGACACCAAAACCTTCTTTTGTCTGTCCCCCAGCTACATAGAGAAAGTGCATACTGCGTCTTCCAGTCCATGATGAGACAAAGGCCGAAAGATGTCAGGTCAGCCAAAATCTGGCCACATCTTAAACCGGACCTTCAGCATCATTTAATGAAAAGCTCAGACCTTTAAAAATTAAAATATTTTACATTCTTAGTCAACTTACTTTTCTTTATTGCATGGCACGGCCTGCTTCGGTATTCATAACAGTTGGGTTATTCCGCCACAAGGTGGCGCAGTGGTACTGCAGAAAGCTGTGGCATATCCCGGCTCCCTATAAAAATGTGATTAACCATAGAGTTCCCCAGTGTTTCCTCTGCAGTGATACTGCAAAGTTAGAAGATGTCTCTGTCAGGATTGTACCAAACACCCGTCTGTCTTAAGCCAGTATCCCCCAATCTCCACCGCCACTTCTGCCTATAGACAAGCCCCCGCTTGTGGGAGACACGAGCAATGCCTCTCCCAGTCGGTTGCCCCCAGGACTTAACAGGCGCAAGGGATAGTAGCTTAAGGTGCAGTTTGGTGTTAGGCAGGGAATCCCGAATGAGGATGCCGGGTGCGAAAAGTCCGTAAATCAGGCCGAGGTCAAACCAGGAGGTCACAGGCGAGGTATCCAAGGGAGAAGACTGAGAATGGTCGAGGGTAGCCGAGGTCAATTCCAGGAGGTCACAGGCGAGGTACAGGAGGGTCAGGCAAGAGGGTGGTCAGGCAAAGCAGGAGGTCAGGGCAGGCAGCTAGCAAGAATAGTCAAGGTCCAAATCCAAATCCAAAATCTTCACAAGTACAGCAGCACACATCCAGAACCCAGAAGCTATAACGGGCACTGGGAAACTGGAACAGTGCAAATATATAGGGAAGTCTGGCCAATGGGAAACAGGGAAAAAGGAGGGAAGGAAGGTGCTTGGTGCAAACAAGGAAGTGGGATCGGTCCCAGGAGCTGGACGGCCCAGGCCAGACAGGCCGACCAGTCCCTGGGTCCGATCCCAAGAACCAGCCACAGATTGGACAATTCAAACTCGCCCCCGGCGGGCGCGCTGGGGGAAGCGCCGCCGGGAGGCATAAAGCAGACGTGCTCGCGCGCGCGCACGAGCACGTTGATGATCGGGCGCGCCCCCGCCAGGAAGGGGAAGCGCTGAGCCGGAGGGGAGAGCCGCAAGGCCGCGCAGCCGCGCGGAGCGGGCTGCGACGCGGCCACCCACGGCGTCCTGCACCGCCCGCCCCTGATCCCCGCGACGGTGCCGAGGAGCTGGCAGACCCGGGGACCGTCGGGCCGCAGCCCGGTGGGAGCCAGCCGGCAACGCGCCGCGGGACCCGGAACGGCGGTGAGGTAAGTGCCTAACATTACCCCCCCCCTGAGGAGGGGCCACTGGACCCTCCAAGCTGGGTTTTAAAGGATTCTCTCTATGAAACTTCTTTACTAAATTCTGTGCATGAACTTCTCTGGCAGGAACCCAAGATCTTTCTTCCGGACCGTACCCCTTCCAGTCAATAAGATATTGAAGAGAGTTCCGAAAGAAACGAGAATCAAGGACCCGGGCAACCTCAAACTCCTGATGCCCATCAACTACCACAGGACTAGGAGGACTATTAGGTTCATGGTTTCTTGCGGACTTAAGAAGTGAAACATGAAAGGATTTACAGATTTTCATGGAAGAGGGGAGGGCCAACCGGTATGTCACCTGATTAACTTTGTGTGTTATGGGGAATGGGCCAATAAACTTAGGTCCTAACTTAGCGGAGGGTTGGCGTAGCGCCAAGTTCTTGGTTGAAAGCCAAACCCAGTCACCCACTTTAAAGTTAGAATTAGACGATCGCTTGCGATCAGAAAATTTTTTCTGTAGACGAGCGGCCCTAGTTAGGTGTTGTTGGATTTTATTCCACTCCCCTGGCCATTTGGAAACCCATTCATCCACGGAGGGAACTCTAGAGGGTTGGTCCGAAAGAGCAGAAAACTTCAGATCCTTGCCATAAACACAGTGGAAAGGAGAAACCCCTGTGGATGAATGCGTAGCGTTGTTAAAAGCAAATTCTGCAAAAGGTAAGAAGAAGGCCCAATCAGTCTGAGAACCCGCCGTAAAACAGCGCAAGTATTGTTCCAGGGACTGGTTCGTTCTCTCGGTTTGACCATTCGATTGCGGATGAAAGGCCGAGGAAAGGGAGACAGTGAACCCCAACTTGGCACAGAAGGCCCTCCAGAACCGGGAGACAAACTGGACCCCCCTATCCGAAACAACATCCATGGGAATACCATGAATCCTAAAGACATGAGTAATGAAAAGTTGAGCAAGAGTTTGAGCTGAGGGGAGTTTCTTTAAAGGGACGAAATGGGCCATCTTGCTAAAACGGTCCACAATTACCCAAATAACCGTATGACCCTGAGACGGAGGAAGGTCAGTAACAAAATCCATGGCTAGATGTGTCCACGGGGAGGCAGGAATGGATAATGGAAGGAGTGGGCCTTCCGGTGAG
Source organism: Gastrophryne carolinensis (assembly GCA_027917425.1). Lineage (NCBI taxonomy): Eukaryota > Metazoa > Chordata > Amphibia > Anura > Microhylidae > Gastrophryne > Gastrophryne carolinensis. The sequence continues at coordinate 29,373,822 of CM051243.1, forward strand.
CTCCTCAAGGACTTACTTTGGGCACAGACTTTGCAAGCGGAGACAAACTTTTGAACGTCCTTCCTGAGAGAAGGCCACCAAACTTGACGTAACAATAAAGCTATGGTTTTTTTAATCCCTGGATGTCCGGTTGTTTTGGTATCATGAAAATGGGACAAAAACTCAGACCGGTAAGCAGAGGGCACAAACAGGGCTGACGCGGGTTTCCCAGGAGGAGCTCGGGCCTGGAACTGAGTAAGATCAGGAAGTTGGGGTTGAATGGCGGCCACCACTAGGGAGCGAGGTACGATGGGAGAAACCACCCTTTCCGGTAAGTCAGGGGGAGAGAAACTCCGAGACAGGGCGTCCGCCTTTATATTCTTAGACCCGGGTTTATACGTGATAGAAAAGTTAAACCGAGAAAAGAATAAGGACCAGCGAGCCTGTCTAGGAGTTAACCTCTTGGCGGACTGGATGTATTCCAGATTTTTATGGTCAGTAAAGACCGTAACTGGATATTGAGCCCCCTCCAACCAGTGCCTCCATTCCTGGAAGGCAAGTTTGATGGCCAGTAATTCTCTGTTGCCGATATCATAATTCTTTTCGGCCGCTGAGAATTTTTTGGAAAAGAAGGCACATGGATGGAGGCGTGCAGGTGAGCCGTGGTATTGGGACAAGACCGCTCCGACCGCTATCTCTGAAGCATCCACCTCCACAAGGAAAGGTCGCTGTTCATCGGGATGGACTAGGACGGGAGCAACGCTAAATACTCTCTTAAGATTCTCGAAGGCCTGGACAGCTTGAGCCGGCCAAACCGGGGGGTATCCGCTTTTTTTAGTCAAATTAGTTAGTGGTGTAACCAGGGTTGAGAAATTCTTAATGAACCTTCTGTAAAAATTGGCAAAACCCAAAAACCTCTGCAGGCCCTTCAGATCTCTGGGCTGCTCCCATTCTAAAACAGCCCTCACCTTAGATTGGTCCATAGACAGACCAGATTTGGAGATAATGTAACCGAGGAACGGAACCTCAGATACCTCAAATTGACATTTCTTTAATTTGACATATAAACAATTCTCCCTAAGTTTCTGCAAAACTAGGCACACATGTTTTCGATGCTCATCAAGGGATGAAGAAAAAATTAAAATGTCATCTAGGTAGACAACCATAAACCGGCCAAGATAATCTCGGAAAATTTCATTAACAAAACTTTGAAAGACCGCAGGGGCATTACACAGGCCGAAGGGCATAACCAAATATTCATAATGTCCTTCAAGGGTATTAAAGGCCGTTTTCCACTCGTCCCCCTGCCTAATTCTTATGAGGTTATAGGCCCCTCTGAGATCTAGTTTGGAGAAGACCTGCGCCCCGACCACCTGTGTAAAGAGCCCCTCAATAAGCGGTAGGGGATATTTATTTTTTACCGTGATGTTATTTAAGCCCCGGTAATCGATACAGGGGCGAAGTCCCCCATCCTTTTTCTCCACAAAAAAAAACCCTGCCCCTGCTGGGGAAGATGAAACCCTTTTTCTAAGTTCTCGGCGATATATTCCCGCATGGCAAGGGTTTCTGCTCGGGTCAAATTAAATATTCTCCCTCTGGGAGGCATCGTACCAGGGAGCAGTTCTATTGGGCAGTCCCAAGGTCTATGGGGAGGAAGTTTGTCTGCTGCCTTTTCTGAAAAAACATCAGCAAACTCCAAATATGGAGTAGGAATCCCACTAGGGAGTAAGTGTGTGACCCTGAGGGGAAATTCTAGGCAGTTCCGGAAACACTGGTGTCCCCACTTGGTAATTTGCCCCGAAACCCAATCAATTTGAGGATTATGCTCCTGCAGCCATGGCAACCCCAGAATCAAGGGGGTACCAGGCATGCTCAAAATCAGGAACCTGATAACCTCAGAATGACTGGCTCCTACTTTGATTTGCATGGGAGGTGATTGGAACCGAACTAACCCCCCGGCCACTGGAGTGCCATCAATGGCTGACACCCGGATAGGAGTAGGCAAGGTCTGTGCCATAATTCCTAGAGTCTGTGCTAGATCAGAGTCTAGGAAGTTCCCAGCTGCTCCAGAATCGAGAAGAGCCTTTAAGTTAACATATTTGGCACCAAACATAACCTGAACTGGGACAAGAACTGGAGACGATACTTGAGGAGATACCTTACAGCCTAGGAGGGCCCCCTCGAAACCCCCTAGGCTCTGAAGTTTCCCGACGGTTTCTTTGGGCAAAGTCTAACCATGTGGCCGGTCCCACCACAGTAAAGACAGAGCCCCTCGGATAGGCGTCGTCGTCTCTCGCCTTCGGTGAGCCTGGTGGCACCTAGCTGCATAGGCTCTTCAGAAGGTTGAGCGGCGGGAGCCTCAGATTTTGCAGCGGATTCAAAATGTGATCCTTTCTCCAGGCGCCTTTCCCGGAGTCGGCGATCAACGCGGATGGCCAAATGCATTAACTCATCCAGTGTTTGGGGTTCCGGGTAGTTCACCAGGGTATCTTTGATAGAGTCAGCCAGACCTAACCGGAATTGGCCACAGAGGGCAGGATTGTTCCAGCGTGAGTCAACTGCCCAACGCCGGAATTCGGAACAGTAGTCCTCGGCTGGACGGCGTCCCTGGCGGAGGGTACGTAACTTCGCGTCAGCTGAGGCCCCCTTGTCAGGATCGTCATAAAGGACCTCCATTGCAGCGAAGAAACTATCCACCGACTGGCGGATGGGGTCCTGAGCTGATAAGCTAAAGGCCCAGGACTGAGGGTCTCCATGTAACAGGGAAATAATCAAGCCCACTTTTTGTTCCTGTGAGCCCGAGGACACCGGGCGAAGCTGAAAGTATAGTTTACAAGAGTCCCGGAAATTGGCAAATTTTGCCCTATCGCCAAAAAACTTTTCAGGGAGCGGGATCTTAGGTTCCACCGTCATTGCGGCCGGAGTCCCCTGAGAAGTGGGGACCATGGGAGTTGGACGGTTCTCCTGGGCCGCAACTCGATGAGCCAGGTGCTCCACCGCCGCCGTCAGGGCCTGCACCTGCTCCAGAATTTGGTCCATTCTTCTGGCCCGTTATAATGTCAGGATTGTACCAAACACCCGTCTGTCTTAAGCCAGTATCCCCCAATCTCCACCGCCACTTCTGCCTATAGACAAGCCCCCGCTTGTGGGAGACACGAGCAATGCCTCTCCCAGTCGGTTGCCCCCAGGACTTAACAGGCGCAAGGGATAGTAGCTTAAGGTGCAGTTTGGTGTTAGGCAGGGAATCCCGAATGAGGATGCCGGGTGCGAAAAGTCCGTAAATCAGGCCGAGGTCAAACCAGGAGGTCACAGGCGAGGTATCCAAGGGAGAAGACTGAGAATGGTCGAGGGTAGCCGAGGTCAATTCCAGGAGGTCACAGGCGAGGTACAGGAGGGTCAGGCAAGAGGGTGGTCAGGCAAAGCAGGAGGTCAGGGCAGGCAGCTAGCAAGAATAGTCAAGGTCCAAATCCAAATCCAAAATCTTCACAAGTACAGCAGCACACATCCAGAACCCAGAAGCTATAACGGGCACTGGGAAACTGGAACAGTGCAAATATATAGGGAAGTCTGGCCAATGGGAAACAGGGAAAAAGGAGGGAAGGAAGGTGCTTGGTGCAAACAAGGAAGTGGGATCGGTCCCAGGAGCTGGACGGCCCAGGCCAGACAGGCCGACCAGTCCCTGGGTCCGATCCCAAGAACCAGCCACAGATTGGACAATTCAAACTCGCCCCCGGCGGGCGCGCTGGGGGAAGCGCCGCCGGGAGGCATAAAGCAGACGTGCTCGCGCGCGCGCGCGCGAGCACGTTGATGATCGGGCGCGCCCCCGCCAGGAAGGGGAAGCGCTGAGCCGGAGGGGAGAGCCGCAAGGCCGCGCAGCCGCGCGGAGCGGGCTGCGACGCGGCCACCCACGGCGTCCTGCACCGCCCGCCCCTGATCCCCGCGACGGTGCCGAGGAGCTGGCAGACCCGGGGACCGTCGGGCCGCAGCCCGGTGGGAGCCAGCCGGCAACGCGCCGCGGGACCCGGAACGGCGGTGAGGTAAGTGCCTAACAATCTTTCTCTCTTGCGCAGGTGAGCGGGGCAACCAAGCCTGCGGCCCTGTATGTCTATTTCCATCCGTTTCTGGACCCTCACTGCCTCCCAGCCTCGGCTGACAGATCGGGTGAAGGTAGAAGAGCACTGGGGTCAAGTGCTCCTGGAGCGCAGCTCCAAGCCGCAGACCCTGTAACACAAAGGGTAGCCGGCCATAGGCTTTATGGTGAGCCTAATAGGGATGCAGAGTTTCTGTCCTGGCTTCTGAGGGGGTAAGTAGTTTGGGGACTGTGTCCCCTTATTTTCCTTTTTGGGTCCCCCCGCGCCCCCCTCCCTGGCCATGGCTGTTCGCCGCTGCCTTCTCGTCTCTCTCTCTTCCCCCCCCCTCTCTGACTTCGTTGAGGGGGAGGGGGGGTGAGTGGTAGCGGCGAGTGGTGATATCTATGGTGTTTTGACTTTTTTTGTGTATTTTGCGGTGTTTTTTAGCTGCTGCGCCGCTTTGTACTGCGTTCCGTGGCTGATTTTGCTTTGTCATGGCGCCGGGCAGGTCACGTGAGCGACGTTTTTCGTGCTCTTCGGGGGGGCGGGGATGGGTGATGACACGTATCGCGTTGTTCCCCCCACGGCCTGCCCCTCGAAGTACCTCTGCCGGCGCCATTTTGGACAAGCTGCGCGTCTGGATTTTTCCACTTCCTGGCTGCACCTCTGCCTCTGCTTCCTCCGGTGGGTCGCCCTATCCAGCGGTCTGTGCCTGTGTGACCCCGCTGTGTCTTTGATCCTTGAGTCCCCCTTGGGGTTTTTCTTTATTGAATTGGGGTGTATTTGCTGCGGGATGCTCATGTGCGTTTTCACTTATGTCTTTCAAGCGGGATACCATTGGGTTGTGGTTTCTCCCGGCTCCACTCCTTCTCCCCCTCATTCCCCCTTTATTGACCTCTGGGGGCATCCCGTGGGAGGGCATCCCGGGTGGCTTCTGTCTTAAGCCTGTACCCACTGCTGGCCTATTGTGCCTGTGTTAATCACCATATGGAGGCTTGGCAGGGAGTCACATTCTGATTTGGCTCTGCGGGTGGCTAACATTGAAAAAAAAAAGCAGCTTGCCAGGAATGTTCCTAGAAGGCCTCTGGCAAGAAGAGACACCTGGACCCCAGGCCTGCTCCCCTTACTGAGATGTATGTGGGGATTGATGAGCTTGGTGACTGTCACCCCCTTGAGATGGGGGAGCTCTCCCAGGTCTCTGACTCCTCTGGGAACCAGCAGGAGGGTTGCGATAGTGACCCTGGGTCTGCGTCCGGAGAGGAATCATGGTACCCTGAGGACACTGATAATCTGCTGTCACATATTTTTGAAATTTTGCACATTGCTGCCCCTGAGGTAGCTAAGATAAAGCAGGGGGAGCTTTTTCGCCCTGGTAAACAGCGTCTAGAGTTCCCTGAGCAGGAACATTTTACCACCTTGGTGCTTAAAGAATGGAAACGTCCTAACAAGTTGCCTGCGGTGCCCAAGGGTTTGGATAAAAGGTATCCCTTTCCTGCTGATCTTGTTAAGAGGTGGTCATTTCCCCCTGAATCTTGAACGTTTAAAGGTTCATAACATGCAGTAGGTGGAGGTAGGATGATTTTTAATGTGAGCAATCTGTATGTACAGGGTGGGGAAAACATATAAGATATGCTTATTTAGGGTGAAGGTCCGGTTTAACAGTGGCCCAAATGCACCCCCTAATGATCCTCTGGGAAAGGACTGCACGTGGGAAAATATGTAAGAAAATAAATATATTAAAGCAGAATCAAATAGTACACATAGATATAAGCTAAACTTTGCCCATAATAGGACTTTAGTGAGAGCTTTTATATTAACCCCCTGACTGTCACATCAATATTGATGAAACTCTCCCAAAAATGTCATTTTTTTTGTAATTGCAGATCTGAAATCTGTGTCTCACTCCTTAATGACCCACCTTGTTTTAGCCTTAAGGATCAGTACAGTTTTTCTTCCATCTTTCTTTTTTAGATTCTACGCAGTCAAGCTAATTGAGGCCTTGCATTTTATGGGAGGGATTGTAGTTTTTCTAGTCCCCATTTTCCCCATTTCTATTGCCTAGAAGAGACAGACGGTTGGAGGAAAAGGGGTCTGCTCTGTCAGTGTTGTTTTTCCTTTTTATTTAAAAATGAATAGTATGGCTCGGTATGTTGATCAGTTTTCAAACCCAGTCATTGCATACAGTAGGGTCGATTCATGGTCGTGTGCCAACTAATTTGTGCATGTTTTTAGAGCACCAAGTCGTGCTTGGGCTTCCGCCTTATTCAAGGTGGGCAAAATGGGATGCGCCTATTTTTGCGTGCTAATTTGCATATGTGTGCACACCAAAGCACAAACCTGCGCCTCAAAACTCTGGAAGCGTATATTTGGTGCTGTAAACTATCTCCAGTGCCGGTTTATGGAATATTTAGAGGGCAGATGTGCGCAAATGTGGCAATTTGAAGAGTGAATTTCCTTCAGCAAATAGGTGGAGAAGTCTGCCGATTCCAATGAGTAACTGGCTTATTTCATTCCAAAAACACATGCCGGCAGCATCCAGCATGTTTTTTTTAACAATGAAAGTGTTAGCTACATGTTCTTTTAGGGATTGACTGTCTTTATATGGAAAAAAAAGTATGTGACCGGTGTCAGTGTGACATCTTCTTACCTACATGAGTAGCATAGAAAAATGTGGACATTTGTTCCTCAAAAGCCTGTAAATAGGCCACACCTCTAAACCCTTGACAAGTCAAAGGTTAAAAAATAAATATCAGTAGCTTACCTTTCATTGAGTGGCTACAGCACTCTGCTTTCTCCTCTGTCCATCTCCTTAGTGAGAAAAATCTCTTCCTCATTCAGATTTCAGTCCCCAGTCCGCTGACCTGGTCCATCAATCAACCTAGAGTGAACCGAGAACGGAAACATCTCCCACTCCCTGCCCAGACATCCTGATTGGCTGCTTCTCTCTGCAGCTCTGAAACCCCGCCCTCCTCCCTCCTCTCTCCTCTCACAGTGTGCTTACATCATATCGTTGTAGCCACACCCACTGTTTCTCCTCATTTTTTCTATGAATCTACCATTGCTCTAATACTTTTAAAGATAAGTTAGGAACTACAGGGTCTTTTTGAAAACAGATTGAAGTTTAGGACAGTGCAACGTGTAGCCCAAGACAGTGGCACAACAATCCTTTTAGTATCTGTCTTCAGTATAACTTTAGGCTTTCCCACTTTGAGGCATCCAAAAATGGTCAGTTTAGTCTTAAAGTGGACCAAAACCCAGGATTTTGCTATCCCAGGGTTTGGTCCTTGCCTCCGGGGCACTCTGATGTGGGATTCCCTGCTGTGTGAAACCCCCCAGGTCTCCCACTTTAGCTTACCTTTTCCCAGTCCCATGGCACATGTCTGTCCAATCAGCAAGCTCGACTGCGCGGATGCAATCTTGGCTAAGCAGTTTAGCTGACCGGCGCCATGCGTACCTGAGCGCCGGCAGCCACATCCCTGCATGCCACCGTTGGCCATTGACAAATGCCCGGGAGCGCGTCCTGCTAAAGGGATATCTCACACATACACAGGTGAGTGTACTGGGCGACCTGGGGGTGTCATACATCTGGGCATCCCAAATCTGGATGCCCTGGAGGGGGTCAAGTAACCCTGGATATTATAGATTTTAGGGCATTGGGCCATGAGTTTTGGTCCACTTTATTGGTAAATCTGGATATCTATGGGGGGATAAATGCCACAAGGAGATGTGGAACCTTTGGGCCCAGACATTTCAATTGATGGGGTTTCAGACATTTCTATTAGCAGTTTTATGTATAGATGCCTAAAAGCATTGGGTACAATTGTTGAGGACTTCTGATGATGGGGCCAGCTCTAGGTCACCCTTATGGCCTGTATAGCGCAGTATATATCTCCATCTGGCAATGCAGTGTTGTAAGGCTTCTAGTGCACTCCCATAATCACTAGATGTTTGGTTCCAAGTCATTTATCCACCTTTGTTCAATTACTATAGCGGTCAATATTAATTGATCAACACTAATTCACGCTAAGTAAATCTTTTTCTATCAATGCTGATAATTTATTTTGTAATCTAAAGCCGGCTTCCCTTCCCCAGGGGAAAAGACATTTATCCTGGAATTGAGTGCATGTAATATGGCCACTTAATAACCTCCTTCTAGAGGACTGGGAAGGAAAGATTGTGGTGCCTCTAAAGCATTGGACACTGTATGGAAATGCAGCAGCCATAGCCAATAACCGGTAACAAGTAAGCAGGACATTGGAGAGGTCACCTGTGATTTAGGCACCATTGTTCCTCAATATGTATCTGTATTCTATATACTGATACACTGTCTGTCTGTCCTCCACTGCTGCAGCTCACACACTGTACTGGAGGGAGCAAGAGCCTGCATATGGATTTATGACATATAGAAACATTGCAAACCATGGCTGCAAAAGAATCTCTGAGACAGATACTTTTTTAGCAGCTAATTTGCAGAGGATAATATTTTTTTTAATTTTTAATGCATAGATGGCCATTGTATGCTTGCACACACATAGGAATTGGTTCCTTGCTCAAGAGCACTTCAGTCATGTCCCAGGACCAGGATTCGAACCTATCAACTCTCCGGTGGCAAGTCTGCTCCCTTACCTCTAGGCCACAACTGCCCCACAAGACTAACGTTCTGTACCATAAGTAGCCTTATTGTTTCCAGTTAGGCACAGCAACACCTTTCCAGGGAAACTACAGTATGCTGCAAAAAATGTAACAGTTACAGATGCCCTTCACTCTGAATAAGAGTCTGTCTCATATGTTCCCCCACCCTATACATACAGATTGCTCACATTAAAAACCATCCTACCTGCATCTACTGCATGTTATGAGCCTTTAAACATCCAAGATGGCGGCTCATGGAACATCAGGCAGCCTGCAAAGTGTCTTCTGACTGTGCTGCTCTGCATTCTGGGATTGCTGACCTTTTCCTGACCTCAGCTCTGCTCTGTCTGAGCAAAGCACAGCTATAACCCGCCCCCTGTACTTTATCCCACTCTCCTCTCCTCAGTAAGTGTGATGCTTCTGAGTCAAGATGGCGGCGCCCGTATCCTAAAGTCCTGAACAGAGTTGCAGCCCAGTGGGGGGAAAGAATAATATGTAAGTGACTAAAAACTTAAAATATATTAATTTTAGATACTGGGAAATTGTTTCTTAAGGGTTTGGGCTTTTCAATAAATCATGGTGAAGGTCCGGTTTAAAGTGAAGCAAAAGCTGCTAGCTTTTCCCCCTGGCATCCAAAACCGGGATGACCTGCTATTTGAACTCCCAGGTTTACCCAAAAAGCTTGCCTTTACTGGAGCTCCCACAGCACTGTTGCTGCCCATGCCCGCACCCCCTGCGTCCATTTAGATGAGGCGCGCTCCCACGCCCAGCCATTCAGACAGTGTTTGTAGGAGCTCTCTGCTCTGAGCAGAGAAATGAGGTAATGAGTCAAATGAGGTAATGAGTCATTACCACTGATGGCTTTCTACTTCTGGCTAGAAAAAAAAGGGAGGATTGCACTAAGATTATCAAGCGAAAGTCCACTTTTAATGGTATATATAGATAAAGTCTATATTTATTGTGCCAAAAAGAGGTCCCGAAGGTGCTGAGCTGTTCTAGTATTTTTTTTTATTTTGTGTTTTGTTAGCAAATTTGTGTTTTATGGAAGCAGTTTTTACTTTTACAGATCTGTTGCTATTGGAAACTATACCACTATGGCCACTGCTGAGGTGGGAAGCTCATTCACACCTACACACACCCAGCAGCAAGGTTCTCCCTTATCTCTTGGTGTACAGATTTGCCAATAGCAACAGACAGCACAAGGAACACATTTGCTAACATAAGAAAAAAAAAAAAAACTCAGGACATAATCTTGTCACAAAAAGTATACACTTTAAAAAATTCGATTGAAAGTGGACTTTTCAATTTTGACTGTGGAACTGGGTTTTCCAGAAGCAGGGCTGTCAGTTGTGTAGCAGGATTGGTACTCCCCAGGAGCATAGCATATGCATGTTTAAGCCCTCTCAAATAGCTTAGATCACTGATTGCCAGAGGGTGGCTTTAGGGGAGAAATTTTACTAAGCTTTGAGTTTTTGACTGTAGGTCCAATTTAAAGGATGGCCAAGCCCAGTGCACTTTCTGGCATGTTTTTTTCCAATTAAAAAAAGCCTTGTGGAAGATTAATAATATTTGTAATTTTTTTCTATTTTTATTTTTAGTGAATGCCCACCGTTCCTCCGAGATAACCAGACAGGCGCTCTAGACATAAGGACCACTATAACCGTTACTTGGAAGCCATGATAGTGGGCTTCCAGCTATAGGGAATAACTTGGCTTCTGGCTTGATCTGGCTTTATAATAGCAGGGAGTTGGTCTCCAACGCTCCACTGCTGCTTCTTTACCATTTGATTTTCACAGGTACTCTGTGACCCTCAGCAAAAGGAGCCACAACAAGGTTTAGAAGTCTCCTCTTGAGCATGTAATTTCTTTGACAGACAGAGTTGAAGGAAGGGGACCTGCTGAGAAGAGGTGGAGAAGCGGAGGTGGAGCTGTGGAGACTCAGACCTTGCAATGAAGCACATAAAATTCTGGGCCAAGCATCAAGATCAAGGAATTGGATAACAAATAATTAGCTAGACCTTGTATTAAATTTTTAAATATTATTAAAGTGGTAAAAATGGAGGGCAGGGGGTTACATATTTATCAATACTTGTTTGTTAGTATGATAACCCCTTATACCATTTCTGTGGATGGCACAGGATTTTACCAGCACCTGGCCTGCCCCTGACCAGCCAGTAGTATCTCTGCCACTTCCTCGCCAGTAAACCAGTGTTTTCCAAGGCTGAGGCTAGATCATTAGGAGGAGGGCATGGGCTGGGGTTGCATGGGTAAGGGGGTAGAGTGGGGAAGGGGATGGGAGGCTGGGGGCAGGCAGGGATTGGATTTGGAGTGTTAGTAAAGGTAGCAGCCCAGACTACCCCAAAGCAGTGTGACACACCAGGCATTTGCCTGGGTCTCCCTTTGGCCAATCCGACACTGCTTGCCAATACTATTTACCGACCACTGACACCCCTGCTGCACTGGACAACCAGTGCTGAGGCTCTAGGGGTGTCCATTGGGCACAGCACTGTCTAAAGCACACATGCTCAACCTGCACCCCAGTGGCCACATGTTGCCCTCAGGGCCATTTGGCATGGCCCTTGACCTGCTGTGGAGAAAGTGGGAGGGGTATATAGAACTGATGTGTAAAGGTAGTTAAAAAGAGGCACACAAGGATGGGAGGACAGAGAGTAGTAAAGAAAAGAAGCATTGGCAAATAGAGATGACAAGGGAGACTTGGAGGAACACAGTGACATATTGATTGTAGAACATTGCCTCGGGTAAAATCTTTGGCACAGTGATTATTATTATTATTATTATTATTATTAATAATAATAATAACTGTATGCTTAGAATTGGTGGGAACTTATAGATGGACTGAGTACTGGGAACATGGTTAAGATATGGGACTGATGGGGACAGACTATAAATAAGTATCCCATATATTCAGAGAGGTAAGCCAGTCGACATGTATATTACTGGCATGTGGGGATTGTTACATATGAATGTAGGAGAGTGGTGGAAGGACATACGAATAAAGTTTGTAGAGACAGGGGTATCCTGATTGCTGTAAAAAATCTTCATTGCGATATTCCAAATGTTATTCCAAAATCTATTTATTGTGGCCCACGATTAGGTCCCAGATCATTTAAGTGGTCCATGCCCATCAAAAGGTTGAGCACCTCTGGTCTACAGTAAAGGCTGTTTGTTTAGCTTCTGAGCCATGGGGCTGCTGTTACTGAAATTAGCACCCCATGCTTTTCTAATTTATGTCACCAAAACAAATAACGTCCCTAGGATTTGAAGGAAAATAAGAAAAATTCTAAACCAAATTTTGTACTAAGTCACCCCATTACAGGCATTGTGGCATTCCCCCCATCCCATTCCCCATGGGCAGTGTGGCATTCCCCATCCCATTCCCTATGGGCAGTGTGGCATTTCCTCTCCCATTCCCCATGATCAGTGTGGCATTCCCCCTCCCATTCCCCATGGGCAGTGTGGTATTCCCCCTCCCATTCCCCATGATCAGTGTGGAATTCCCCCACCCATTCCCATGGGCAGTGTGGCATTCTCCCCATCCCATTTCCTATAGGCAGTGTGGAATTCCCCCTCCCATTCCCTATAGGCGGTGTGGCATTTTCCCCATCTTATAGGCAGTGTGGCATTCCCCCCTCCCATTCCCACAGGCAGTGTGGGACCATACAGTCCATCTAGTCTGCCCTTATGTAACTGTATGTTTTCTTTATCTTAGGATAGATGTGTGCTTATCCCAGGCATGTTTAAATTCAGTGACTGTTGATTTTCCCCTTATTTAGTGTGGCTATCCCCTCTCCCATTTCCCATAGGCAGTGTGGCATTCTCCCCATCCCATTTCCTATAGGCAGTGTGGCATTCTCCCCTCCCATTTCCATAAGCAGTGTGCCCCCCCCATTCCCATAGGCAGTGTGGCATCCCCCCTCCTATTCCCACAGGCAGTGTGGGACCATACAGTCCATCTAGTCTGCCCTTATGTAACTGTATGTTTTCTTTATCTTAGGATAGATGTGTGCTTATCCCAGGCATGTTTAAATTCAGTGACTGTTGATTGTCCCCCATCCCCTTATTTAGTGTGGCTATCCCCTCTCCCATTTCCCATAGGCAGTGTGGCATTCTCCCCTCCCATTTCCATAAGCAGTGTGGCACCCCCCATTCCCATAGGCATTATGGCATTCCCCCCATCCCCTTATTCAGTGTGGCGTTTCCCCCCCCCCCATTCCCCATAGGCAATATGGCATTCCCCCTCCCATTCCCTTATTCAGTGTGGAATTCCCCCCTCCCACTCCCATAGGCAATGTGGCAAAATCACCCCAACCCCCCCAAGAAAAAAGGTATACTTACATGAACACTGTCCCCGCTCTGCCACTCGGGTGTCAGAGCGGCACGCCTAGGAGTCAGTGGCAGCGCCAGAAGCCAGAGTGGGGACAGCGGACAGCATTCACTTCCCGTCTGCCCACTGCTTTCTGTTTTTTTTTTCTTTTTACGTTCGCCCAATAAGATGCAGTGACATTTTTGAGGAAAAACCATGCGTCATATAGGGCGAAAAATTCAGTAAGCCTAGATTAACAAACAAAACAAAAACATGTCCAAAACATGGCACAAATTCAGCACGTAATAGGTGAAAAAGCAGCCATAGAACACCTCTTTCTGTTCACATACATCCCTGTTGACGTGGAGTTATGTTATTTGTACATGAGATTGCTTTTTGAATCTATGAAAACCTTTGACTACACATGTATCTGCCAGCTTTATATATTTTCCCCATCTTACAGAATTCTTGATATCATTTTTAGGGAAAGCCTCTGTATATTATTAGTTGATGGGGGTGGGGTGCATTTAAAGCTACAGTAGTGTAACAAGATTAATAATGAAAAAGAGAAAGTCATGCAGTAAAAGTCAGAGTGAAAAATCTTAACTTCCTCTTCAGAAAAAGTGCTAATTAGAAATATTCAATCTGCAGGCACTACATCAAGTAAACAGCGAGCGTAATGGGCAATAAAGCGAGCCATGTATGGCCGCTCATGCTCCGTACCCTGACATCTAATCATTGAGAAGCTTATTGAGCATGAAGTGTTCTCTGGCTCAGCTAAAGTATCCGATCACCTTGCAGATACGACGACGCTATGGACATGGCTGTGTCAACCCTGACCCCTGTGCGCCTTATTGGAAATACCACCAGTTCTGACTGTTTCCTGGAGGGCTGCGGGTGAGAGAGGATGTACAGGAAGTGATAGGATCTGCAACTCCCTTAATGAAGCATTTCCTGTTTGTATTGGGGTCTTTACTGTGGCCATCTGTCAACATGAAAAATTTGGACATTCCAATGTCCAGGAAGAAATAAATGCTGCACTGATTTAACACATTCAAGTATAGAGAAGATCTAGCCACCAAATACAAGGCCTACAAAACTATTCTTTATAACATTGTTGTTTTTAATACAATAACATGCTACAGGATACAAACAATGCCATAACGTCTAAAGATGGTAAAAATATATTGCGAGGTCTAACTGTAGAAATAAATAAATTCATTAATAAATAAATGAAACACTGGCAATCAGGGATCGCCGGACACCCCTCTTTCATAAGCCAACAATCCCCAATCTCCACTGCCTCTTGTGCCGATAGACAAGCCCCCGCTTGCTGGAGGCACGGGTTATGCCTCTCCAGACTCGGTTGCCCCCTGGACTTACTGGCGCAAAGATTGCTGGCTTATGGTGAAGACAGGTGAACAGCAGGGTATCCCAAATCGGAAGTTCAAGCGGGCAGAGTCCGAAACGTCGAGTCCAGCAGGTTTAGGCAAGAATGGTCGAGACGGGCAGGGGTCAAAGCCGGGTGGTCACAGGGCACGGTATCCAAGGGGTTTGACGGAGAATGGTCGAGACAGGCAGGGGTCAAAGCCGGGTGGTCACCAAAGCGCGGTATCAAAGAGGTAAAGCAGAGACGAGGTCAGACAGGCAGATGGTCGGTGCGGGCAGCGGACAGGAGTGGTCAAAGACGGAGCCGGATCAAAACACACTAAACGCAATTCCAGCAGCACACCCAAGCTAATAATGGCTATAACGGGCACTGGTGGATCGGGCAGGAATGTATTTAAAGGGGAACTGGCCAATGGGAAGGGGAATGTGGTGATTATTGTAACTGTGAGGGTGATTGGTGCAAACTACAACCTGGTTCCCTATTGGACCAGCCCCAGGGACTAGACCGCCCTGGCCAGTCAGGCTGTCCAGTCCCTGGGTTCATCCCCACCCAGGCTTAGGACCTAACTGGTCCATTTAAACTTGCCCCGGAGAATGCGCTGGGAGCAGCGCCGCCGGGGGGCATATAGAGAACATGCTCGCGCGCGCGAGCACGTGACTGGCCGGGCGTGCTCCCCGAGAGGAGAGCAGACGCCGCGCCAGCTGAAGAGGCGGGGGAGCCGCCAGCAGCAGTGCAGGGGACCACCGTGATGCCGCCGACCCCAGCCGCCGGTGCCGCGGGACAGGGCCACGGAAGCAGGTAAGGACCTTACACTGGCAATCAGTAGGCAATCAGTACAAATAACCAAATCCAGTCAGAGGGGTGAAACAGCTAATGATTTTACGCCCCCATGTCCTCATTGGACATTGGAAATTGTAACCAACAACTTGAGTTAAAAGCATGGCCGGCCTTTGAGGTGGGCGATCCATGCGACGGAATGGGGCGCCATCCCAATCTCTCTGTAATGGGGCGCCAGGAGGCACCTTTTAGACACCCCTTTACAGAGAAAGTTTTTAACTTGCTCAGCAGGTTCTTTACATTTGCTCCTTACATCTCTCTATGGCACATTGACCCTTATTTATGTATTTATTTCGCTTTTGTCTCCTTTTTCCTTCTAGTTGCCATACTTCTAGTTGTCCTATTTTATTTTTCCTTTGTTGGACCGCCTACCTAGTCCTTTTATTTCTAAGCCCTCCATTCCTCTCTCTCCATCTTTTCTGTTTTCTCTGTCACTTCACATTCCCTTTCCACTTTCCATCTCACCTTCATTTTCTCAGATTTGTCTCATTTTCACTTTTGCCCCTTCTTCTATTTTCCACAATCCCTTGTTTTCTATAGTTGCTCCTATTTCATGGGGACAATTCAGTCAGGTTAAAATTCTCACCAGGTGAAAATGTACACTTGGGCCCTTATTTATGAAGGAATAGCGACAGGTAGCGACTGGTGAGCGGCCGGTAATGACGGGCCCCGCCACGAGAACGCCGGCTCCCCACCACAATCACACATTTATCAAGCCAATCCTGCTTAGCGACTGAGATAGCGCCATATAGCCACTCATTCATCATTATTCCAGCCTCAGCCCACAACGCCAGCGTCCCGACCTTGAACAGCGACAGGTATGACCTCTCGCTACCTGGCGCTCTCCAATGCATTTCAATGGAACAATCTTTAAATATTAATAATTAATTGTTATTAATTGTTTTTTGCTTTTTTTTAAATGTGAAAAATTCTGTGACCACTTCTGCCATTTTAGTTAATTTTTTTAAGGGAAAGGGTTGTTTGGGGGTTAAAAAACTACTTTTAACCCATCGCCGCCAGCGCTCTGGGGTTTAAACATGCATTTTACAGCGCGAGAATTTTTTGAGCGTGATTTTTTAATGAATATGGTGGGAGCCGGTCGCTAGGGCCAGTCGCTATCATGCGCTCCCATACAGCGCCACGCCGACTGAGTCGCTATCAACTACCGAACAACGGGCAAGCACAGCGACTACTAGCGGGCGCTCTGAAAATGCCGCTACAGTCGCTCAACTGTCGCTACCTGCCGCTATTAATGAATCGGCCTCCCCGTTGTTGAATCAGTCCCAAGGTATACAATGAAAGTGAATGACAGTTCTGTCTCCTAAAAAGAGAGTGAGAATTCTAACCTGGCTCTGAATCGACCCCCTTGTTTTCACAATCCCTCTATCTCACATCAGATTCCTTCCCCACAGTTGCTTCTTTTTTTCTTTTCCATCTTTCCTCCTTCTGATTCTCCCATTCTCATTTTCAAACTCCCTTCTTCTTCTCTTTGCATAGTTGCTTCTCTTCTTTTCCATGTTCACTTCATTTCACTCTCATTTTCACATTCTCTTCTCTTTTCCACATTCCCTCCATCTCACTATAATGTTCACATTCTCTTCTTGTATTTTCTATATTTGCTCCTTTTTTTGTTTCACCATACCTCCATCCCTGTAATCTTAACATCCTTCTTCTTCCCCACAGTTGCTTCTTCTTTCTAACACTATCATATTTATTGTTAGGGCGAGCGCTGCACACCCATCTAGCAGCACTTCACTTACCTCCATGGCTGCATCCAGCCGTCATCCATTTTGCAGCACTTCCCTCATGGCTGTTCCCAGCTGTCTCCCTTCCCCCCATGCTTCCTTCTCACATGCTCAGGTGTGCGCACGTCTCCGTCCACTAGAGGGCGAGCGCACTGGATTCCTGAGATTTAAAGGGCCTGTACAGCACTGATTGGTGTCTGGTCATCCAATCCTGCATCATCTTCCCCTATTTAAAGAGGCACTTCCTTCCTTCAGGGCCGGATCTTGGTCTCTCCATGCTTGTTGAAAGTCAGACATTCTTGGATTGCTCACCCGTGTACCGACCTCTGCCTGTCCCCGACTCTGAACCTCTGCTGCCAGCCCCGACCTCTGCCTGTACTTACTACGCCTTTTGCCTGCCACTTGTGTACCTCGCTGAACCTCGGCTGACTGTGGGACTGGGCCGCTGTTGGGGGGTAGCGACCTGGGGGTCACTCGCTGCACAAGACCAACCTGCCTTGCGGTGGGCTCTGGTGAATACCGGTGGCCCCTTAGACTCCGCTCCCCTGACCCGGTACCCGCCATCGGTCCCACAGTTAAAGCCGATCCACACCCGAGTCCGCTCCACCCGGTCCGTGACATTTATGTTCTGTTCCCTTTTTCACAATTGCTCCTTATGATCTAATTTTCACATGCTTTTGGTCTCTTTTCCACAGTTTCTCTCCCTTCTCTCTTCTCCCAATAGCTCACACTCATATTTCTTCACTTTTCCACATTTGGCCCTTCTTCCTATTGCTACATTCCCTCCATCTCACTCTCATTTTCACCTTCACCTTATTGTCTTTGCCACATCTGTCCCTTTTTTCATTTCCACAGTCCCTCCTTCTCACTCTCATGTTTATGTACCATTCTTCTCTCATTCCATTCATCTTACTATCATTTTCACATTCCCATCTTCTCTTTTCCACATTTGCCCCTTATTCCCATTTCCACACCCTCCATCTCACACTCATTTTCACTTTTTTTTCCTCTTCATCACGACAGCCGGTTATTCATTTCTTTTCCACATTCCCTCTATCTCACTTTTAATTTCACATTCACCTTCTTGCCTTTTTCACATGTACTTCTTTTTCTTTTTCCACATTTACTCCTTCTCATTTATGTTTATGTCTCCTTCTTCTCTTTTCCACATTCCCTCGATCTTTCTATCATTTTCACATTCTCTGCTTCTCTTTTCCTCATTTTCCCCTTATTCTCATTTCCAAATTCCCTCAATCTAACACGCTTGTTCACTTTTCCTCTTTTTCTTCACAGCTGGTTATTCATTTATTTTCCACATTCCACTTTTGTTTCCTCTTTTTTTTTTTCTTGCTCCATTTTCTTTCTCTGTCTCCGTTATGCTTTGTTGACGGGCAGGCTGATTCCTTACTAGCGCCAGGTACCGACAAATGAGTGTCTGTAGCGAGGCATTGAGAGTGACCGCTAGTAGTCGCTGTGCTAAGCCATGGTTCGCTATTTCAGAGCACCTCAGTCGCTGGCCAGCATTGATGAATATATTGTGTGAGTCGCTCTAACACCTGTACAGCGCTGTATGGGAACGAACGGTAGCGCCAGCTTAGTGCGACCAACTCACACCATATTTATCAAAAAAATAGCCCCACACAGCGCCAGCGCTCAAAATTGGGTAGTTGTAGCCCATAGCGCCAGAAGCTGTGTGACTAAAGGCTGTTTTTGAACATGTATCCACTAGTAACAAAGCGAAAACACATGGAATGACATTGTTATTACATTGTAACATGAACACTTTAATTCCAGATATGTAAGGACTATTCTGCATACAAATATTATAAATCAAAACATTTTTCAAAAATGTCATTTTCTAGGCCAGGATACATGTCAGAAAGATTTGAGTTTAAAAAAAAAAAATGGGATCAGGAAAGGGATTATAAGGATCGTCCATTGAAATGTATGGGAAAGCGCCAGGTAGCGACAGGTAATACGTGGCGCTCTGCAAGCCTGAACGCCGGCGCTGTACGCTGAGCCTGAGATAATGATGAATCGTACGCTACATGGTGTCGTTCCATTCGCTCACCAGAATCGGCTTCATAAATGTGGAATTGTGTCCCATGCCCGGCGTTTACCTGCCGCTACCTGACACTTACAAGGCACTACCTGGCTCTATCCCTTATAAAAATGAATAAAGCCCTTAGCTTCTGATCTTACCAACTTTTGGTGCAATCAAATCTTTATGGTTTAGATTTATTTAGACCAGAAATATGCAACAATGTGGAGCAGCTGACCAGCCAATCAGATGTCTGCTTTCTGTTCACATTTAACATATTGAAAATCGAATGATCTGCCAGAATCAAATATATATGTAAGACTTGATCTTAGCTGCATCAACCTGGCGGAAATAGAGCAGGGAGGGAATCTCCTTCAGCGTCATGAAATAACCTAACCTCACCTCTTCCTCTCCAACTTCCTCAGCCATTGCAGCTGGGAGTAAAGGGAAGGAAAAGAGTGCATGTCCTATGCCTCTCCTCTCATTACTCACTCCATTACCATTGCCGACTTCCCTGTCCCCAGCACACATCTGTCACAGAGCACATATAGAGCTATGCACGTGCCACTATAATATAGTGCATTTCTGCTTTCTTCAGGCCTAACTAAAGCTCTTATACACATCGGAAATAATTAATTCATGTTTTATTGAAACAATACATTGAAATAGAGTCTTCCACATATATGTCACCATCATAACATTGCCTTGTCTACTTAGTAAAACTTGGGCCCATATTTAACAAGGGATAGCGCCAGGTAGCGACTGGTGAGCGAACGGTAATGACGGTCACCGCCACGAGAACGCCGGCTCCCCACCACAATCACACATTTTTCAAGCTGATCCTGCTTAGCGACTGAGAGAGCGCCAGATAGCGAATCATTCATCATTATTCCAGCCTCACCCCACAGCGCCAGCGAGCGACCTTGAACAGCGACAGGTATGACCTCTCGCTACCTGGCGCTCTCCAATGCATTTCAATGGAGCAATCTTTAAATATTCATAATTAATTGTTATTAATGTTTTTTTTTTTTAAATGTCAAAAATTCTGTGACCACTTCTGCCATGTTAGATATTTTTTTATGGTTAAAAAAAAAAAAAATGTGTGCAGAATTGATATTACAGGTCTGATATTAATGTATTCATATTACAAAATGTTTTTAAAAACTTGTTTTTTTTTGTTTCCAAAAATATGGTTGTTTGGGGGTTAAAAAACTACTTTTAACCCATCGCCGCCAGCGCTCTGGGGTTTAAACAAGCATTTCACAGCGCGAGAATTTTTTGAGCGTGATTTGTTAATGAATATGGTGGGAGCCGTTCGCTATGGCCATTCGCTATCATGCGCTCCCATACAGCGCGGAACCTGTCAAATAGCGAATCATCACCCCGTATTTAACATTACTGCACACCGACTGAGTCGCTATCAACAACCGAACAACGGCCAAGCACAGCGACTACTAGCGGGCGCTGTGAAAATACCGCTACAGTCGCTCAACTGTCGCTACCTGGCGCTATTAATAAATCAGCCTCCCCGAGATGTTCTGAATCGGGACACACAACCTGCACTGCCGTCTATTCAACCTCTGCCCACCTCGCCTCCGCCTACTTTACTTCAAGTTCTCGCACCTCACCCTTGCTCACCTCCTCCCTCCTCACCTACTCCTGCCTCACCTCTTCTATTTCTGCCTCACCTCTGCTTATTTCTTTCTACCTCATTATTGCTGCCTTATCTTAGTCCACCTCACCTCTGCCAGGGGCGGACTGGTCATAGGGAGAGACCTGGGACAATGCTCTGTGGGCCGCACTGCTTTGGGGCCAGTTAGGCTGCTGCTTTTAACACCCACATTCAATCCCTGCCACCCAGTGATTTTTTGGGGCCAAAAATCAGCCCAGGATCTTACCAGCACCTGGCCTGCCCATGACCAGTCAGTGGCATCTCTGCTGCTTCCTGGCCAATCAATCAGTGTGTTCCAAGGCTGAAGCGAAATGATTAGGGGGAGGACATGGGCTGTAGTTGCTTGGGTGAGGGGATAGAGTGGAGAAAGGGGATGGGAGGCTGGGATTGGATGGGAGTGTTAGCAAAGGTAGCAGCCCAAACTGCCCTAAAGCAGTGCAGCCCACCGGGCATTTGCCAGGGTCTCCCTATGGCCAGTTCACCTCTGCTGCCACCTTAGTTTACCTCTCAGCAACCTGTCCCCAGCCCCACTGTACCCACAATCCAAGGAACCACAGTCCCCAATGCTATAGCCTCGGCACCATGGTCGGGGGGGCCTCGGCAAGGATGCCTTGGGCCAGCCAGGGTCTGGTAAAATTCAATACCCTGAGTTTAACAGTGGAACTCTAGAGCGAACCCACTGTGAATTCCACACAATTGGCTGCACACAAAATTATAAAAATCCAATCAATGTATTAAATGCTGATGTCTATACGCTACATAAAGCATACAAAACACACAACAAACAATAAGACAATATTAAAAACAAGCAACAGAGTGGGGAGGAAACCCGGGGCAAATTAATATGAGTATTAGATAAATTAATGATAGCCAAAAACCATTAATAAAGATCAATGCATGTTGTACTGACAAGCGCAGATGAAAGTGCTAGTGCTATCAGTTAATAGATATGATAGTGTGGGCATACAATCACAGCCCAATTAATAGCAGCAAAAAATATTAGAGAAGACAATAATGTGCACTGGTAACCTTGTGCAATGAAAAGGGTGAAAAGTGCAATGTGCTAAAGTGCCAAACAGAAAATGGAGGGTCCTTTAAGAGACCCAGGTGCAGAGAGACAAAGTGTGAAATGTGGGTGTCTACACCCTGGCGAAGTGGTTGGCGGACCACGCAACGTGTCGGTGAGGTAAGTGGGGGGGAAGTGGGCTTTATCTATAACATTTACTATTGACTGCTCATTGCAATTGAATACTGACAAATGCACATTTGGCACTTTGAGGCCGATTCATTAATAGCGCCAGGTAGCGACAGATGAGCGACTGTAGCAGTATTTTCACAGCGCCCGCTAGTAGTCGCTGTGCTTGGCCGGTTTTCGGTTGTTGACAGCGACTCAGTCGGTGTGCAGTAATGTTGAATATTGGGTGAGGAGTCGCTATTTGACAGGTTCCGCGCTGTATGGGAGCGCATGATAGCGAATGGCCATAGCGACCGGCTCCCACCATATTCATTAACAAATCACGCTCAAAAAATTCTCGCGCTGTAAAATGCATGTTTAAACCCCAGAGCGCTGGCGGCGATGGGTTAAAAGTCGTTTTTTAACCCCCAAACAACCATATTTTTGGAAACCAAAGAAAACAAGTTTCTAAAAACATTTTGTAATATGAATACATTAATATCAGACCTGTAATATCAATTCTGCACCAATTTTTTTTTTTTTTTTTTTACCTTAAAAAAAATATCTAACATGGCAGAAGTGGTCACATTTAAAAAAAAAAAAAAAAAAATTATTAACAATTAATTATGAATATTTTAAGATTGTTCCATTGAAATGCATTGGAGAGCGTCAGGTAGTGAGAGGTCACACCAGTCGCTGTTCAAGGGCGGACGCTGGCGCTGTGGGCTGAGGATGGAATAATGATGAATAAGTGGTTATCTGGCGCTATCTCAGTCGCTAAGCAGGATTGCCTTGATAAATGTGTGATTGTGATCTCGTGGCGGTGCCCGTCATTACCAGTCGCTCACCAGTCGCTACCTGGCGCTATCCCTTGTTAAATAAGGGCCTTTGTCTCTCTGCACCTGGGTCTCTTAAAGGACCCTCCATTTTCTGTTTGGCACTTTAGCACATTGCACTTTTCACTTTTCACCCTTTTCATTGCACAAGGTTACCAGTGCACATTATTGTGTTCTCTAATATTTTTTGCTGCTATTAATTGGGCTGTGATTGTATGCCCACACTATCATATCTATTAACTTCTACTGATAGCACTAGCACTTTCATCTGCGCTTGTCAGTACAACATGCATTGATCATCATTAATGGTTTTTGGCTATCATTAATTTATCTAATACTCATATTAATTAGCCCAGGGTTTCCTCCCCACTCTGTTGCTTGTTTTTAATATTGTCTTATTGTTTGTTGTTTGTTTTGTATGCTTTATGTAGTGTATAGACATCAGTACCGTATTTGCCGGCGTATAAGACGACCCCCCAACATTTCCACTCAAAATATAGAGTTTGTTGTGTGCCCGTAACTTAATTATAGATGATTGGGGGGGGCGAGCGAGCGGCGCTGCTGGTGGAGGAGCCCCAAATTGCTGCAAATACGGCCCTGGTCACCTGTGCACCCGGCGTATAAGACGACCCCCCCACTTGGAAGCATGTTTTTCAGGGGCAGAAAGTCGTCTGATACGCCGGCAAATACGGTATTTAATAAATTAATTGGATTTTTATCATTTTGTGTGCGGCCAATTGTGTGGGATTCACAGTGGGTTACCCTGTTAAACTCAGGGTATGGTAGTGCATTTCCCCCTTAGGCCTGCACCATTTATTATATTCTTTATAGTTCTGGTAAAATTCAAGGTTAATTTTTGGCCCCGGTCCGCCAGTGACCTTCTTCTTTCGACCTCTCTTCCACCCATCTCGTTTCGACTTTTACACACCTCTTACTACGCCTTTTAAGTTTACCTCTCCCCCCCAACTCACCTGTTCCAGCCTCAGCTCAGACCACCTCACATCTTTTCTTCCCACCTGGCCTCTGCCTACTTCTTTTTTTTTTTTCCCTCAGATTATGCTCCTCGCCAACCTGTATTCATTGTCAAGGGGGGTTCTATTCTGCCTTAAACCAGACCACAGCCTGGCATAGTTGGAAAACAAAGGTAGCGGCTACTTTGGAGCTTCCTCTCCCAACTGACAATGCACAGTAACAGGAAGTCCTGCAGCACTTCCTGTTTGCAGGTGGCCTGCAAGTCCATGATCTGCTATCTTGTTTTTAACATTAGTTAACATGAGTTAGAAAATGGGAAATTATTTTTCTATGTGCAGCAATCTAAATTGCCCTGGGGAAGGATTCATATAATCACTGTTGCTGTGTTGGTCAGGTTTTAGTAATTTTTGACTGTTGGTCTGCTTTAACTATGGGTTTAATTGTTGGGTATACCTCACTTAACCTGCCATTGCGGGAGCTTGCAGCATATTCTTCATTGGGGGATCTGCTGTATTGCATATAAAATAAAGCGTATATAAATGGTGGTATTGTAACTTCGGAGTGCGCCACATCTATCTATCTTTCCCTTAGGTGGATTCCACCCCACAGCCCCTAATCAATTATACATTACACTCCAGTGTTACTTCTATTGTGGTTAGTGTCTGTTCCATTGTTCTGTACCCTCCCGGCGAGGCCTTTATATATTTCAGTTCTTTTTAATTTTTTTTTTTTTACAGTTCTGGTGCTGTTGTTTGACCCCCATCTCAGTGGGATATGCATTTCTTTGCAGAGAATATAAACCACTCCTTTAGTTCGACTGACGTGTGTGGAGCTTAATAAACATTCCTGGGGATTGTACTTTATATCAATAGTAAGAGAATTCTTAGTATATTCCAATATGTCAACCCAGAATTTCCCAGAAGCTTTCCCACCAAAGATGCGTAACCATTGTTGGTCTTTTTTTGCACCACCAGCATGGTGCTGTCTGAGGTGAGATATGCGCGGGAGATAAATTTATACATAGAAAGTTTCAGGGCTTGGGCTGTAGGCTTTAAATGAGAGCAAAATATATAGGCCCAACATTGTCCCCTAGGGAAATTCCCAGGTTGTCTTCCCATTTTGCTATAGGCTTTTCCTGGTAGCTGAACTGCAAGTTGATAGCGTATATAACCGCGATATGGTTATTTACGTTTTTTTACTGGTATGGGTATCTTAAATAGCGTTTGGAAGTTCTATATTTAAGCATCTCAAATAGCAATTTATCTGAGTTTGTTAAAAAAAAAAAAAATTGCCAGCCCCAAATACTTGCCTCTGGCTTGTTCCAGTTTATTCCGCCGTATGCGTTGATTAGGTTATATATCCATACTGATTGGCCCTCTATGATTTCTGCTGGTGTCAAAAAACCTGACATCAATGCAGGTGCGAGTTGTTGTTTAATAATGTCATGCTATCCTGAAAAGGTGTAATGTCTTTGTTTTTACCAATATGCAGAAAGAAGTAAGAATGGTACACACGAAGGAGTGTGTTGTTTGTGTAATGCTCTCTCGTATCTGCCTCATATTCCAAAGATACACTATGCATGGTTCTATATTTTTCTTAGTTCAAGCTGTCCCTATAATCTGTCCTATCTCTTCTTTCTACCTCACTTGTTCCAGCCTCACCTCAACCCATTTCTTCCCATCTCACCTTTTCCCACTTTTTTCTACCTCACTTGTTACTGTTCCACTTCAGCCCACCCCACATCTGCCCACTTCTCCTCTGCCTACTTCTTTCTACCTCACCTGTTCCTGCCCCACCTCAGCCCACCCCCCCATCTGCCCACTTCTTTCTACCACACATCTGCCCACTCATTCCCACCTCACTTGTTCCCACCTCACTTTTGCTCACTTCTTCCCAGCTCACCTCTGCCCACCTGACATCTGCCAACTTCTTCCCAACTCACCTCTGCCCACTACTTTCCACCTCACATGTTCCTGCCTCACCTCAGCCCACATTCATCTGCCCACCTCACCTGTTCCTGCCCTACCTCAGCCTACCTTACCTCTGCCCACTTCTTCCCACCTCACCTGTTCCTGCCTCACCTAAGCCCACCCCAATTCTGTCCACTTCTTTCCACCTCACCTGTTCCTGCCTCACCTCAACCCACCTTATATCTGCCCATTTCCTTCCAAGTCACCTCTACTCACTTCTTCGACCTCACCTGTTCCTGCCTCACCTCAACCCACCTTACATCTGCCCATTTCTTTCCAAGTCACCTCTACTCACTTCTTCGACCTCACCTGTTCCTGCCTCACCTCAACCCACCTTACATCTGCCCATTTCTTTCCAAGTCACCTCTACTCACTTCTTCGACCTCACCTGTTCCTGTGGCACCTCTACCCACCTCGCATCTGCCACTACTTCCCACCTCACCACTTCTTTCTACCTCATCTGTTCCTGCCTCACCTGAGCCCACATCACTTCTGCCCAGTTCTTTCTATTTCATCCTGTACCCATCTTACCTCTGTCTACTTCTACAAATCTCTTAACCCTGCTTTTCACTTCATCTCTTCCCGCCTCACCCCTGCTCATTTTTCCCACCTCGCTTATTCTTGCCCTAACCCTGCTCTTCTGACCTATGCCCACCTCTTCCCACCACACCTTTCATCTTTTCCCACTTCTAACTTCTTTCCACCCCACCTTTTCCTACCTCACCTCAGCCCACCTCACATCTGCCAATTTTAACCTTACCCTCTACCCATCTACCTCTACCCACCTCTTACCACTTCCTTTCACTTTACCTCTTCAGAGATGCCAACTGTTTACAGGGTGATGGGTGTAGTTAGGGGGCGTATAGGGGGAGTATATTCTATCTCCCTATATTTATATGTATTTATATGTATTTACCATGCACAGTTGGATCCACCACCTCCCTCCTCACAAACACTACTATTTCTAGACACCAAAAAAGAAACACAACACAAGCCTCCCTGTACCACTCACCCCTGCAGCTTGAGGACATCCCGAACCCTGATAGTATTAATTGTCGAAGCCAGCCTTTTCTCACACCGAGACTCAGAAACTTCCATTCATACAGAGTAGCTCCACCAGACCAGGCTTTGTGCCTTCCTAGTATCCTCCTCCAGATACAAGATGGACAAGATTGCAGTCCAGCCCCTGGCAGCATTTTTTACTGCCATCTTTATATGTCCTGTGCAGCCAGCAGCTTGAGGCAATCTCAGCCATTGACCCCAGACACCAATATCATTAGTCCACACCGCACAAGCTGTGTTTTCTGAAAGAGTGTCCGGAGTGCGACATGCAGTGATTTATTGGTTCTGTCAGTGCAACAGTACAATTGCCCCCTCGCTCACTGATTAAAGCAGAACAGCATTTATTTTTGAGTGTTGTACAGTTATAAAGCAACAAACAGTGCTCATATACATCCCTCCCCAGGGCAATTTAGATTGCTGCACATAAAATTGAATTTACCTCCTGCTGTAGTAAATTATAGAAACAAAATGGCAGCTCATGCATTTGTAGGCCACCTGCAAACAGGAAGTGCTGCTTGGCTTCCTGTTACTGTGCATTGTTAGTTATGTCAGTTGAATCTAGGCAGCAGCATGGCTGAGATGCTAGGGGAGGAAGCTACCCTTCTATCCAAATATGCCGGTCTGTTGGTCCAATTTAAAGAGGAACATTTGAAGTCATGGGAAGTTAGTAAAAACTCCCCAGACCTGGCTTCCTCTTTAAAGCGGACCTTCACTCTGAATAAGAGTCTATCTTATATGTTTCCCACACCCTGTACATACAGATTGCTCACATTAAAAATCATCCTACCTGCATCTAGTGCATGTTATGAGCCTTTAAACATCCAAGATGGTGGCTTATGGAAGCCGCCATCTTATCAGGCAGCCTGCAAACAGGAAGTGCCTCCTGACTGTGCTGCTCTGCATTCTGGGACTGCTGACCTTTACCTGACCCCAGCTCTGCTCGGTCTGAGCAAAGCACAGCTATAACCCGCCCCCCTGTACCTTATCCCACTCTCCTCTCCTCAGTAAATGTGATGCTTCTGAGTCAAGATGGCAGCGCCCGTATCCTAAATTCCCGAACAGAGTTGCGGCCCAGTGGGGGAAAGAATAATAAGTTAATGACTAAAAACGTAAAATATATTAATTTTAGATGCTGGGGAACCGTTTTTTAAGAGTTTGGGCTTTTCATTAAATCACGCTGAAGGTCCGGTTTAAGTAAATAACCACTTTGGCAGATTCATTGCTTACATTCTCTTTACCTCCCCTGAAGAGGGTCTCCAACCACTTAATGTTTTAACAGTTTGCACCTAATGTGTAAAGAAGTAAAGTGTGGAAAAGTTTTCCACCCCATTGAAAAACAACTTTTCAATACATTGAATAAAACTTTTGATCAGATTTATCCAGTGGCCCTGGGGCAGAGCATTCTGGGATGCCCACTTATTTGTTAATCCCGGTGAGTTTACCAGTGAGCTTTAATACTCATCATCCAGGAATTCTCCAGTGTGAAAACTGCAGCCAGTGCCCCACATGACAGCAAGTAATTGGGTGCGCCCAGCGTCGCCTATGCATGCCCAGGAAAACTTATTGGTCTTCAACAGCCACGTGTCATATTTTCGCAAAGGAGGTTTAAATAGCCCTACTTTTTTAATCATGTTTTAAAATTTTCTAATCTTTCCACAACAGATCGTCTTTCAATCAGATGTGGAGAGTGCAAACATTATGATGTGGATCCCGTAATTTGTGGCTTCATCCCCTAAACCCAACAAAGTAGACAAATGCAGATTAGCTTCTAAAGTAATTTCATAGGTGGGTGAGTTTTTGGATATTTTTTAGAAGATAAATGGATTCTGCACGAATGTCTCTAGTAGCTATTTCACCAACACGCATATACATCAACTGTCAAGGCCGGAGAATCCTATAGTCCCAAAACAATTATCTTTTCTCGTCAAAGGCTGCTAAATGCTTTCTAGTTAATGAACTGCTCTCCAGCAGAGCACGTCAGCCCATTTGACTCAGTTTTACTTAATGCTTAAATACCGTATGGTCCAACCAATGATTTGGGTTTTTTTCTAAGAGGTTATTAAGGCTGAACAATTTTTCCTGGCAAGGCTCGTGTGCCTGTAGACTGGCAGCCCGAAGTTTACACAGATGGAAGAGTCGGTGAAAGCCGCAGCAGGATTCCCAGCTACTATCCTGGTTCACACCTCGAAGGAAAAATGGAACAGTGCAAATAGGCCAAAGTAAACTTCTTGTAGAAATCTGGTCTGCTCCTGTTTGCAGCTCCTCCCGAGCCACGGCCGCTACTAACAGGTCACATGTAGACCCTACAGTTTATTTATGTCATCCAGTCTACACCAGCCTTATAGCATCAGGCGCTCTTCAGGTGTTGCATCAACACGTTCGCACTTGCACTGCTGCCAAAGGCTGTAAAGACATAACTACTTTTTTATTTAATAAGAGCGAAAGAGATTCTCTGAGTTTTGTACAGTAAATAAGGGTACCAATGTAATGCATATAACATAATATAAACATAAAATAAAAAAAAAACAAGTGTTGCTGTGCAGATTTAGAAATTGGACTAAAATGTTGGCGATCTAATCAAAACAAAGTTGGTAAAAAAATCAGAAGCGAACATCTTTAATTTCATTAAAAAACACTGGTAATTATTCTGTAGATAATATTTAAGGACTTTAAAGCAGAAGTCTAGTCACTACTGGACTGCACTGCCACCTGCCCTCTGCCCCGTGCTAAGATACATTTGGGCATTAACAATAAAAAACAATACTTACCTTAAACCGGACCTTCACCATGATTTGTTGAAAAGCTCAAACCCTTAAAAAACTATTCCCCATCATCTAAAACAAATATATTTTAAGTTTTTAGTCAACTTACTTATTATTCTTTCCCCCACTGGGCTTTAACTCTGTTCAGGACTTTAGGATACGGGCGCCGCCATCTTGATTCAGAAGCATCACACTTACTGAGGAGAGGAGAGTGGGATAAGGTACAGGGGGGCGGGATATAGCTGTGCTTTGCTCAGACAGAGCAGAGCTGGGGTCAGGTAACGGTCAGCAGTCCCAGAATGCAGAGCAGCACAGTCAGGAGGCACTTCCTGTTTGCAGGCTGCCTGATAAGATGGTGGCTTCCATAAGCCGCCATCTTGGATGTTTAAAGGCTCATAACATGCAGTAGATGCAGGTAGGATGATTTTTAATGTGAGCAATCTGTATGTACAGGGTGTGGGAAACATATAAGATAGGCTCTCATTCAGAGTGAAAGTCCGCTTTAACTGTCTGAGGATATAGCACGCTCTGCCCCTTTACCTTTCTATCTAATAAACAATGTGTATAATTCAATTCGACTGTCGTGCGCACAGAGACCAGCATTGGAATTGAGGTAAGTAAAAAAAAATATTAAATGACTTTTTTTGCTGTGTGTTTTTTTCACATTTAACTCTATATGAACTAGTAAGGGGTCCTTAAGACCCCTATAGCAGTTCATAAGGCATAAGGGGCTGGCAAGTCACCTGCCAGCCAGCCAGTGACTTGCCATAACCCCCACCCCATTACCTACCAAATTCTGCTAAAAAACTATATATAATTTTACTAGAAAATCCCTGGACATTCCTTCAAAAATCACAGTTAAACATGGTAAAAAATGGCCTGGCAACAAAGGGTAACAAAATCACTAGGTGGCCTGGCAGTGAAAGGGTTAAAGCGATACAGAAACCCAGTGGGGCCAGACCTGAAGTCTAAAAGACCCAGGGTTGGCCGCTCGGCTTCCCCCAGGGTGTCCCCTTGAAGGAGCTTCAATCCTTGTTAAGAAAACTAAATTTTGCGTGCAGCGCGCTTCCCATGGGTTGGCTTTTTCTCACTGGCCTTGTCACTGGCGACTGCAGGCGTGCGTGAACCGCATCACTTTATTCG
This sequence comes from Gastrophryne carolinensis, assembly GCA_027917425.1. NCBI lineage: Eukaryota > Metazoa > Chordata > Amphibia > Anura > Microhylidae > Gastrophryne > Gastrophryne carolinensis. The sequence goes on from CM051243.1 coordinate 29,404,430, forward strand.
CCTGAAAGCAGAGCCAAAAGCTGACATTAAGATTTGGTTACGTTTTTTGCAAAATTCCAACTGCCCAGCCTGTTGGCAGGAGCAATAAAATACCAATATTGCGGTGCTCCCACCTCAGATCGGGACCCAGTGACATTCTCTGATGAAACTTCATCACAACGTAACCAAGTAAACCCCCCATAAACCCAGTATGCTTCCCAGATTGAATCAATGTAGCAGAAAACAGAGGAACAGAGTGCAGGGTCTTTATCCCCAATAACGCCTCCCAAGATTGTGAACAACTGAAGCCGGGGAATCAGTCACATGTCTAGCATCATCCACTTCCATCTTGCGCTATTTCCCTTTCGCCCATTTTTCTGTTAAAGTGTTCTAGTGACAAAAGCGGAAATATGTCTCAATATTCCTGCTACAATATCTTCTCCTTAATCTCATTTTTGAGAAGCCTTCCCAATGGGATATGGGAGGGAAGTACTTACAAAGAACACTTTACTGTGCAGACACAATATACTCTACAATTGTCCCATGCAGAAAGAGGACCTCTCTCCTGTGCTCTTCCCCTATATAGCCCCCTTCTACATCCCTTCCAGGACCTTCCACCCCTATTTTAAAATGTAGGCCAATCCCAGCCACGCCATCGGTACCGAGCATGGCCCTCTCTGGCAAAATTCCATTGTCCTTTACTAAGTAAATGCCATAGTGCCGTGTACAGTATAAGACTGGAGGGGTCTTAGGCCCACTAGTAGATCTGACTCTGGGGCCCATCTCACAGTTAAATACAATCATTACCTGTTGTTTTTTATGGCATACTGTCACACTGACAGTAACCGGAAGTGCTACCGTTCCCATTGACAGCAGATAAGTAGTGCTCTCCTGCTGCTCTTATCACTCAAAAATGGACATCATAACAGATGCTATCACATAATGTACCATCTGACCATATAGTATGTTATCTGTGCTATGTGCGCTGGGGCTGAACACAATACCAAGACATGGCTAACAATTCTATTCCCTACAGTTCAAACAACAAAGTTCAAGGACTGTGAGTACCAGGTATAAAAGTGTGCCCAGGTTAGAGGGCCTCTTTGGGAGTTTAAGCACCCACCACTAGAGATGAGCAAACCCCCCAAAGTTCAAATCTGGTAAGTTCAGCCGAACTTTGATCAAAAGTTTGGGTTTGGGGCAAAGTGGGGCAGTATGTAGCAGGAAGTGCTGCTGTAAAAACTTACCTGAGCCCCACAATCCCCCTCCTGTTCTGTCTGACAGTGCTAGCACTAGGAGTATCCTCACTCATGGGGAGTGGCAGCCATTTTTCTGTGGTCCCTGTCTGTGGACCATTTCAAAGGAACCCCGCCGCTGACAGGAAGGAGATTGCGGGGCTCAGGTACGTTTTACAGCAGCTTCAGCTACTGCATCCTTTAGGTGAAGCTGGTTGATGGGCTGCTCAACAGCCCCTCAACAGCCCATAAACCAGGTTTTCTCTGTTCGGGCCGGGCGCGGAAGGCTGAAGTCCTTGTTGGGGTTTGGGAACGTTTGGTACCAACACGAACTTTGGATTGGTCAGCCTAAACCTGCATATATTTCTGTTTAAAAAAATAGCTTGGCAACACTAGACAACCTGAAATAGAAGGTGATATGCAGTGCCTTCATACCTAAACTTTAAATAACATTGTTCTGTAAGTATCATTGTACTGTTTCTATTTACCCCTCCTTTTCTGTAGTTTTTGGCTGCTGATTTTTCGAAGGTCTATCACATCTATTTTAATAAATCTAGGAAACTGGACCCACTGTCTTTTCTTGAACATGTTTCGCTAGGCATCTGACTGGCTTTCTAAATTCAGAAAGGTTATAGGTGGTCAGTTTGTGTTGACACACTATTCTTGTTTGCCCATGCTTAACACTAGGGATAGAAATTACTGTGATGAATGTGATGAACTCACTGATTTGAATGACAGCAAGCACTGATAACTTTGAGATGCACTCTTATGTTAGTTTTACTTTTTCTCTGTTTTTGCACTTTTCACTGTTGTCCTCATGTGCCCCAGGGGTGGATTCTTCCACAGTACATGCATTCGGTACGTTCAGCTCTGTTGCCTATGTTTTCAGCGCCCTCACCTTGCCGAACCATGTTTTTTTTGTGTTTTGTACAGCCTCCATATATGACCTGTTTTTTTGCATTGTTTGCATTTGCAGCTCCGTGAACTCATTGCTTTTGCAAGTCTACACTTCACTGTGAGGAGAGAAATTGAACTCTAGGCATCCTCTTCCTTGCACCAATGTTATTTAATCCCAGTCTAATCATTACTCCAATCAGCTGCATCAGATTCATCTGCTGAGGATAGCTGTCTCAGCTAGTCCCCTTGAACTGGTGGTTTGTGGACCTTTAAGGGTCGATATTAACCTCCCATCCGAAATGAAGCTTGTCTACAAATAAAGGGTGAAACAGAACATTGTGAATCTGTTACTGAACAAAAGTGCCCTGCCAGAGATGGGTAAATATTCTAGGATTTGTTTTATGCCAATTTGAATGGCAGATGTATTAACCGACTTAGTATATTAAAGATGAATGGTGCCTGTTTTGCCCCTGGCTCACAGGTACAGTAAAAAAAAAAACTTGTTGTCCCAGACCTGTTAAGTGGCTTAGAGGAATAAGCAATAGCCTGTGGCTAGGGATAAGCGAATACCCTAAAGTTCATGTCCAGCAATGGGGACCCAAACTTTAGGGGGTTGCTGTCGGGGGGGGGGCAGTGTGTCCAGCCGAACGGTTGTAACTCACCTCTGCATGCGATCCTTTTCCTGTCAGCAGCGGCAGCGTTTGAAACCAGCTCCAGCCGGGGCTACAGAAAGATGGCCACTGGCTCCCAAAAGTGAGGAAACTTCTGGTGCCAGCACTAAGAATGTCCTCACTCATGAGAGCTAGCAGCCATCTTTTTGTAGCCCCAGTGGGGACCGGTTTCAAACGCCGCCACTGAGAAGAAGGGGATCAAGGATTGGTTGCTGCTGCAAGTTTCCCAGTGGACCTCCAATTCTGGGCCTGCGGCCTGGGCATTTGTCGTCTCGCTCGCTGCCGCAGGTAGAGGCCTTTTAAACTGGTGAGTAATGACGTCAGCACACTCACTGGTTTAAAAGGCCCTTCCCTGCTCCTGGCTTCCACCGATCACTTCTGGCTGAAGATCTATGGCCTGGAACATGGAAGAAGATAAGTAGTAAAGACAAAATTAAAAAAAGAAATGACTCTTCAAGTGTGTGTGTGTGTGTGTGTGTGTGTGTGTGTGTGTGTGTTTATCCCTTTGAGAAATGATATTGGGTCCTTGAGACCTCTATACCAGTTTAAAGGGCAGGAGGGGCCTGGCAAGTCACCTGGGGGGTATTTATGCAATGGACTGGTCATGGGCTGTCTGTAAGCAATTAAAATCCTTAACTGTTTGGCCCCAGCTTATTAATATAATCCTCTTGATTTGGTGGTCTGTGAACCTTCAAGCCCTCAGTCATCATTCTCACACCCTAAGTCCTGTAGGGTAAATGTGTGCCCAGGTTCATACTATACTTGTCTAATTAAAGAAGTTATTTTAATTGGAGCTTTTGTACATATAGAGTCCATTACCACCACTGGACCATGGACCTCTTTTTTAGATTTTTCCAAGCCCCAAATTAAGTTCAGAAGCAGATCTGCATGGCGGTTATGAATCCATAATAAACAATAACAATATTTAAAAATATACACCTGTAATAAAACATGCCAAGTGCTAATTGCAAAAAAAGTAACCCATACCTTATTGAAAAAATAATAACTAGCACCTTTTATTCTATAAATATTACAGGAAGACCTTATTAATAGGCTGAATGTTCTATTTCATTAGCACAGTGGTTTCAATCCCATTAGAAAAGATATGTAACCTTCACACCTTAAATGATACATTCACGTGTTTGCAAAGGTAGTTTGTGTTTATTGCAAATGAAAATCTTAACACAGTAGAGGTGATGTCATTACAGCCACATTTACTATATATGTATATACATACAAAGCAAGGTGGTGATGATGCTTTGTAATTTATTGCTTTATAGTTTGATAATGCCTTAACCTGTGTACTGTCAAGTATAATATATATATATATATATATATATATATATATATATAATTAAGAACCGTATACACATATTTACTTATTCACATTATCTTATACACAATAAGCATTCACTCCAACAAGGTTACATTACTCAAAATCTTAAGAACTATAACAAATGTCACAACTATGAAAGGCATTAATTCTCATTCTTTAAACTGTGTGTTTAGCACCAAGGGTGTGGCGCTAGGGGTGAGCAGGGGGGGCACTTGCCCCGGGTGCAGCAGGGCAGGGGGGTGATAAAGGGGGGGCCTGAGAAAAGGTGGGGGATGCCATTTTGAATATTTGCCCTAGGTGCCAGAAAGCCTAGCTACTCCTCTGTTTAGCACTACAATGCCATGTGAAGATTGGTTTGTAGAAATAGCTCAAGATATTTCCTTAAACCATAACAACACCCATTGTTCCGAATGCGGGGAGCATCCCAATTGTGGTGATTTACCAGCGCAGAACAGGAGAAATCTTAACTTTCCCTCTCCCCTGGAGAAATCCAACGCTGTGATTGGCCGTCGTGGTCATGTGGGTGTCATCAGAAACTCGGCTGGCCGGCACCCACGTGAATGCTGCCCCTGTCCAGGGACAAACAACATTTCCCCCCTTATCCCCCTCGGAAACATTGTACAATCAGCCATTTCAAAGTATCTTGAAATCTCAGATTATATGTAATATATTTATATTATAATAATGTATGTATTCTAAGTAAAGCAACTTTCTTCGCTTCAGTTTCTGGGTTGTGGCTGATCCGAGAAAGACATGTTGTGGTTCAGCTTTATGAGTGATGATCATGTTCTGATGTGGTCAGAATCAGCGGTGGGACCATTGTAGCTTACCATATCACCAAGGGACAGAGTGGCCAATTTTTTACGTAATCCTGAAGAAATTATACCAACATAAGGATCCCACAATCCCCACAGAACCACCCCCACAAACTAAGCGGCACCACTATTTATGTGTATACAAACTTTATTAATACATCTATTAACACTCCACAATAAAGACAGGTTAAAATCATTAAAATACACATAACAATAATTACAAAGGGGGATGGGGGAACAAAAAAGGGGGACACTGAGATGGAACAAAAAGGTAGATTTTCTGCTCCAAGTAATAACTTATGATGGACACTCTATCCAATTATCAGGCTGGCAATAAAGTGCACTACACATAACCCAACCATACAGTGTATAGTGTGTACAATCCTATAATAAAGAAATTAAATTGAAAGGAGGGGAAAGTGGGAGACCTGCTATTGCTTCGACTCAACAGGAAAAGGAGGAGAGTCATATGGGACAGACATCAGGTAAGCAGCTTGCTGCCTTTTTATTACCATTGAGTGTAAGAGTCCCTTTATAAAAATGATACCCACCTTTTCTCTCCATAGCAGAGTCCTGCTGGATCGGCGCTCACATACCTACTGGTTTCTGAGTATATGTCCCCGGTGTCTATGTGTGCTTCTGTCACCACCTACAGAGGGGGCGTGCAAGGCAGAGAGGCAGTGCCTGGCACACCCCCTCTATCTCACTATGGATAGGGCAGACGACTCAGTTGTGCGCCCAAGGAAGCTCATCGAGGGAAACGGATATGTGTTGATTCTTTTTTTATGCCATTGGGAAACGGACACATAGGCCCTTATTTAACAAGGGATAGCGCCAGGTAGCGAATGGTGAGCGAACGGTAATGACGGTCACCGCCACGAGTATGCCAGGTCTCCCCTCCGCAATCACACATTTATCAAGCCGATCCTGCTTAGCGACTGACAGAGCGCCAGATAGCGAATCATTGATCATTATTCCAGCCTCACCCCACAGCACCAGCGAGCGACCTTGAACAGCGACAGGTATGACCTCTCGCTACCTGGCGCTCTCCAATGCATTTCAATGGAACAATCTTTAAATATTCATAATTAATTGCTATTAATGTTTTTTTTTTTTTTTTTTTTTAAATGTCAAAAATTCTGTGACCACTTCTGCAATGTTAGATATTTTTTTTAAGGTTAAAAAAAAATTTGTGCAGAATTGATATTACAGGTCTGATATTAATGTATTCATATTACAAAATGTTTTGAAAAACATGTATTTTTTATTTTTTTTTTCAAAAAATATGGTTGGGGGTTAAAAAACTACTTTTAACCCATCGCCGCCAGCGCTCTGGGGTTTAAACATGCATTTCACAGCGCGATAATTTTTTGAGCGTGATTTGTTAATGAATATGCTGGGAGCCGTTCGCTATGGCCATTCGCTGTCATGCGCTCCCATACAGCGCGGAACCTGTCAAACAGCGACTCCTAACCCCGTATTCAACATTACCGCACACTGACTGAGTCGCTGTCAACAGCCAAACAAGGGCCAAGCACAGCGAATACTAGCGGGCGCTGTGAAAATAACGCTACTGTCGCACATCTGTCGCTACCTGGCGCTATTAATGAATCGGCCTCCCCGAATACAAACATACAGTCTGATAAAAAAACACAGTGAAGCATACATTAGATCCAGTAAACAGTTATTTGCCACCGTTAAAACACACATAGTGGGCCTGGTATGTGAGGACAATTGTTTAACCTTGAATTAAAAGGAATAGAAAAGAGAGGAGGCGATTGAGGGGGGACATGATTAACTTGTATAAATATATAAATGGACCATACAAAAAATATGGGGGAACACTGTTTTATGTAAAATCCTCTCTAAGGACAAGGGGGCACTGCCTTCGATTGGAAAAAAAGAAATTAGTCTCCGGAGGTGACAATCATTTTTTACCATAAGAACTATAAATCTATGGAATAGCCTTCCACAGAAGCTTGTTACAGCATCAACCGCTGACAGCTTCAAAAAAGGATTAGATGCTTATTTAGAAGAAAATAACATTAACAGTTACTATTAGCGGCCGGTTATTAGTAAAAAAATAAAAAATAAAAACAAAAAATAAAATAAATAGCTTCCCCTATAAGATAAAAAAATAACTTTCCCTACCCCAACACCCTTGGTTGAACTTGATGGACATATGTCTTTTTTCAACCGTATTAACTATGTAAAAAGAGAGTGTGTGTGTGTGTGTGTGTGTGTGTGTGTGTGTGTGTGTGTGTGTTTGCTTTTAACCGGACCTTCACCCTGAATAAGATCATATCTTATATGTTTCCCTCCTATACATACAGATTGCTCACATTAAAAAACATCCTACCTGCATCTATTGTGTTTTCTGAGCCTTTAAACATCCAAGATGGCAGCCCATGGAGTCTCAGGCTGCTTGCAAACAGGGAGCGTCTTCTGACTGTGCCGCTCTGCATTGTGGGATTGCTGTCCCTTTTCTGACCCCAGTTCTGCTCTGTCTCTCTTCTCCTCAGTATGTGATGCTTCTGAGGCAAGATGGCGGCGCCCGTATCCTAGAGTCCGGAAGACATTTGCAGCCCAGAGGGGGAAAGAATAATAAGTAAGTGACTAAAAGCTTAAAATATATTCATTTTAGATGCTGGGGAATAGTTTTTTATGGGATTGGCCTTTTTATTAAATGATGCGGAAGGTCCGGTTTAAAGTCCCTGTCCGTCCCCAAATGGTGGTCATACAAGGAATTGCACTATACTGTTGTGCAATATCAAACGCACTCACAGACGGGGAGGCCGATTCATTAATAGCGGCAGGTAGCGACAGTTGAGCGACTGTAGCGGTATTTTCACAGCGCCCGCTAGTAGTCGCTGTGCTTGGCCGTTGTTCGGTTGTTGATAGCGACTCAGTCGGTTTGCAGTAATGTTGAATACTGGGTTAGGAGTCGCTATTTGACAGGTTCCGCGATGTATGGGTGCGCATGATAGCGACTGGTCAGAGCGACCGGCTCCCACCATATTCATCAAAAAATCATGCTCCAAAAATTCAAGCGCTGTGAAATGCATGTTTAAACCCCAGAGCGCTGGCGGCGATGTGTTAAAAGTAGTTTTTTAACCCCCAAACCACCATATTTTTGGAAAAAAAAAATAAATTTTTTTTTAAAGAATTTAGTAATATGAATACAATAATATCAGACCTGTAATATCAATTCTGCACAAATTTTTTTTTACCTTAAAAAAATTATCTAACATGGCAGAAGTGGTCACAGAATTTTTCACATTGAAAAAAAAAAAAAAACATTAATAACAATTAATTATTATGAATTATGAATATTTAAAGATTGTTCCATTGAAATGCATTGGAGAGCGCCAGGTGGCAAGAGGTCATACCTGTCGCTGTTCAAGGTCGGACGCTGGCGCTGTGGGCTGAGGCTGGAATAATGATGAATGAGTCGCTATATGGCGCTATCTCAGTCGCTAAGCAGGATTGGCTTGATAAATGTGTGATTGTGGTGGGGAGCCGGCGTTCTCGTGGCGGGGCCCGTCATTACCGGTCGCTCACCAGTCGCTACCTGTCGCTATCCCTTCATAAATAAGGGCCTAAAAAGAGTGGCGTGCTCCTACCAGCATACAGTATAGAGAAGATTAGAAATTAAAGTAAATAAAACACAAGAACTTTGGTACATACAAAAACAACAATGTAAAGGAGAGCTCGAGTTAGGTAAGAAAGATAAAGATGCTAAGCCTCCACGCTACATGAATTCAGATTTCTTAAACCGTTTTTACCTTTAAAGCTGAGTCATGTGAGTTCAGGAGAACAAATTACAGAGCAGATGCAGCATCAGATCACCCCATTCATCTCATACACTTGAGCCTAATAAGAGGCAGGGGCCGAGTTGTGACTTGAGTTGTGACCCACAGGGCAGTTCTTAGGCTAAATAGAAATGATACATAATTTCTGTGATGTTGTACACGGATTCTGGTACATGTAGCAACATATTTTAAGATTTGTTGAGTTCATCTTAAGGTAAAGATCGCTTTCTTAGACAAAAAGATATTTTTTGCATGGCTCCGCCTACTCACTGACAATTTTAGTCATACAGGCTGATTCATCTCTAACGCCAGGTAGCGACAGCTGAGCGTCTGTAGCAGGCATTTCAGAGCGCACGTTAGTAGTCGCTGTGCTCAGCCGCGGTTCGCTAGGTCAAAGCACCTCAGCCGCTGTGCAGCATTGATGAATACGTTGTGGGGAGCCGCTGTATGAGCAGTACAGCGCTGTATGGGAGTGCATGTTAGCGACTGGTCAGTGCGACCGACTCACAACATATTCATAAAAAAAAACAGCCTCACACAAGGCCTCACACAAAACAATGTAATTCCATATGTTTTCGCTTTCTTACTTGTGGATACATGTTAAAAAAACAGACTTTAATCACACAGGCTGTGTGATTAAAGTCTGTTTTTTAACATGTATCCACAAGTAACAAAGCGAAAACATATGGAATTACATTGTTATAACATTGTAACATGAACACTTTAATACCAGACCTGTAATATCAATTCTGCATAAATATATAAAATGTTAAAAAAAAGGCTTTTTCAAGGCCAGGAAAGATCCCAACATTATTTGATAATAAAAAAAAAAATAAAAAACCCTGTTTAAAGAATGTCCATTGAAATGTATGGGAGAGCGACAAGTAGCGAGAGGTTATACGTGGCGCTCTGCAAGGCTGATCGCCGGCGCTGTACGCTGAGGCTGGGATAATGACGAATCGGACGCTACATGGCATTATCCCAGTCGCTCAAACGATTCTGCTTGATAAATGTGTAATTGCGTGCCGTGTCCGGCGTTCACCTGCCGCTACCTGTCGCTATCTGTCATTTACAAGGCACTACCTGACGCTATCCCTTCATGAATAAGGCCCAAAGTCTTTTTTTATTTGGCCTGTATATACCATGCAAATATTGTCTGTTTTAAAGTGCTACTGCAGGCAAAGGTAATTGTTACACCATTGCGTCAGGCTACATTTGACGCTGTCCTAAACTGTTTTTCATCTTTAAATGAACAAAGGGGGTGGGAGCAGCTCAATCACTATTATTTATACAAAATTATTATTATTATTCAGGGCCTGGGAACTAATTTACCGCCCAGTTTAACCCTCTCATCATCTAAATATTAAGCACTGAACATGTCTAGCTATGTGGAAAGACAGAGATTTGGTTGCATATATCTGCAGATACATGTGGAAGCCACACTGCCCCGGCAAGGCACTCTGTGTTTAGTGTGGTCCCTACTGTTAATTCTGAGTCCCCAAAGTTGGGACATGTTTTTCATCTTTAAATTGAAGCAGAAATGGACAAGATATCGAGGTTTACAGGTTCAGCCAATGACATTCTCTTTTTCATCCTGTCCTCGGCAAAGTGGGACAGGATTGCTGGTCCCTCCCTTCTCCCACCCATCCGTCCACCTCCTCCTCCAAATTCATCACATTGCTGTCAGCGCAGAGAGATGATTATTATGCAGCATCAGAGGTCTAAGGGCCACAACCATTTTGTTCAGAAGAGAAATCATGGGCAGGCTGATTCATTACTAGCGCCAAGTAACGGCAGATGTGCGTCTGTACAGAGGCACTAAGAGCGACCGCTAGTGGTTGCTCTGATCGGCCGTGAGTCGCTATTACAGACCGCCTGTAATAGTCGCTGTAGTAACATGGCCGACATTGATGAATTTGATGTGTGAGTTGCTATAAACACCAGTACAGCACTATATGTGAGCGAATGGTAGCGACTGCTCAGTGTAACAGTGTAATCGACTCAAACCATATTCATCAAAAAAACAGCTTCACACAGCGCCGGCGCTTACAATTGGGTCGCCGTAGCCCAGATGCGGTGTGATCAAAGTCCGTTTTTGAACATGCATCTACTAGTAACAAAGCGAAAACATATGGAATTACATTGTTATAACACTGTGACATTAACACTTTAAAGTGGACCAACACTTCAGCGGGGCATCCGAGATCAGGATGACGGATAAGCCGCCGCCGCCGCCTCCCGTGCGTCCCTCTTACAGAAAAGGCCGGCGCGGGCGCGCACACTGCTAGAGGGGCTCGCGGGAGGCGGCGGTGGCTGATCCGTCGCCGATAAGGTAAGGTTTTTTGGGGCTTTTGGGGGGGGTTTCACCCCGTGGGACATCCCGATCTCGGATGCCCAGCGGTGAGGGAGGTGATCGGCCCGGGAATCTTATAGATCACCCCTGGGTGATGGTCCACTTTAAGACAATAACAATTCTGCATAAAAAAATAAAAAATCAAAAAAGTTTTCAAAAATGACTTTTAAAAGACCAGTTGATGTGACACAATTGGGTTGATTCAAAGAAACATGTAACAGCTTGGATTTGGCTCACGATCATCCTATTTTTCCCGTCCGCTCGTGCGTTCGTATGAACTTGCGAGTGATTCAATAAGCAAATACGTTTCTATCCTAAAATATACGTCCGTTCGTATGGCAGTTCGGGAATCAGACCTATGTCAGTTTCCATCCTGCTTTTTCCGTTTCATTTCTCAGGTTGCAACATTGGTTTTGCCCTTTTTCCTTTTTTGTCTGGACGTAAATCCTTCTGATCTTGCGGCTGCGCGATACAAACTTACCTCATTAAAGTGCATTCTAAATATTTGGTCTTATTTTTCTTTATTTCATTCATTTTGTAGAAACCAACCATTAATGAATGCATTTGCATACTAAAATCTTACTTTGTTTAATTTTTAGTTAACTTGCATTTTTTACTTGTTGATTTAATTTTAATATTTTGGCTTCAAATGGTACAACTTAAATTTTTTGTGTGTGTTTACCCACACCCTCTACATACAGATTGCTCTCAAATATTAAAAAACACCCAGCAACTTCTGCATGTTATGAGTCTAGAAACAGCCAAGATGGCGGGTCAGGTATTATCGGGCAGCCTGCAAACAGAAAGGGCCTTGTGACTGTCCGTGCCCCCAGCTCTGGGGGCAAAATACAGCAGTAACCCACATCCTGCACTTTATCCCGCTCTCCTCTCCTCAGTAAGTGTGATGCATCTGACCAAAGATGTGCTTAAATAATTAAACAAAGCAAAGGTAAACAACTACACCAATAAATGCAATCTAAAAATATTATTCTAGTACATCAATTTTAAAATAAATAACAAAGGACATAAGTTTCTTTAATTAACGCAAATATATTGCAAAATAAAGGTTTACATGCAAAGGACTAATTAAGGTCCACATTAAAATGCTTTTAGAAGGCATACATGAATCAGGTATGCATTGCCATACAATTTATGGCCTCGGCCATGCTGATACATGCAGTTCATTGGAGCTCAAGACGCGCAGACTCCTCCACATAGCCAAAAAACCTGTTCACGAACAGCAATCCGGCTGCTAAAAGGTGTCGGCTGTGGCTTTCTTTTAAAAATGCGTTTAGAGGTTTCTCTGAATCACACCTAAACACATCCAATTAACCTAAGTTTTACGTTTTGATCGTAAGTTTTAGGATTTGATCCTAAGTTTTACGTTTTGATCCTAAAATTTAGGAACGAACTTCCGCTGATCGTAAGAGCATATACGCATTCGTACGTAGGCTCGTGCGAGTCGGAAATGGCCAAAAAAACAGGAAAAAATGACTAACACCCACCCAAACTTACGATTCTCGATACGAAATCAATTAACTTTTGCTCTTTGAATCGAGGGGAATGATTTGATAAAAAAAAAAAAAGAAAACCCTGTTTAAAGAGAACAAAAGTAACGTCCATTGAAATGTATGGGAGAGCGACAGGTAGCGACAGGTAATACCAGGCTTTCTGAAAGCCAGAATGCCGGTTGTATACATGGCGCTGTTTGAGTCGCTCCCCGGAATCACTTTGATAAATGTGGTATAGCGTACAGCGCCCGGCGTTCACCAGACGCTGCCTGCCGCTATGAGGCACTACTGGCCGCTATCCCTTAATGAATAAACCCCATAGTGACCCTGTGAACCTTAGAGAGAACCAAAACCCACCCTGGAGTCTATGAGACTACAGGGCAGGCATACTCGCTCCCCCTGGGACACCCTGATCAGGGGTGCCCCGCTGTATGAAACCCCCCAAGTTGCCTGTAAACTCACCTTCTTTTCCGGTCCAATGGAGCAGTGGTCGCATCATCGCTATCCCTTTAGCAAGGCGCGTGCCATGCTCTCTCTGTTAGAGGGTATCGGGGGATGCGGCTGCCAGCACCTCTTCCCGGACTTACGACGCATGCGTGGTCGCTTGTCCAATCAGCAAGCTCTGATCCGCTCGAACCCCTTCGTCCAGGAGCTCGTCTAATACGAGCAGATCTGAGCGTGCTGATTGGACGAGAGGCCGCACATGCATTGTAGGACCTGGAAGAGGTGAGTTTGTTTGGGGCGACCTGGGGGGTTTCACACAGCGGCATCCCCAATCGGGGGTAGTCCAAATCTTGGGTTTTGGTCCACTTGAATATCTTCTTCTATCATTTCTTCTTCAATTTAAAAACGGAAAATAGTTCAGGACAGCGCCAAATGTAGCCCAATGCAATGGCGTACCAATGACCTTTGCCTGTAGTAGCACTTTAAAACCAAAAATATTTACATGGTACATACAGGCCAAACAACAACAGACTATAGAAATAATAAAATTGTCAGTAAGTAGGCGGAGCCATGCAAATAATCTCTATTTGTCTTTGTGATATCTCAAGTATACAGAGGGTCATCTGGGAGTACAATGATTGAGTATTTCTTCTAATATTTACACACCTCTCACTTCCTAGTTGAGGAAACGTGTTTCAAATGAAACAAAACACCCCCGGATAAGCCCTGGAATCTAAAAAAAATGGATGCCGCAGTATGAAACCCCCCTTGGGCACCCATAAACACTCACCTTTCCCTGCTATAACCAAGCATGCGCGAGCTCTCATCCAATGAGAGCCATAAAGTATGTCATTCTACAAATGGCTGTCATTGTTGTCATTAGGGAGAGGCTGGGGCAGGAGCATGCATTGCTTCGGGGATTCGAGGGATGTGGCAGAAGTCAATGAATGCTGTTTGCTGAATGACATAGGCCCTTATTCATGAAGGGATAGGGTCATTTAGTGCCTTGTAAATGAAAGGTAGTGTCAGGTAGCGACAGGTGAACGCCGGTTACGGCACGCAATTACACATTTATCAAGCAGAATCTGTTGAGCGACTGGGATAACGCAATGTAGCGTCCGATTCATCATAATCCCAGCCTCAGCATACAGCGCCGGCATTCTGCCTTGCAGAGCGCCAGGTATTACCTCTCGCTATTTGTCGCTCTCTCATACATTTCAATGGACGTTCCTTTTATTTCTTTTTAAACAGGGTTTTTTACTTATTTTTTTTTTTTTTTTTTTGTAAAAATCTGAAATAATGTTGTGACCTCTCCTGGCATAGAAAAAGCCATTATTGCAAATATTTTTCATGTTTTATATATTTATGCAGAATTGACATTACAGGTCTGGCATTAATGTGTTCATGTCACAATGTTATAACAATGTAATTCCATATGTTCTCGCTTTGTTACTGGTGGATACATGCTAAAAAAAAATCAAACAGCCTCCGGCGCTCTGGGCTTCAGAGAAGCATTTTTGAGCGCCGGAGTAGAGGGAATGAGATGGGCCCTTCCGAGGTGCAGAGGCCCCTGCAGTTGTCCGGGTACGCCCAGTCCTGACACCTGCCCTGTTAAAAGGTATTCATTTGCCAAAACAGAAGTAATGGTCATCCAAAAAGTCGAAATGAAAACATCAGAAAATTCAGCTTAGAGGATTTAAGAGGTAAGATCACCACCCAGGGTGGAGACAGGCAGCATAGGTTCTTATGTCGAAGAAGACAGGAAAAAAATCTAGAACACTGTTGGGCACTCACATGATTGTTCTCCATCATGGCAGTTAGGGATGAGCGAACCGGTTCGGACGAACCGGAATTCGCTCCGAATTTCAGGGAAAATTCGATTCGGCACGAACCCGAATTTTTTTTGGTTCGTACCGATCAAATTTTTCCTGCTGACAGCGCAGCCGGCCTGCCCGCTCCCACCATGCCGGCATTTTTTTAAAAAGCAAACACTTACCTGCATGGTCGGAGCGTGGAGGCCGGCGCCGCTCTCAGGCGCCCTCTGATGACGCGTCCTCTGATGACAGCTGAGAGCGGCGCCGGCCTTCACGCTCCGACCATGCAGGTAAGTGTTTGCTTTTTTAAAAAATGCCGGCATGGTGGGAGCGGGCAGGCCGGCTGCGCTGTCCACCGCCCGCTGACGGCGTAGCCGGCCTGCCCGCTCCCACCATGCCGCCATTTTTTTTTTTCAGATGAGCGATTCGTGAAAGTTCGATTCGGGCGAACCCGAATTTCTTGGGGAAATTCGGCGAATCGCCCGAATCGAACTTACAAGAAGTTCGCTCATCTCTAATGGCAGTGTACTGAAAGAGGAGACCACAAAGCCTAAACTCTACTGCTCAGTGTTGTCTGTCCCCAAAATCAGGGTCCCAGCCATATTTGGTGTTCATGCTGCCTTAGAGCGGTTATATAAGAAGGGATAGCTCCAGGTAGCGCCTCGTAGCGGCAGGCAGCGTCTGGTGAACGATGGGCGCTGTACGCAAAACCACATTTATGAAAGCGAATCTGGTGAGCGACTCATGTAGCGTCCGATGTATTATTACAGGCAGCTCAGCGTATAGCACCGGTGCTCTAGGCTCAGGAGCGCCATGTACTGTAGTACCTGTCACTCTGTAACGTTCTCCCTTACATTACAATGGGGTTTCATTAGTTGTGTATAAATAGCATGTTGGCAATTTATTTATTTATTTTTTTTTTGCTCAAATCATTGTGTGACCTCTCCTGGCTAAAAGCAAGCACTTTTATACATTTTTTTGACTTTTTATATTTTTATGCAGAATTGTCATTGTAGGTCTTGCACTAAAGTGTCAATGTCCCAGTGTTAAAGTGGACCAACACCCAGGATTTTGACTATCCTGGGTTTTGGTCCACTTCGGTGATCGGGGGTGCCCCGCTGTGTGAAACCCCCCCAGAAAGCCCCGAAAACTCACCTCTCCCCACTCCCATGTGAGCGCTGCAGCCAATCCCCTCCGGCGGACAAGCGAGAGGCAGCGCCGGACAAGCAGAGCACGAGGGCACCCGCGCCGGCCATTCACAAACGGCCGGCACGGGAGCGCGCCTTGCTAGAGGGACGCATGGGAGGCAGCGGCGGACGCGCATGCGCCGCTGGGACGTGGAAAAGGTAGGATTGTGGGCTTCCTGGGGGGTTTCACCCCGCAGGACATTCCGATTTCGGATGCCCCACGGGGAGGGATCTGATCGGCCCGGGAATCTTATAGATTCCCGGGCCGATCCCCCCTGGGTGTTGGTCCACTTTAAAGCAATGTCATTCCATGTGTTTTCGCTTTGTTACTGGTGGACATGTATCCAAAAACAGACTTTAATCACACAGTGTCTGGCGCTCTATGCTACAGCGCCCAGCTTTAGAGTGCCGATGCTGTGTGTGTCTAGTTTTTTGTTAAATATGGTGTGGAGCGCCGTGTGCCGA